>LNAC01001355.1:146720-167717 GCA_002007465.1 Ailurus styani | reverse complement strand
CCCCCCACCCTGCCCCTCAAGTTCCTCATATCAGAGAGATCATATGATAATTGTCTTTCTCTGATTGACTTATTTCGCTCAGCATAATACCCTCCAGTTCCATCCATGTCATTGCAAATGGCAAGATTTCGTTTCGTTTGATAGCTGCATACTATTCCATTGTATATATATACCACATCTTCTTTATCCATTCATCTGTTGATGGACATCTAGGTTCTTTCCATAGTTTGGCTATTGTGGACATTGCTGCTATAAACATTCGGGTGCACGTGCCCCTGAGGATCACTACCTTTGTGTCTTTAGGATAAATACCCAGTAGTGCGATTGCTGGGTCGTAGGGTAGCTCCATTTTCAACTTTTTGAGGAATCTCCATACTGTTTTCCAGAGTGGCTGCACCAGTTTGCATTCCCACCAACAGTGTAGGAGGTTTCCCCTTTCTCCGCAACCTTGCCAACATCTGTCGTTTCCTGATTCGTTGATTTTAGCCATTCTGACTGGTGTAAGGTGGTATCTCGCTGTGGTTTTAATTTGTATTTCTCTGATGCCGAGTGATGTTGAGCACTTTCTCATGTGTCTGTTGGCCATTTGGATGTCTTCTTTGGAGAAATGTCTGTTCATGTCTACTGCCCATTTCTTGACTGGGTTATTTGTTTTATGGGTGTTGAGTTTGAGAAGCTCTTTATAGATTTTGGATACTAGCCCTTTATCTGATATGTCATTTGCAAATATCTTCTCCCATTCTGTCAGTTGTCTTTTGGTTTTGTTGACTGTTTCCTTTGCTGTGCAAAAGCTTTTAATCTTGATGAAGTCCCAATAGTTCATTTTTGCCCTTGCTTCCCTTGCCTTTGGTGAGGTTCCTAGGAAGAAGTTGCTGCGGTTGAGGTCGAAGAGGTTGCTGCCTGTGTTCTCCTCGAGGATTTTGATGGATTCCTTTCTCACATTGAGGTCTTTTATCCATTTTGAGTCTATTTTTGTGTGTGGTGTAAGGAAATGATCCAGTTTCATTTTTCTGCATGTGGCTGACCAGTTTTCCCAACACCATTTGTTGAAGAGACTGTCTTTTTCCCACTGGACATTCTTTCCTGCTTTGTCGAAGATTAGTTGACCATAGAATTGAGGGTACATTTTTGGGATCTCTATTCTGTTCCACTGGTCTATGTGTCTGTTTTTGTGCCAGTACCATACTGTCTTGATGATGACAGCTTTGTAATAGAGCTTGAAATCTGGAATTGTGATGCCGCCAACTTTGCTTTTTTTTTTTTACATTCCTTTGGCTATTCGGGGTCTTTTCTGGTTCCATATAAATTTTAGGATTATTTGTTCCATTTCTTTGAAATAAATTGCTGGTATTTTGATGGGGATTGCATTAAATGTGTAGATTGCTCTAGGTAGCATAGACATTTTCACAATATTTATTCTACCCATCCATGAGCATGGAATGTTTTCCCACTTCTTGGTGTCTTCCTCAATTTCTTTCATGAGTACTTTATAGTTCTCTGAATACAAATTCATTGCCTCTTTGGTTAGGTTTATTCGTAGGTATCTTATTGTTTTGGGTGCAACTGTAAATGGGATTGACTGTTTAATTTCTCTTTCTTCTGTTTTGTTGTTGGTATATAGAAATGCAACTGATTTCTGTGCATTGATTTTATATCCTGACACTTGACTGAATTCCTGTATGAGTGCTAGCAGTTTTGGAGTGGAGTCCTTTGGGTTTTCCACATAAAGTATCATATCATCTGCAAAGAGTGAGAGTTTGACCTCTTCCTTGCCGATTTGGATGCCTTTTATTTCTTTTTGTTGTCTGATTGCTGAGACTAGGACTTCTAGTACTATGTTGAATAGCAGTGGTGATAGTGGACAACTCTGTCGTGTTCCTGACTTTAGGGGAAAAGCTCTCAGTTTTTCTCCACTGAGAATGATACTTGCAGTGTGTTTTTCGTAGATGGTTTTGATGATATTGAGGTATGTACCCTCTATGCCTACACTATGAAGAGTTTTGATTAAGAAAGGGTGCTGTACTTTGTCAAATGCTTTTTCAGCATCTATTGAGAGGATCATATGGTTCTTGTTCTTTCTTTTATTAATGTCTTGTATCACATTGATTGATTTGCGAATGTTAAACCAACCTTGCATCCCAGGAATAAATCCCACTTGGTCATGGTGAATAATCCTTTTAATGTGCTGCTGGATCCTATTGGCTAGTATTTCTTTGAGTATTTTTGCATCCCTATTCATCAAAGATATTGGTCTGTAATTCTCCTTCTTGATGGGGTCTTTGCCTGGTTTGGGGATCAAGGTAATGCTGGCCTCATAAAAGGAGTTTGGAAGTTTTCCTTCCAATTCTATTTTTTGGAACAGTTNTGGATCCTATTGGCTAGTATTTTGTTGAGGATTTTTGCATCCGTATTCATCAAAGATATTGGTCTGTAATTCTCCTTCTTGATGGGGTCTTTGCCTGGTTTGGGGATCAAGGTAATGCTGGCCTCATAAAAGGAGTTTGGAAGTTTTCCTTCCAATTCTATTTTTTGGAACAGTTTCAGGAGAATAGGTATTAATTCTTCTTTAAATGTTTGGTAGAATTCCCCTGGGAAGCCGTCTGGCCCTGGGCTCTTGTTCGTTGGGAGATTTTTGATGACTGCTTCAATCTCCTTACTGGTGATGGGTCTATTCAGGTCTTCAATTTCTTCCTGGTTCAGTTTTGGTAGTTTATATTTCTCTAAGAATGCATCCATTTCTTCCAGATTGTCAAATTTGCTGGTGTAGAGTTGCTCATAATATGTTCTTAGAATTGTTTGTATTTCTTTGGTGTTGGTTGTGATCTCTCCTCTTTCATTCATGATTTTATTAATTTGAGACCTTTCTCTTTTCTTTTGGTTAAGTCTGGCCAGGGGTTTATCAATCTTATAATTCTTTCAAAGAACCAGCTCCTACTTTCGTTGAGTTTTTCCACTGTTCTTGTGTGTTTCTATTTCATTGATTTCTGCTCTGATCTTTATGATTTCTCTTCTCCTGCTGGGTGTAGCCTTNTGGGTGTAGGCTTTCTTTGCTGTTCTTTCTCTAGCTTTTGTAGGTGTAGAGTTAGGTTGTGTACTTGAGACCTTTCTTGTTTCTTGAGAAAGGCTTGTATTGCTATATACTTTCCTCTTAGGACTGCTTTTGCTGTGTCCCAAAGATTTTGAACAGTTGTGTTTTCATTTTCATTTGTTTCCATGAATTTTTTAAATTCTTTTTTAATTTCCTGGTTGACCCATTCATTCTTTAGTAGGATGTTCTTTATCCTGTATATATTTGAGTTCTTACTAACTTTCCTCTTGTGGTTGAGTTCTAGTTTCAGAGCATTATGGTCTGAAAATATGCAGGGAAAGATCCCAATCTTTTGGTACCTGTTGTGACCTGATTTGTGCCCCAGAATATGGTCTATTCTGGGGAATGTTCCATGTGCGCTAGAGAACAATGTGTATTCTGTTGTTTTGGGATGGAATGTTCTGAATATATCTGTGATGTCCAACTGGTCCAGGGTGTCATTTAAAGCCTTTATTTCCTTGTTGATCTTTTGCTTTGATGATCTGTCCATTTCTGTAAGGGAGGTGTTAAAGTCCCCTACTAATATTGTATGATTGTCAATGTGTTTCTTTGATTTTGTTATTTAATTTTTGTATATAATTGGCTGCTCCCATCTTAGGGGCATAGATATTTATGATTGTTCTATCGTCTTGTTTGACAGATCCTTTTAGTATGATATAGTGTCCTTCCTCATCTCATGATATTCTTTGCCTTAAAATGTAATTTATCTGATATAAGGATTGCCACTCCAGCTTTCTTTTGCTGTTCATTGGCATGGTAAATTGTTTTCCACCCCTCACTTTTCATGTAAAATGAGTTTATTGTTTTTTTATCCATTCTGATACCCTGTGTCTTTTAGTTGGGGCATTTAGTCCTTTTACATTCAGAGTAACTATTGAGAGAGAAGAATTTACAGCCATTTTATTGCCTTTAAGGTGACTGTTACTGTGCATTGTGTTCCTTCCTTTCTGGTCTATGTTTCTTTTAGGTTCTCTTTGCTTAGCGGACCCCTTTCAATATTTCCTGTAGGGCTGGTTTGGTGTTTGCCAATTCCTTGAGTTTTTGTTTGTCCCGGAAGATTTTTATCTCTCCTTCTATTTTCAGTGACAGCCTATCTGGATATAGTATTCTTGGCTGATTATTTTTCTCATTTAGTGTTCTGAATATATCATACCAGCTCTTTCTGGCCTGCCAGGTCTCTGTGGATAGGTCTGCTGTCAGTCTAATATTTCTACCATTGTATGTTATAGACCTTTTGTCCCAAGCTGCTTTCAGGATTTTCTCTTTGTCCCTAAGACTTGTAAGTTTTACTATTAGATGACGGGGTGTGGACCTATTTTTATTAATTTTGGGGAGGGTTCTCTGTGCCTCCTGGATTTTGATGCTTGTTCCCTTTGCCAGTTTAGGGAAATTCTGTATTAATATCTGCTCCAGTATACCTTCTGGCCCTCTCTCTCTCTCTTCCTCTTCTGGGATCCCAATTATTCTAATATTGTTTCATCTTATGGTATCACTTATCTCTCGAATTCACTCCTCATGGTCCAGTAGTTGTTTTTCTCTTTCTTCATCCTCTTCTTTTTTCTCTGACATTTTGTCTTTTAAATCACTAATTTTGTCTTCTGTTTCATTTACCCTAGCAGTAAGAGACATCATTTTCAATTGTAGCTCATTAATAGCTTTTTTGATTTCAGCTTGTTTAGATTTTAGTTCTTTTATATCTTCATAAAGAATTTTTATTTCTTTAGAAATGGCTTCTCTATTATCTTCCATGGTTTTTCAAGCCCAGCCAGCACCTTACAAATCGTCATTTTGAACTCTAGTTCTGTCATGTTACTAATGTCCACTTTGATTAGGTCCCTAGCCATCATTACTGGCTCTTGTTCTTTTTTTGTGTGTTGATTTTTTCCACCTTGTCACTTTATTGCAGATAGGAATAGATGGATGAGAGGACAAAATACTAAAGGGTAGCAATGACCCCAGAGAAATATTCACACTCCTACTCAGAAGAGACCTGGAACTTTGCAGTAAAGAAAGAGGGAAAAAACAAAAAACCAAAAAAAAAACCCAAAATCATACAAATCAAAACAAAACAAAAATAAATAAAACAGAATCCTCTGTCTATATCTCTATTATCTATTTCTGTTTCTATATCTATGTCTGTCTATGACTCTCTATATATATCTATCTCTATCTTTATCTCTATCTATTAGACTGGTGAATTGAAGAGACCCTATATGTGTACCAAAAATAGGCTAAATACCATGAAGGGATAAAATATGATTATAACAATGAAAATTTAAAAATATTAAAAATTGTTGATTAAATATAATAGTTAAAAACGTTAAAATAAGAAAAAGGAAAAAATTTAAAAGAAAAAAGTAAGAAAAAATACAAAGAAAAAAATTCAAAGAATTTAACTTTGAACAATTAAAGAATCATGATGAAAAAATCTTGAATTCTCTGCGTTGCTTTTCCCTAGCTCCAGAGTTCCACAATTCTCAGCAATCTTGAACGTGACTTTGGCTGGCTGTTTTTTTTTTCTGGTCTTCTCGGGGAGGGCCCTGTTGCTGTGATTCTCAAGTTTCTCTGCCCAAGGTAGAATCACACTGCCATCACCAGGGGCTGGTCAGTAATCAGCTCGGGTTCACTTTCAGGAGCTTTTGTTCCCTGAATGCTTTCTGTAGGGCTTTGGAGGACGGGACTGAAAATGGCAGCTCCCAGTCTCCGACCTGGAGGAGTCAAGAGCTCACAGCCTCAGTCCTCAGTGCACCTCAGAGAAAAGCAGTCCCTTCTGTCTCCTCGTCTCTGGCTGCGCTCTGAGCTCACCCAGCCTCTGACCGAGCATCTCTCTCGCTCTCTGATGTGGCTCAGTTTAGAATCTCCAAATCTAGCAGATTCCTGCAGCTGCTCCTGTGCTGCTTCTCTCGGAGGAGGAAGTTGAGTCTCTCCTGTCTCTCTGGTCTGCCACCCATGGGGTCCCCAGTCACAGAGCAGTGGCCCGAGTGTGCTTTGGATCCCATCCTAAGGTATAACTTAGCTGAAAGACCCCTTCTTAGCTCGGGTCTGTCTCTCCCCCCAGCTTCTCTCTGATACCTGGGAGCTCAGTTGCGCTTAGACACCCCTGGTCTTTTTGTGTCCCCATGGGTCCTGAAACCACACTGTCCCCAAGAGGGCTTCACCCCCCACTTGGCCTCTGGGGCGACGTCCCTTAGTGGAGCCAACTTCTAACAGTTCTGAGACTGTGCTCCGTTGCTTGCTCCCTTTCTGGGAGCCGGCCCCTCCCCCCAGGGTCTATCCTCCCATCGCTGTAGATTCACTTCTCCACATGTCCTACCTCCTGGAAAGTGGTCAATTTTCTGTTCCTAGAATCATTGTTCTTCTCTTTGATCTCCTGTAGAATTTGTAGGTTTTCAGAATAGTTTGATAGCTATCTGGGTGAATTTCTGGGACCTGATGATAATTGGTCTCCTACTGTTCCGCCATCTTGCTGCCCCTCAGGTGTAGGCTTTCTTTACTGTTCTTTTTCCAGCTGCTTTAGGTGTAAGGTTAGGTTTTGTTCTTAAGACCTTTCTTGTTTCTTGAGAAAGGCTTGTATTGCTATATACTTTCCTATCAGGACTGATTTTCTGTGTCCCAACGATTTTGAACATTTGTGTTTATATTTTCATTTGTTTTCAAGATTTTTTTAAATTCTTCCTTAATTTCCTGGTAGACCCATTCATTCTTTAGTAGGATGTTCTTTAGCTTCCACGTATTTGAGTTCTTTCCAACTTTCCTCCTGTGATTGATTTCTAGTTTTGGAGCATTATGGTCTGATAATATGCGGGGAATAATCCCAATCTTTTGGTACCTGTTGAGTCCTGATTTGTGAACCAGAATATGGTCTATTCTGGAGAATGTTCCATGTGCACTTGAGAAGAATGTGTCTACTGTTATTTTGGGATGGAATGTTCTGAATATATCTGTGATGTCCAACTGGTCCAGGGTGTCATTTAAAGCCTTTATTTCCTTGTTGATCTTTTGCTTCAATGATCTGTCCATTTCAATAAGCGGGGTGTTAAAGTCCCTTACTAATATTGTATTATTGTCAATGTGTTTCTTTTATTTCATTATTAATTGGTTTATATAATTGGCTGTTCCCATGTTAGGGATATAGATTTTTACAATTGTTAGATCTTCTTTTTGGACAGTTCCTTTAAGTATGGTATATTGTCCTTCCTCATATCGTATTTTATTCCTTGGCTTAAAATCTAATTTATCTGAAAGAAGGATTGCCACTCCAGCTTTCTTTTGATATCCACTGGCATGGTAAATTATTTTCAATCCCCCACTTTAAATCTGGAGGTGTCTTTGTGTGTAAGATGAGTTTATTGTAGACAGTATATTGATGGGTCTTGTTTTTTTTATCCATTCTGATACCCTGTATCTTTTAGTTGTGGCATTCAGTCCATTTACATTCAGGGTAACTATTGAGAGATATGAATTTAGAGCCATTGTATTGCCTGTAAGGTGACTGTTACTGTATATTGTGTCTCTTCATTTCTGGTCTGTTTCTTTTAGGCTCTCTTTACTTAGAAGACCCCTTTCAATATTTCCTGTAGGGCTGGCTTGGTGTTTGCAAATTCCTTTAGTTTTTGTTTGTCCTGTAACCTTTCAGCTCTCCTTCTTTTTTCAATGACAGCCTAGCTGGTATAGTATTCTTGGCTGCATATTTTTCTCTTTTAGTGCTCTGAATATATCATGCCAGTTCTTTCTGGCCTGCCAGGTCTCCATTGATTGGTCTGCAGTCAGTCTAATATTTCTACCATTGTATGTTATAGAGCTCTTGTCCCGAGCAGCTTTGAGGATTTTCTTTTTGTCACTAAGACTTGTAAGTTTTACTATTAGATGACAGGGTGTGGACCTATTTTTATTGATTCCGTGGGGTGCTCTCTGTGCCTCCTGGATTTTGATGCTTGTTCCCTTCGCCAAATTATGGAAATTCTGTACTATATTTTGCTCCAATATACCTTCTTCCCCCTCTCCCCTTCTTCTTCTGGGATCCCATTTATTCTAATATTGTTTCATCTCATGGTATCACTTATTTCTCGAATTCTCCCCTCATGGTCCAGTAGTTGTTTGTCTCTATTTTCCTCAGCTTCTTTATTCTCTTTCATTTTGTCTTCTAAATCACTAATTCTGTTTTCTGCCTCATTTATCCTAGCAGTAAGAGCCTCCATTTTTTGTTGCACCTCATTAATAGCTTTTTTGATTTCTACTTGTTTACATTTTAGTTCGTTTATTTCTCCAGAATGGGTTTTTATTTCTCTAGAGAGGGCTTCTCTATTATCTTCCATGGATTTTTCTAGACCCGCTATCACCTTGTTAATCGTCATTCTGACGATTCTGTTCATATTACTAATATCCGCATTGATTATTATCCCTAGCTATTGTTACTGTGTCTTTTCCTTTGTGTTTGTGTGTGTGTTGATTTTTTCTGCTTGTCATTTTATGCAGATAAGAATAGATGGATAAGAGAACAAAACACAAAAGTGTAGCAATGACCCCAGAAAAATATACACTAACCTAATCAGAAGAGAGCTGAAACTGGGGTGAGAGGAAAGAGGGAAAAACCCAAAAAACAAAAACAAAAACAAACAAACCAAAAAAATAAAATAAAACATACCCCATATCTATATCTATGTCTATATCATCTATTTCTGTTTCTATATATATCTCTGTCTCTGACTCTATCTCTATATCTATATATCTATATCTATATCTATATACTATCTATATATTAGAGTGGTGAATTGAATAGACCTTCTATGTATAAAAAATATAAGGTTAAGTACAACGAAAGGATAAAATATGACTATAGCAATGAAAATTTTAAAAAGATTTAAAAATGTATTGATAAGATATAATAGTTTAAAAACTTTAGAATAGGAAAGAGGAAAAATTTAAAAGAAAAGAGTAGAAAAAAATAAAATTCAAAGAATTTAACTTTGAATGACTAAAGGATAATGTGGAAAAAGTCATGAATTCTTTGTGTTGCTTTCCCCTAGTGTTGGAGTTCCACAATTCTCAGTGATCGGTGAACTTGATCTTGCCTGGATATTCTTGCTGATCTTCCGGGGGGCCTATTTGCTGTGATTCTCAAGTGTTTTTGCCCGAGGCAGAATTGCACCACCCTCGCCAGGGCCAGGCTAAGTAATTAGCTCGGGTTCGCTCTCAGGAGCTTTTGTTCCCTGACTTTTCTGTACAGCTTTGGAGGAGGGGAATGCAGATGGTGGCCTCCCAATCTCCGACCTGGAGGAGCTGAGAGCTCGGGGCCTCACTCCTTATTGCATCCTCTGAGAAAAGCTGTCAGTTCTTCCCGTCTCCCTGGTCTCTGGCTGCAGTCTGAGCTCATCCATCCTGTGACAGTATTTCTATCTCTGTCGCACATCCCCATTTAGAATCTCCAAACCTGGCAGATTCCTGAAGCATGCTCCTGTGCTGCTCCTCCCATAGAAAGAAGGAGGGGGTCTCTATGGATCTGCCCCCCTGTGGAGTCCCTGCTCAAAGAGCAGTGGCCCGACTGTGCATTTGATCATGGCCCAAGGTAGCACTGAGCTGAGAGACACCTTCTCAGCTTGGTTCCATCTCTCCAGTCTGCTTCTCCTCTCTGATACCTGGGAGCTCTGTCGCTCTCAGATACCCCTGGTTTTTTTGTAACCCCTTGGGTCCTGAGACCACACTGTGCCCAGGAGGAATTCACCCCACCCCCTCTCCCCCTGCTTAACCTCTGGGACAGTCTCCCTCAGTGGAGCAGACTTCTAAAAGTTTGGATTTTGTGCTCTGTTGCTCTCTCACTTGCCAGGAGCCCCCCCTCCCCCCAGGGTCTATCTTCCCATCACTTCAAATTCACTTCTCTGCAAATCCTAACTTCTGGAAAGTGGTCGATTTTCCATTCTTAG
This sequence comes from Ailurus styani, assembly GCA_002007465.1. Lineage (NCBI taxonomy): Eukaryota > Metazoa > Chordata > Mammalia > Carnivora > Ailuridae > Ailurus > Ailurus styani. The sequence continues at coordinate 157,709 of LNAC01001355.1, read as the reverse complement.
AATTGCTGCTCTTCTTCTCTTTGATCTCCTGTTGAATTTGTAGGTGTTCAGAATGGTTTGATCATGATTGAGTTTTAGTTTCAAAGCATTGTGATCCAAAAATATGCAGGGAACGATCCCACACTTTTGGTCCTGGTTGAGACCCAGGATGTGATCTATTCTGGAGAATGTTCCATGTGTACTAGAGAAGAATATGTATTCTGTTGCTTTGAGATGGAGCATTCTGAATATATCTATGAAGTCTATCTGGTTCATTATGTCATTTATAGCCTTTATTTCCTTGTTGATCTTTTGCTTAAATGATCTGTCCATTTCAGTGAGGGGGATGTTAAAGTCCCCTACTTATGTATTACTATCAAAGATATGTTTCTTTGATTTAATTATCAATTAACTTATATATTTGGCTGCTCCCATGTTAGGGGCATAGATATTTAAAACTTTTAGATCATCTTGTTGGATAGACCCTTTAATTTTGGTATAATGTCCTTTTTTCCTGTCTTATTATAGTCTTTAGTTTAAAATCTTATTTGTCTGAAATAAGGATTACCACCCCACCTTTCTTCTGATGTCCATTAGCATGGTAAATGGTTTTCCACTCTCTCAGTTTAAATCATAAGTTGTCTTTGGGTCTAAAATGAGTCTCCTGCAGACAACATATCGATGGGTCTTGCTTTTTTATCCAATCTGAGAAACTGTGTCTTTTGATTGGGGAATTTATGGTAAATGGGATAACAGCATATGCCACTGTATTGCCTGTAAGGTGATTTTTTTCTGTATATTGTCTCTGTTCCATTCTGTTCTATGGTACTTTTAGGCTCTCTCTTTGCTTTGAGTACCCCTTTCAATATTTCTTATAGGGCTGGTTTGGTGTTTGCAACTTCTTTTATTTTTTGTTTGTCCTGGAAGCTTTTTTTCTCTCCTTCTATTTTCAAGGACAACCTAGATGAATGTAGTATTCTTGGCTGCATATTTTTCTCATTTAGTGCTCTGAATATATCATGCCAGGCCTTTCGAGCCTGCAAAGGTCTCTGCAGGTAAGTCTGCAGCCAAAATAATGTTTCTACCATTGTATGTTATAGGACTCTTGTCCCGAGCTGCTTTCAGGATTTTCTCTTTGTCTCTGAGACTTGTAACTTTTACCATTAGATGATGGGGTGTTGACTTATTTTTATTTTGTGGGGGGGTTCCCTGTGCCACCTGGATTTTGATGCCTGTTTCCTTCCCCAAATTAAAGAAGTTCTCCTCTGTAATTTGCTTCAATACACCTTCTGCCCTCTCTCTCCTTCTTCTTCTGGGTTCCTAATTATTCTAATATTGTTTCATCTTATGGTATCATTTATGTCTCAAATTCTCCCCTCATAATCCTGTAGTTGTTTATCTCTCTTACTCTCAGCTTCTTTATTGTCTATCATTTAGCCTTTTGCATCACTAATTCTCTCTTCTGCCCATTTATCCTAGCAGTTAAAGCTTCCATTTTGATTAGACCTCATTAGTAGCCTTTTTTTATTTCAATTTGATTAGATGTTAGTTCTTTTATTTCTTCAGATAGGGATTCTGTGGTATCTTCTATGCTTTTTTCAAGCCCAGCTAGTATCTTTATAATCATCATTCTGATCTCTAGCTCTGACATCTTACTAATGTCTGTATTGATTAGGCCCCTGATGGTCAGTACTGCCCCTTGTTCTCTTTTTTAAAATTTTTTTTGAGGTACGTTTTTCTATTTTGTCATTTTGTCCAAAGAAGAATAGATTAATAAGAGAACAAAATGTTAAAAGAGTAACAATGACCCTAGTAAAATATACACTGAACAAGTCAAAAGAGACCTGAAAATGGGAGGAAAGGAAAGGGGAAAAAAATATGATCAGACTGGTGAATAGAGCAGAGCCACACATTAGTGGTGAATAGAACAAAAGCACCCTCTATATTTTGGGTGTATTTTTGTTTATTAGAAGAAACTGGTCCTCAAAATTTTAAAGAGAGAAAAACTTATACATATACAAAATAAAATTAAATACGATGAAGGGATGGACTATACTTGTAAAGATGAAAATAAAAAAAAATATTTTACAAAAAGATGCATAAATATTGAATCTTGGATCACTGAAAAAATAAAGTAGAAAAAAAAAGAATGGATAACATAAGAAGTTGGTTGAAAAAAGAAAGAAAACAATTAAGAAAAAAGAAAATGTGACCAGGCAGGAGACTAGAACAAATCTATACACTAGATTTAGGGTATATTTTGATCTGTTAGAAGAAACTGTATCCCAAAATTTTAAAGAAAAGATATCTTATATCTATACAAAATATACGGTTAAATACAATGAATTTATTGAATATGACTTTAAAAATGAAAAATTTAAAAGATTTTTAAAAAGAAATTGATAAGATGTTGGTTGAAAAATGACAGAAGAAAATTTCAAAAAAAAAAGAATATTTAAATAATTAACTGTGAAAGACTAAAGTATCATGGGGAAAAAGCCATACATTCTGTAGGCTTTATTCCCCTAGCGCTTTACAGTTCTCATTGATGCGTAAACTTGGTCTTGGCTGGATTTTCTTGCTGATCTTATGGGGTAAGGGCCTGTTGTAGTGATTCTCAAATGTCTTTGCCCAAGGCGGAACTGCACTGACCTTTCCAGGGGCCAGGCTAAGTAATCTGTTCAAATTTGCTCTCAGTATCTTTTGTTCCATGAAAGTTTCCCATACAGCTTTGGAAGACAAGAATGAAAGCAGTGGCCTCCCAATCTTTGGCCCCGGAGGAACCAAGAACTGGGGGTCTGCCTCTTCAGTGAGCCCTCAGAGAGAAGCAGTCAATCACTCCTGTCTCCCTGATCTCCAGCCACACTCTGTGCTCACTTGGCCTGTGACCAAGTGTTTCTCTCTCTGACCCTGGTTGGAGTTTCCAAATGCAGCACATTCCTGCAATGTGCTCCCATGTCACTCCTCCCAGGGGAGGAAGGGAGTCTCCCCGTATCTGCTGTTTGTTGGGCCCACTGTGCCATAGATTATGATTTACAGCAACCCCAATGTGAGGGCCCACTCCTCAGTTCTGTCTTTGCAGCTGGCTTCCCCACTCTGATACTTGGGAGCTTTGCCACACTCAGTCACCCCCAGTGTTTCTGTGACTCTGAGGGTCCTGAGACCAGCTGTGCCACTGGCACAATGTCCCTCAGAGGAGCAGACTTCCAAATGTTTCAGTTTTGTGTTCTGCTGCTCTATCATTTGCCAGGAGCTGGCTGACATAGGCTCCCTCCCCCCATGATCTATCTTCCCAAATATCACTTCAGATTAATTTCTCTGCACGTTCTACCTTCCAGAAAGTAGTCACTTTTCTGTTCATAGAATTACTGCCATTCCTTTCTTTAATCCCCTGTTGAGTTTGTAGGTGTTCAGAAAGGTTTGATAACTATCTAGCTGAATTCCTGGGACCAGAATAAATTTAAGTCTCCTACTCCTCCACTATCTTGTCCCCCCGCCTTCCTAGACCAAAGTGCTTTAAAAATGCTTCGCTTATTCTGCATTTCTCATAATTTTCTGAGATGAGGTTGGAGTAATGTGATTGATTCTTACCGATGGGTGGCGAGCAGAGTGATGCCTGAGACACTTCTGGACCCAAACATATTAGAACTGCTGTGTGCCGGAAGCCAGATCCAGCAACAATCAGGGTCCCTGAAGGAAAGGACGGCGTCAGAGATACGAAATGAGGAGATGGACTCAGATGATGTTTCAGGAGTCTCCCAAAAACTCAGGGCTTGGGGTCCTTTATTTATAACATTGTAACAAAGGATGACCAAAGACATAACCAAGATGATTATTTACTGGTCAAAGGAACCTTTGTAGATGCACCTGTGTTTTTTCCCCAGAGGCTTGATAGACGAAGCCTGTTCTGCTTATCTGTATTGTGCTCTTTTCTATGGTCACTCCTAGTCTTGTACAAAATTATGGGCCCTGCACAAGGTCACTTAGCCCCAAGGCTAAACACCACTTGTCCTGGGGAAGGCAGAGCATAGTCAGATTCTATTTCTATTCAGTCATCCCGGACTCTACTCAGGCCTGTTTATCTATAGAAAGAGTAAATTAATTATACCTGGAAAAAGTGAATTATTTATAATTAGACTATGAATTTTATAGTAACTAGGTTTATATATATTTATGTTGATTAATAATACGGGATCTACAAATAGCAAATCCAACCTATGCTTAACAAATCTAGTCTATTCTTACCATTCATATTAATATACATTATTTGAGCTGCAAGCCGCTTTTAATTGGAAGGGGTTGATTAATGCTATACCCATTGCAATGCTCCTCGCCTTGCAGGAGGGCAGCTCCCCATGCCTTGCAGTGGGGGATCACCTTCTTGTGCCATGCAGACAGCTCACATCAGCTGTGCAGCCTCCTGATGTCACCTGCTCAGTGATCCTGTAAGCCCTCTGCCTCTGTTGTGGTGCTACAGGCAGAGGGAGATTGGATTCCCAGGTCATAAGGGAGAGGATGGTCTCATCAACCTACTTCAGACTTTGAGTGTATTAAACAAAAAAACAAACAAATAAACCCGGTTGTCCTAAGCTCCTGAGTTTCTAGATTTCTTGTTAAGTGCAGCATGTCTTACAGTAACCTGACCAATATAATACTGTCCTCAGAAATATGGGGAGTAATAAAAGCCTTCAGGAAAACTTGCTATTTGATCTACTGTAATCGTTCTCAATCTGCCATTCTTGGGTTAGTGCTATGAGCACCAAATGGGGAAACATTAGTTTTCAAGCTCCATCCCAGTCATATAGATTGTTGCAACCTAGAATTTGAGAGCCATTGATCTAAAAGTTGACACATGCACAGTACATCCATATTTTTTCCAGGTACTTGTTTTTGCAACAAGTACCTTGGGAGATCAAGAACCTTCTGACTGAATTCACTGGTCCTTTCACTGATGCATTCTCTATCTCTGAGCACCTGTGAAAACAAGAGCATCATTCCACATTTCCAGCTGCCTTCTGTCTTCCCCCCTCCCACCAAAAAAACAAAACAAAACAAAAACAAAAACAAAAACAAAAAAACCTCATCAAATGATAATGGGTCAAACCCTAGACCAAAGAGAACAGGCCTAATCTCTCTGCTATATGGGACATATGGAAGGTACATATTTGAGGGTAGGTCTTGGGTTCTCTTGACTGATGACACCATCTTTTCTGCAGACTAGAGCCCCCACTCTTCAAGGGCAGAAATGTCATACTTTGAAGAGCTGAAAGTACATCCTTTCCAGAGAGGGTCTATAATATTCTCCCACAACTACGTATTTGGAGCCAAAGTTTACAAATGACACCAAAGAATACATGGGAAGGTGCTTATAATGCCACCTTTTGGCACAAGGGAGGGCCAAGCACATCCCCTAAGCACAGACAAGTAAATCTTCCACCAGACATGGAGGTGCATGGAGCTCAATATTTTTTTGATTTTTAATTTTTTCCCTCGAAACACTTGTTTCTCATGAAACACAATGGTACTAATTAGTATTGCATGTAGAAGAAATGTTCTCTTGTCAAAAGTTAAAGCAAGCCTAACATCATGTTTGGAATAAGAAACAGTGAGGGTGAAACACAAGACAATTACAGGAAACTAATGTCTAGTTTAGGTCTTTGCCTTTAAAAAAGAGATTGGTATGGAGAAGAGGTGGGGATTGGAGAAGGGATTAAGAGAGGGACAGACCAAGTGATTAAAAGAAGAGAGGCTGGCAATTATAGGAAAAGGTTAATGGCATGGAGGCCACTTCTTTGGCAGAGAGTGCCCAGGGGATGGATTAGTGATGGTCCTCGAGTTTACAAGAGGTTATGATGAGGAACATTGTAATGATTTGCTTCTTCCCCAGAAGCACTAACAGGGAAGAAATGGACTGGCATTGTAAAAACAGTAACAAAAACGTTCAGTTAAAAAGATAAAAAAATAACTTCTTGACAGCAAAAGCATTTTAATCGTTCAGTAGGCTCCAGAGAGCATGCTCCAAACCTTGAAGACAAATGACACTTCTTGGACACTGGGGCAGACAACACTAACACTCTCAAAGCACGTCCCTGAAGCCTTTTGCCACCTAGTACAGACCAGATTCTCATGCACCATCACTCCCACCAGCCAGCACCTATCTGGAGTAACAGAACCACCCTGTGCTCTGTTTGTTTTTCACATGTTTCTTCAATGTGCAGTTACAATGTCTGCATAATATGCTTGGTATATGGTTTTAGTCTAAAGCAGTAGGTCTTACATTTCTCTTAAAAATTTTTTTTGGACTCAGGATTTCCTTTTAGAATTTTAGGAAAGTTCTCCCCAGAAAAATGCACATGCCTAAAATTTTGTAGACAGTATAATTCTGAACTTCCTTGAAGTCTCTTCGTGGGCTCTGTAAATCCTCAAGTTAATAATATCCTTCCAGGAGGATCTAATGAAGTTGAACAAGAGAAAGCCTGGCCTTTAGAACCTTTTCTCCCAAATGTGCCATTTTCCTCAGTTTTCCAAAGGACACAACTGGGGAGTAAGTAGAAGACTTGGCAGCCTATCAGGGTACCAGGAGAGAGAGAGAGAAAGTGTTGACAGGAGTACAGCCAGGTTGAAGGGCAGAGCAGAAAGTGTCAGCCTAACTTGGAGTGCACATGAGGCCCCAGGATGATCCATCATTGTCAGTCTTAGGACCTGCTCCAGCAGATGCTTCCAGTGGCTTGCATTCTTTCTTCACCCTTCCACTGGAGTCTGGCCCCCAAATGCCTGCCTCTGTAACTTTTTGCCTAATGGTCTCTTGGGATGGCAGCTGGAAGTGCCAGGGAGCCATTATCCCAGAAGCTGTCCTCAACTAGTGACAGATGTAAATTAGTGGACAAATGTGCAGGTCTCCCCTAACCAAATATAAGAAACCAGGAGTCACAGGTTTCCATGAAGGATTCCCACAGTGGGAAGCCTCCTGATAATAGACACTTTTCTGACTTCCCAGCCAGCCTTGTCTCATTCTCTCCCTCTCCGCCCCATATATGAACAGTAGAACTTCTGAAATAACCCACGTGCACTTGTCTTGGGGCCTATTTCTGGGGAACTTTAAGGAAAGCAGCATTTTTTTAGCATTACCTTCCAATGTGGAGGGTGGTTGATATGGTCAGTGTGGATGGTGACATGGGTTTCCAGGTGGGTTGTCCTATAGGAGTGGTTCTCTAGGCAGAGCTGGGGTAGACAACAGGGTAAAGCTCTTGGTAGGCACCAGACTGGTTTTAACATTGCCCAGTGTGCTGGAGTTCATAAAAGGGCTTCATCACCCAGTGGGAAATGGAGAAATAGAACAGAGACCCAAGTTCCAGTTTCACCTGAGATCGAGCCACATGAGGGGTCTTGTGGAGTAAGGCAGCTTGGGAGTAAGACTGGTGTCTGGCGACACAAGGGGCCAGGTGCTGGGCATTGGGACATATGGAATCCATCTTGCTTGGAGCAGGAGCTTGACAGTGTCAGGACTGAGTAAGGCAGTGGCTTAAGGTAAAAGCACTTGCTGTGCAGGTGCCATCTGACAACAGCAGTTGAGGATTTGTTTTCCTGGTGTTGTGGAGTGGAGGCAGGCAGCATGGATCAGAGGGAACAAAGGCTCCCAGCATGGCCTTGGCTGTAGCCTGCACATCTGAGGGTCATTTTAAAGGTGAGGGGAGCCAATGCTGAGCAGGGGCTACAGTGCCTGCCTGGGCCGAGGTGCAGTTATAGAAGAATCAAGGGATCTCTTTCTCTCACAGTGACATGTAAACTCCAAGTACAAGGATCCCACAGCAAGGTAAGTGTCCTCTTTTCCCTAATAAACATGGCCCCACAAGGGAAGGGAGGAAAGGAGTGAAGCACATAAAAAAGGAGAAGAGTATCAGATACCACTGCACACACATGGTTACAGCAAACAGAAAGAAGGTGAAATGGGAGACCGATAAAATAGGTGAAGAACAGCTGGTATGTCTGGCCCTGAAAGCAGCCTGATCCTACTGCATGATTGGAAGACCCAGGATTGTTGTAAACCCTTATTTCATAAAACAAATCCTCACAGGCTGACAGTAGTATTTATTCACCATAATAATTAGTGGTGTTTTTAAATCTTTCCAGGAGACACAAAAGAGAGTGAGGGTCAGACACAAAGAATGGTCAGCTGGGGTCTACATTTATTGATCAGTGGACACCTCCCTGCTGGGTCATCTGTTGTCTTTTTCCAATGTAGCAATACATCTGTGTCCTAAGAGCTGACATTTGCCTAAACCCAGCAATTAGGAAATGCCAGTTTGCATCTGATATGATTTATGTGGGTTCCAGGCTTCCTCAACATTTATTTAAAATTTTCATGACTGTCTCAGGTGGGACAAAATCAGACATGGCATTTTTCACTTGATGCCTTCCCTGTGATGGTGGCCTTGGTCTTATTCCAGGAGTACACTGTGCAGGATGCAATGGCCTCTCAGCTGGTAGTGGTATTTTCATGAACACAAATGGGGAGTAGGGCTGACCTCACCTCCTGTTCTCAAGAAAACTGTGACATCTGATCAAGCACAAATTCACTTCTGCCCATATTGCCTTCAGAACTCAGGGCCCATATCCACATCAGAAGGATCACATCCAAGTGTCCCGGGAGTGGAGCCTCTCTCTGCCAGTCACATGTTGGTCTGATCATGCTCCCTGTCTGTCACACACAGGATACAGGACATAGCACTCAGCACACTGCACACACACATAAACACACACACACACACACACACACACACACACACGATTTCACATGTTTTTTTTTTTTAATCATTTCCCTGCTGTAATCCATGGTGTCAGGTTGAAATTAGCAAGGATCAGGACTAGGAGGAGTGGCAAGATGGCAGAGAAGTAGGAGACTGATTATCATCAAGTCCCAGGAATTCACCCAGAGAGCTATCAAACTATTCTGAACACCTACAAATTCAACCAGAGATAGAAGAGAAGAAGAGCAGCAATTCTAGGAACAGAAAACCGACCACTTTGTGGAAGGAAGGACGTGCAGAGAAGTGAATCTGAGGCGACAGGAAGATAGACCCCGGGGGGAGGGGCCGGCTGCCAGCAAGGGAGCGAGCAGCGGAGCACAGACTCAGAACTGTTAGAAGTCAGCTCCACTGAGGGACGTTGCCCCAGAGACCAAGCAGGGGGTGAAACTCCTGCAGGGACAGTGTGGTCTCAGGACCCACGGGGACACAAAAAGACCGGGGGTGTCTGAGCATGACCGAGCTCCCAGGTCTCAGAGAGAAGCCGGCGGGAGAGACGGAGCTGAGCTGAGGTGTCTCTCAGCTCGGGGTTACCTTGGGCTGTGATCTGAAGCTCAGCCAGGCCACTGATCTGTGAGTGGGGACCCCACAGACGGCAGACCCAGAGACACCCCCTCCCTCCTCTGGGAGGAGCACTGCGGGAGCAGCTGCAGGATCTGCCGGGTTCGGAGATTCTAAGCGGGGCTGCGCCAGAGACAGAGACACTTGGATACAGGCCGGGTGAGCTCGGAGAGCGGCCGGAGACCAGGAGACGGGAGGGACTGCTTTTCTCTGAGGCGCGCTGTGGACTGAGGCCCCAGGCACTCGGCTCCTCCGGGTCGGAGACTGGGAGCCGCCATATTCAGTCCCGTCCTCCAACAAGGTATGGAAAGCGTTCAGGGAACAAAACCTCCTGAGAGCGAACCCGAGCTGATTACTTAACCTGGCCCCTGGCGAGGGCAGTGGGAATCCGCCTTGGGCAGAGACACTTGAGAATCACAGCAACAGGCCCCTCCCCCAGAAGACCAAGAGAAAAAAACAAAAACAAAAACAAAAACAAACCATCCAGTCAAAGTCAAGTTCAAGACGACTAAGCATTGCGGAAACCCAAAACTACGGAAAAGCAACGGAGATAATTCATGGCTTTTTCCCCATGATTCTTCAGTCGTTCAAAGTTAAATTCATTGAATTTTTTTTCTTTGAATTTTTTTCTTACTTTTTTCTTTAAAAATTTTTCCCTTTTCCTATTTTAACGTTCTTAACTCGTCTATCGTATCAACAGTTTTTATTCTTTTTTTAAAATTTTCATTGTTATAATCATATTTTATCCCTTCATTGTTTTTATCCTTATTTTTTTGGATACTTATAGGGTCTGTTCAATTCACCAATCTAATAGATAGAGATAGATAAAGATAGAGATAGAGATAGAGATAGAGATAGAGATAGAGATAGAGATAGAGATAGAGATAGAGTTATAGACAGACATAGATATAGAAACAGAAATAGATGATATAGGATTTTGTTTTATTCATTTTTTTAGTTTTTGTATGATTTTGTGTTTTGGGGTTTTTTTTGTTTGTTTCTTTTTGGTTTTGGTTTTTTTCCCTCTTACTTTCTCCCCAGTTCCAAGTCCCTTCTGAGTAGGTTAGTGTATATTTCTCTGGGGTCATCATTACCCCTTAGTATTTAGTTATCTCATCCATCTATTCCTATCTGCATAAAATGACAAGGCGGAAATAATCAATAAAAAAAAAAGAACAAGAGCCAGAAATGACAGCTAAGGACCTAATCAATGCAGACATTAGTAATATGACAGAACTAGAGTTCAGAATGATGATTCTTAAGGTGCTGGCTGGGCTTGAAAAAAAATGGAAGAAAATAGGGAAGCTGTCTCTAAAGAAATTAAAAACCTTTCTGGAGAAATAAAAGAACTAAAATCTAACCAAGCTGAAATCAAAAAAGCTATTAATGAGGTGCAATTGAAAATGGAGGCTCTTACTGCTAGGATAAATGAAGCAGAAGATAGAATTAGTGATCTAGAAGACAAAATGTCAGAGAAAAAAGAAGAGGATGAAAAGAGAGACAAACAACTACTGGACCATGAGGAGAGAATTCGAGAGATAAGTGATGCCATAAGACGAAACAATATTAGAATAATTGGGATCCCAGAAGAGGACGAGATTGAGAGAGGGCCAGAAGGTATATTGGAGCAGATCTTAATACAGAA
>LNAC01001355.1:4977-142886 GCA_002007465.1 Ailurus styani | reverse complement strand
TATATATATACAATGGAATACTATGCAGCTATCAAAAGAAACAAAATCTTGCCGTTTGCAACGACATGGATGGAACTGAAGGGTATTATGCTGAGTGAAATAAGTCAATCAGAGTAAGACAATTGTCACATGATCTCTCTGATATGAAGAACTTGAGGGGCAGGGTGTAGGGTCGTGGGGGGTAGGGAGGTTAAAATAATGAAACAACATGGGATGGGGAAGGACACAAACCATAAGAGACTCCTTAGCTCATAAAACAATCTGAGGTTTACTGGGGGGTGGGAGGGTAGGAATAGGGTGGTTGGGTTATGGACATTGGGGAGGGTTTGTGCTTTGGTGAATGCTGTGAAAGATGTAAGCCTGATGATTCACAGACCTGTACCCCTTGGGCAAAGAATAAAAATAAAATTTAAAAAAATAAAATAAAATAAAGAAAAAAAGAAAAAAAGAAATTAACAAGGATCACACATTTCACGTAGGAGTAAAAGTGAGTGGTTATTTTGGAACTAGCCTGAGCTGGAGTCAATATTGGATCTGTCACATTATGTGACATCTTTAAGTCACATTGATTTTTCTATGTAATGGAGAAGATCTAAGTACTTGCTTCCTAAAGTTGTTATAAGAATTAGAGATACTGTATGAAAAGGGCTTAGTGCATTACCTAATTCATTCTCTCTCTCTCTCTCTCTCTCTCTCTCTCTCTCTCTCTCTCTCTTTTACATAATTCATTATTTTAACTGCTTTTTTTAACTCTTTAAAACATAACCCTTGTGTTGGTCATGAAATTAGTGCCTTGTAGCCACCATTACTAAAAAGAGACAGAATTAAATAAGGTTAAGTATTTATAGCACGTTCTATTTTCAATAATAGCCTCAATAAAATCTCACACAATAAAATATCACATCCCTTGTGTTCCTTTAGAATGGGAATTTCTTGTTCCACTGGCAAGAGGTGATGTCTAATTTCCCCTTCTCTTGAATTAGAGCAAGCCTGTGATTACTTGGAGTAACAAAATGTGGTAGAAGTGACCTGTGATTTCTACGTCTGAGTTGTAAAAATGTCATGTCTTCATTGTCAGCTAGAACTTTCAATCTTGGAGGATGAAACTGTCAAGTTACAAGTCAGTCTACCCTTAGATTGCCATCTTATGATGAGGCCCATGCCATGTGGAGAGGCCACATGTAGGTGCTCCAGTCCTAGGAACTAAGTCATCTCAGCCCAGGCACTGGATATGAGTGAAACCATTTTTGAATCCTCTAGATTAACATATACCAGCTGATAACCATTGAGTGGCCTCAGTTGGTGCCAAAAGGAACAAAATAATTCCCCACCTAAACCATGCTTGCATCCTTGCCCACAAAATTTATGAGTATATCACAATGGTAGCCATTTTAAGTCTACATTTTAGGGTAACTTGTTATTTCAGTGTGCATCCTGGATAAGAAAGTAAAGAGTGTTCTTTACTATGTGTCTAACACTTAAAAAAAAGGTTTGAAAACTTCTCGTTTAGACCAAAATGAGTGTGCAAGTGTTTAATGCATGTTAGCTGTTATTAGTTTAAAATTGTTTTAGGTTTGTCAAGATTTCTGATGATCTTTATTATGTTTTCACACCCTTAGAGTAGTTGCATATGTAACTTTGGACAAGTCACAACTTCTCTATGCCTCTCTTTCTTCATCTACACACTGGGGATAATAGGACTTACCTTACAGGACTCTTTTGAAGTTTAAATGAGTTAACATTTGTAAATTTCTCAGAACTATCCCTAAAACAGGGAAAGCCATATATAAAGTTCCTTTATCTTTTTATTATTTTAAATATTTTATTTATTTATTTGACGGAGAGAGAGACAGCGTAAGAGGGAACACAAGGTGGGGGAGTGGGAGAGGGAGAAGCAGGCTTCCTGCTGAGCAGGGAGCCCAATGCAGGGGTCAATCCTAGGACCCTGGGATCATGACTTAAGCTGAAGGCAGATGTTCAACAACTGAGCTACCCAGGCAACCCTATAATGGTCATTTAAATAGAATATGTGAGTCACTGGGTGAGAATTTTGTTTGTGGTAGTGAAAAGGGAAATAGGGTTGAGAAAAAAATAAGAGACTGAGACAAAAGTCAATAGTGGGAAAACAGGATTTGAGCCTAGGTCTTCTGGATGTGCAGTGGGTATTCTGCAGCATTTAGTGGGCTCGCTAGGCTCCCCACTAGGTTAAGTGATAGAATCAGAGCATTTTATAGCTTCCCATTTGGAGTCTGAGAATTCTGAATTAGTCAGGTTCTCCAGAGAAACAGAACCAGATATATTTGTAAGTGCCTATAGAAGACATATAAAATGCAATATGAGGAATTGGCTCCTGAGAATATGGAGGCTGAGAATTTTCGTGATCAGATGTCTGCAGAGCATAGACCCAGGAAAACCAGTGATGTGAAGATGAAGGCCTAAGACCTTGGGGTATTTATGGTATAAATCCTAATCTGAGGGCAGAAGAAGATTAAAGGGAAGAAATCACACTCCTCTTTAGGACAGCAACTACATCTCAACCCAGATCATAGTGATTATAGCACCATCAGTCTTAGATGCCAGAAACAGCATTTACCAAGAGACTGTACACATAATTTTCAAATGAGAAATTATACAAAGCCAAGATTACACACCTGAATCTGTGTTTTATGGGTTCAGCAAGAACGTCTCATTCATGCTTTCTTGATTTGGGTCCAGATATCTATTTTGTCCTATCATTGACGTTTGCACTCTGGCTCAAAGTGACATTTAGCTTTTGGATCCACACAGCAGTGATGCACACTGACTCCAGTATCTAGAGAACAAACAGAGCAGATCTTGCTGCACTGACTTGCAATATTCTAGAAATGACTCTAGAAGATGAATTTTTCCTCAAGAGACCTGAGCATGTATGTTGTGGTCTCCCTCTGAATATATATTGCCAACACTGATTTCTGGAAACTACAGAAAAGAAAAAAATAATGGGGCTTACTGAGCCACAGAAGGAGAAACAGAGGTAGATGGCAGTGTGAATCTGGAGAACCTGTGTGTCATTACAGTCCATAGGCAAGTCCATTTCCCACACCTGACTCACCAGGTTTTGGGGAGGGCTGACAGAAAACCTGACCTCTTGCTTAGCTCTGTCCTCAGGGAAGAGCAGCCTGGCATTCTACAGGATTTGCTTCTGGGTTCGGAACATTTTTTTCTAGAGTTTCATCCTGGGCCATTACAGTCCCATTTATTGAAGTGCAGACCTCCAACACCTGACTCAAAATCACCGGGGGAGGGGGAAAATGAAATATAAACTGCCAAACTAACAAATACGTTTGCACCGGACTTTGTGGAAAGATTCTCTAATATTTAAGACAGACCTTTCCCTCTTTGAATCCTATAGGATTGGCACAATAACCTAGGAGAACATAATAGGAGAGCTGTTATGCTCAAGGAAGATTTGATGATTAGACAAAGCTTGAGCACAACTCTGTATCTTTCCACCAATCAGAATTCAGAGTATGAGTATTGACAGAAGCCAAATGGAATCTCTTGAGTGAGATTCTGGAAATATCCTCTCCTTCATCTGAAGCCTTAGGCTTATTTTGTCCTTCACTGTGAATAAAGTTGTCAACAGATGCTTAATATCTTTTCTTAGAGTTCATTTTCCTGGCTTTGGATGGCTTTAGATCAAGCCTGGTATGAAAACCCCACAAAATACAAGAAAAGGCTTGCTGAACTAACTAAAGGAAAGCAGTCCCTCAAATGGGAAATCTATTCCTCTTCTGACTCCACTGCTTGGGGTGTTCATTTCTCCCTATGAAAACAAGGATGTTATCCTTGTTCTTCCTCAGGAGAATTCCATGAACATTTTTCTCTGTAAAATATTTGAGGATTCTGCTGTGGAAGGGATTACATTAGGACCTGGAGACTTCCTGTGGAAGGAAGCTGGTACTGACATGGCTAGAACGCCACACTACACTAAAGCCATCCAGAGACATCAGTTAGCCATTAAAGTGAGTCATTAAAATGCATTACAATGAATCTGAGTTTTGGTAATCATCATAACTAAGTGTCCATATTATATCAGGGTACTGATTAAGTGGCTTCAGTTTTTATAGGTATTACTCTTAATGATCTTTCTTTTAACTGATAAAGATGTTTTAAGCTTCAGAAGAAATGGGGGATTCCTACATTCTTGTCAGGGAGTATACAAAAGCCACAGAGTGTCTGCGGACAAAACTTCTCCACTGGTAATCAGCAAAGAGCAAAAAGTATTCTAAATAAAGTTTATTCCAGAGATGCCAATGTGCCAGATAAGAGATGACTGCAGCAAAGTCAGCCTGTTTTCTGAATCTGATGGTTGGAAGTGGTATTGGAACTTGTTTTGATTTTTCTAAAAGTATGTCAGAGAGGCTTCAAATTTCTCTGCCTCTCAAAATACTGACAACTCTAGAGAATGTCTAGTGAGCAGGGGGAAGTGGGTAAGAAACAAACATCCAAGAAGCCAGAATTATTCTGCCCTTAGCCCCTGTCCCATCCCTGTCACTGCATTGTGTTGACTACATGATTATTAGGGAACTCCTGCTGGTGCCCTCCAGATGCCACCTCATACATCCTGCAAAAATGCATGCAAAGAAATAACATAATGTTTAACATGAAGTCAACTACAGTGCTCCTGAAAAAAAAAAGATAAAATATTTATTCTTTTGTCCTTTTCATGGGTTTAAAATACCCATGGTTTCCAGTATCCAACACAGAAAAGGGAGGTCACAGCCAAAACACGGAGAGAAACAGAAGTTCATATTGGCTTTTCATTTTTCTGGTGAGCTAATGAAGGTTTATGGGATTTTAGGGTAATTTTAACCATATATAATTTTTGTCTTACCTACAAAGACCTGAGAACCTAGACCTATGAATCCCACCTTCTCTCCCCCTCCTTCTAGAACTTTATAACTAAACTCATCATAACCCTTCTTGATATAAGAGATAACCACTTTCCTGCATGTCACCCACCTCAGAAGCAGGAAGGTCATCATTGCCTCCTCTTGCCTTTTCACCTGCCTCACCTAGTCACTAGGACACTATTTCCATGTCTTTCATGGGCACCCTCTACTCTCTGTCCTCACTGAAATGGCCTTAACAGCATCATTGTCTCTGACCTTGACTATTGCATTTCCTCCTAATTTCTTTCGTGATTATAATACTTACTCCATTTAGTTACCAGGATGGATATTGTGTTATACAATATGATAATATTTACTCTTTGTTTAAAATCAATGCCTTTAATTCTCCCAGTAAAAAGCAAAAATGTATTAGCCTACTTTAAAATGTTTTCCAAGATTTTTCAAAGCAAGATGGCAGAGGAGTAGGAGACCAATTATCATCAGGTCCCAGAAATCCACCCAGATAGTTATCAAACCATTCTGAACACCTAAAAATAAACAGGATATTGAAGAAAAGAAGAACAGCAATTCTAGGAACAGAAAATTGATCCCTTTCTGGAAGATAGGACTTGCAGAGAAGTGAATCTGAAGCGATGGGAAGATAGACCCTGGGGGGAGGGGCCAGCTCCCAGCAAGTGAGAGAGCAACCGAGCACAAAATCAGAACTTTTAGAAGTCTGCTCCACTGAGGGATGTCGCCTGAGGTGATAAGCTGGTGGTGAAGCCCTCACGACGACAGTGTGGTCTCAGGAACCCCAGGGACACAAAAAGACCAGGGGTGTCTGAGAGGGACAGAGCTCCCAGGTATCAGAGAGGAAAAGCCAATTGGAGAGACAGAAGCAAGCTGAGTAGGTGCCTCTCAGCTCGGTGTTACCTTGAACCAGGATTCAAAGCACAGTTGGACCACTGAACTTTGAGCAGAGACACCACAAGTAGCAAATCTGGAAAGACCCCTCCTTCCTCCTCTGGGGGGAGTGGCGTGGAGCACGCTGTAGGAATCTGCTGGGTTTGGAGACTACAAACGGGGGTGCATGGCAGTGATAGAAATGCTCTGTCACAGGCTAGGTGAGCTCAGAGTTGGGCAGGAGACCAGGGAGATGGGAGGGATTGACTGCTTTTTCTCAGAGGACACAATGAGGAGTGAGGCCCTGAGCTCTCCACACCTCCAGGTAGGATATTGGGAGGTTGCCATTTTCATTCCCATCCTCCAAAGCTGTACGGAAAGTGTTCAGGGAACAAAAGATCCCAAGAGCGAAACTCAGCTGATTACTTAGCTTGGCCCCGGGCATGGGCGGTGCAATTCTGCCACAGGCAAAGACAATTGAGAATCATAGCAACAGGCCCCTCCCCCAGAAGAACAGCAAGAACACCCAGACAAGACCAATTTCACCAATCATCGAGTATTATGGAACTCCAGAGCTAGGGGAAAGCAACACAGAGAATTTATGGCTTTTCCCCCATGATACTTTAGTCTTTCAAAGTTAAATGCATTGAATTTTATTTTTCTTCTTACTCTTTTCTTTTAAATGTTTTCCTCTTTCCTATTTTAACATTTTTAATAATTTTATCTTATCAATAACTTTTTAAAAATCTTTTTAAATTTTCATTGTTATAGTCATATTTTATCCCTTCATTGTATTTAACCTTATTTTTTGTATACATATAGGGTCTGTTCAAATCACCAGTCTAATAGATACAGATATAGATATAGATATAGATATACAGAGACAGAAATATAGATATATCTAGAGATACAGGTTTTTTTTTTCTTTATTCTTTCCCCTCTTTCTTCTCCCCCCACATTCTGGTCACTTCTGATTAGGTTACTGTATATTTTTCTGGCATTATTGCTACGCTTTAGTATTTTATACTCTCATCCATCTTCCTTATCTGGATGAAATGACAAGGTGGAAAAAATAACCACAAACACAAAAAAAGAACAAGAGGCAGTAACAATGGCTAGAAATCTAATCAATGTGGACATTAGTAATAAGACAGAACTAGAGTTCAGAAAGATGATTATCAAGGTGCTGGCTGGGATCAAAAAAAAGCATGGAAGATAAGAGGGAATCCCTCGCTAGAGAAAAAAAAAATTCCGGAGAAATGAAAGAACTAAAATCTAAACAAGTTGAAATCAAAAGAGCTATTACTGAGATGCAATAAAAAATGGAGGCTTTTACTGCTAGGGTAAATGAGGCAGAAGACAGAATTAATGATTTAGAAGAGCAAATGACAGAGAATAAAGAAGCTGAGGAAAAGAGAGAAAAACAGCTACTGGACCATGAGGGGAGAATTCAAGAGATAAGTGATACCATAAGATTAAACAGTATTAGAATGATTGGGATCCCAGAAGAAGAAGAAGGGGAAGAAGGTATATTGGAAAAAAATTATAGTACAGAGTTTCCCTAATTTGTCAAAGGGAACAAGCATCAAAATCCAGAAGGCAGAGAAACCCCCCTCAAAATCAATAAAAATAGATCCACACACCATCATTTAATAGTAACACTTACAAGTCTTAGTGAAAAAGAGAAAATCCTGAAAGCAGCTCAGGACAAAAAGTCTGTAACATACAATGTTAGAAATATTAGACTGACAGCAGACCTATCCACAAAGACCTGGCAGGCCAGAAAGAACTGGCATGATATATTCAGGTCACTAAATAAGAAAAAATTGCAGACAAGAATACTATATCCAGCTATGCTGTCATTGAAAATAGAAGGAGAGATAAAAAGCTTCCAGGACAAACAAAAACTCAAGGAATTGGCATACACCAAGCCAGCCATACAGGAAATATTGAAAGGGGTCCTCTAACCAAAGACAGCCTAAAAGAAACATAGACTAGAAAGGAAGAAACACAATACACAGTAACAGTCACCTTACAGGCAATATAATGGCACAAANGAAACATAGACCAGAAAGGAAGAAACACAATATACAGTAACAGTCACCTTACAGGCAATACAATGGCTCTAAATGTATATCTCTCAATAGTTACTCTGAATGTAAATGGACTAAATGCCCCAACTAAAAGACACAGGGTATCAGAATGGATAAAAAAACAAGACCCATCGATATGCTGTCTACAAGAAACTCATCTTACACGCAAAGACACCTCCAGATTTAAAGTGAGGGGATGGAAAACAATTTACCATGCCAATGGACATCAAAAGAAAGCTGGAGTGGCAATCCTTCTTTCAGATAAATTAGATTTTAAGCCAAAGAATATCATAAGAGATGAAGAAGGACACTATATCATACTAAAAGGATCTGTCCAACAAGAAGATCTAACAATCATAAATATCTATGCCCCTAACATGGGAGCAGCCAATTATATAAACCAATTAATAACAAAATCAAAGGAACACATTGACAATAATACAATACTAGTAGGGAATTTAAAACCCCCCCTTACTGAAATGGACAGATCATCAAAGCAAAAGATCAACAAGGAAATAAAGGCTTTAAATGACACCCTGGACCAGTTGGACATCACAGATATATTCAGAACATTCCATCCCAAAATAACAGAAGACACATTCTTCTCAAGTGCACATGCTACATTCTCCAGAACAGACCATATTTTGGTTCACAAATCAGGTCTCAACAGGTACCAAAAGATTGGGATAATTACCTGCTTATTTTCAGACCATAAAGCTCTGAAACTAGAACTCAACCACAAGAGGAATGTTGGAAAGAACTCAAATACATGGAGGATAAAGAATATCCTACTAAAGAATGAATGGGTCAACTGGGAAATTAAAGAAGAATTAAAAAAAACGTCATGGACGCAAAGGAAAATGAAAACACAACTGATCAAAATCTTTGGGACACAACAAAAAGAGTTCTGAGAGTAAAGTATATAGCAATACAAGGCTTTCTCAAGAAACAAGAAAGGTCTCAAGTACACAACCTAACCCTACACCTAAATCAGCTGCAGAAACAACAGCAAAGAAAGTCTACACCCAACAGGAGAAGAGAAATAATAAAGATCAGAGCAGAAATCAATAAAATCGAAGCCAAAAGAACAGTGGAACAAATCAACGAAACTAGGAGCTGGTATTTTGAAAGAATTAATAAGATTGATAAACCCCTGGCCAGACTTAACCAAAAGAAAAGGACTCAAATTAATAAAATCATGACTGAAAGAGGAGAGATCACAACCAACCCCAAAGAAATAAAAATAATTATCAGAACATATTTTGAGCAACTCTACAGCAGCAAATTTGACAATCTGGAATAAATGGATGCATTCTTAGAGAAATATAAACTACCAAAACTGAACCAGGAAGAAATTGAAGACCTGAATAGACCCATCACCAGTAAGGAGATTGAAGCAGTCATCAAAAATCTCCCAACGAACAAGAGCCCAGGGCCAGACGGCTTCCCAGGGGAATTCTACCAAACATTTAAAGAAGAATTAATACCTCTTCTCCTGAAACTGTTCCAAAAAATAGAATTGGAAGGAAAACTTCCAAACTCCTTTTATGAGGCCAGCATTACCTTGATCCCAAAACCAGGCAAAGACCTCATCAAGAAGGAGAATTACAGACCAATATCTTTGATGAACACGGATGCAAAAATCCTCAACAAGATACTAGCTAATTGGATCCAACAGCACATTAAAAGGCTTATTCACCACGACCAAGTGGGATTTATTCCTGGCCTGCAAGGTTGGTTCAACATTCGCAAATCAATCAATGTGATAGAAGACATTAATAAAAGAAAGAACAAGAACCATATGATCCTCTCAATAGATGCTGAAAAAGCATTTGACAAAGTACAGCACCCTTTCTTGATCAAAACTCTTCATAGTGTAGGCATAGAGGGTACATACCTCAATATCATCAAAGCCATCTACACAAAAACCCACAGCAAATATTATTTTCAATGGAGAAAAACTGAGAGCTTTTCCTCTAAAATCAGGAACACGGCAGGGCTGTCCACTATCACCACTGCTATTCAACATAGTACTAGAAGTCCTGTCCTCAGCAATCAGACAACAAAAAGAAATAAAAGGCATTCAAATCAGCAAGGAAGAAGTCAAACTCTCACTCTTTGCAGATGATATGATACTTTATGTGGAAAACCCAAAGGACTCCACTCCAAAACTGCTAGAACTCATACAGGATTTCAGTCATGTGTCAGGATATAAAATCAATGCACAGAAATCAGTTGCATTTCTATATACCAACAACAAAACAGAAGAAAGAGAAATTAAAGAGTCAATCCCATTTACAATTGCACCCAGAAGCATAAAATACCTAGGAATAAACCTAACCAAAGAGGCAAAGAATCTGTATTCAGAAAACTATAAAATACTCATGAAAGAAATTGGGGAAATACAGAGAAGTGGAGAAACATTCCATGCTCATGGATTGGAGGAACAAACACTGTGAAAATGTCTATGATACCTAGAGCAATCTGAACATTTAACGCAATCCCCATCAAAATACCCGCCATTTATTTCAAAGAAATGGAACAAATAATCCTAAAATTTATATGGAACCAGAAAGGACCCTGAATAGCCAAAAGAATGTTGAAAAAAAAATATCAAAGTTGGAAGCATGACAATTCCAGACTTCAAGCTCTCTTACAAGGCTGTTATCACCAAGACAGTATGGTGCTGGCACAAAAACAGATACATAGATCAGTGGAACAGAATAGAGAGCTCAAAAATGGACCCTCAGCTCTATGGTCAGCTAATCTTCATCAAAGCAGGGTAGAATGTCCAGTGGGAAAAAGACAGTCTCTTCAAGTAATGGTGTTGTGATAACTGGACAGCCACATGCAGAAAAATGAAACTGGATCATGTCCTTACACCATACAGAAAAATAGGCTCAAAATGGATAAAAGACCTCAATGTGAGACAGGAATCCATCAAAATCCTTGAGGAGAACACAGGCACCAACCTCTTCGACCTCAACCACAGTAACTTTTTCCTAGGAACATCACTAAAGGAGAGGGAAGCAAGGGCAAAAATGAACTATTGGGACTTCATCAGGATTAAAAGCTTTTGCACAGCAAAGGAAACAGTCAACAAAACCAAAAGACAACTGACAGAGTGGGAGAAGATATTTGAAAATGACATATCAGATAAGGTGCTTGTATCCAAAATCTATAAAGAACTTCTCAAATTCAACACGCATAGAAAAATAACCCAGTCAAGAAATGGGCAGAAGACATGAACAGATATTTCTCTAAAGAACACATCCAAATGGCCAACAGACTCATGAGAAAGTGCTCAACATCACTCAGCATCAGAGAAATACAAATCAAAACCACAGTGAGATACCACCTCACACCAGTCAGAATGGCTAAAATCAACAAGTCAGGAAATGACAGATGTTGGCGAGGATGGAGACAAAGGGGAACCCTTCTACACTGTTGGTGGGAATGCAAGCTGGTACAGCCACTCTGGAAAACAATATGGAGGTTCCTCAATATTTGAAAATAGAGCTACCCTATGACCCAGCATTCATACTCCTGGGTATTTTCCCTAAAGATATAAATGTAGCGATCCTTAGGGGGCACATGCACCCAAATGTTTATAGCAGCAATGTCCACAATAGCCAAACTATGGAAAGAACCTAGATGTCCATCAACAGATGAATGGATAAAGAAGAAGTGGTATATATATACAATGGAATACTATACAGCTATCAAAAGAAACGAAATCTTGCCATTTGCAATGACATGGATGGAACTAGAGGGTAATAGGGTGAGCAAAATAAGTCAATCAGAGAAAGACAATTATCATATGATCTCTCTGATATGAGGAACTTTAAGGTCAGGGCCGGTGGTCGTGGGGAGTAGGGAGGGAAAAATAGCGAAACAAGATGGGATGGGGAAGGAGACAAACCATAAGAGACTCCTAATCTCACAAAACAAACTGAGGGTTACTGGGGGGTGGGAGGGTAGGGATAGGGTGAATGGGTTATGGACATTGGGGAGGGTGTGTGCTTTGGTGAATGCTGTGAATGATGTAAGCCTGATGATTCACAGACCTGTACCCCTGGGGCAAAGAATAAAAAAATTAAATTAAATTAAATTAAATTTAATTAAATTTAATTAAATTTAATTTATTTAATTTAAAAAAAGATACAAAGGTAGTGATCCTCAGGGGCACATGCACCTGAATGTTTTTAACAACAGTGTCCACAATAGCCAAACTATGGATAGAACCTAGAAGTCTATCAACAGATGAATGGATAAACAAGATGTGGTATATATATATATACAATGGAATAGTATGCAGCTATCAAAAGAAATGAAATCTTGCCATTTGGAACAACGTGGATGGAATTAGAGGGCATTATGCTGAGCGAAATAAGTCAATCAGAGAAAGACAATTATATGATCTCTCTGATATGAGGAACTTGAGGGGCAGGGTGGGGGGTTGTGGGGTTAGGAAGGGAAAAATAATGAAACAAGATGGGATGGGGAAGGAGACAAGCCATGAGAGACTCCTAATCTCACAAAACAAACTGAGGGTTACTGGGGAGTGGGAGGGTAGGGATAGGGTGGATGGGTAATGGACACTGGGGAGGGTTTATGCTTTGGTGAGTGCTGTGAAAGGTATAAGCCTGATGATTCACAGACCTGTACCCCTGGGGCAAATTAAAAAAATACCACTAATGTTGTACTGTATGGTGAATATTCTAACATTACTAAAAGAAAATGAAATGAAATGAGCTTTCAAGCTCTGAAAAGACATGGATGAATTGTAACGGTATATTGCTAAGTGAGAGAAGTCAGTCTGAAAAGGCTACCTTGTATATGACTTCAAATATATCTTTCTGGAAATGGCAAAACTATAGAGATGGTAAAAAATAAATGGTTGCCATTGGTCAATGAGGAGAGAGGAAGAGTTAAATGGGAGAAATACAGGGGATTTTTTTTTTAGGGTGGTAAAAGTGTTCTCTATGATATTGTGATGGTGGATACATTGTATATGTATTTATTCAAACTCAGTCATCTTTACAGTTCAAAGAGCAACACCTAGTATACACAAGTTAAAAATATATATTTAAGAGGTTAGAGGAATCTCTGTAAGGAATGTGGATTGTGACAAAATAATCTAATAGAGATAATGAGAGAGAAAGGAAAGAAAAGCAAAATGGGAAAGGAAAGGGAAGGGAAGTGAAGGGAAGGGATGGAAAGAGGAAGGGAAGAAAAAAAAGGAAAGTGATTTATATGGAGGAGGCAAAATTAATATGATCAGAAATGTAGTCAGAGGTCTCTTAGAGGTACGCACTACAATCTCCATGGTGTGAGGATCTCAGAGGTACACACACACTACAGTCTCCACAGTGATGGAGCTGGCCATCCTGTACCTGCTAAGTAAGTGTCCTCCTTCTTCTCCCCCTTTTGACCCTGAGGGCCATGAATATCTGCTAGCAATTGAAGGGTTAAAATGTGTATGGGAAATATCAGAGAGGCACATGATGCCAGCCTCTCAGCTTCAGGATTCACACCTGCATCCAGACCAACCTGAGAATGGGAGGAAGTTTGGCACTCAGGGCCTTGATGTTATCAGGTGTCCGTGGTGATGTAAAGTGAGTGTGTTTAATTCTTGCACAGTTTTGGTCTAGCTCATGCAACACAATGGACAAATAAAGAGAAGGGCATACTGACATAAAGAGAAGTGGGGTAGAACCGTGGTGGCACAGGTTTGGTGGAGAGCTCAAGGGGGCATGCCTCAGAGGAGATCTGTGCAAACACTTGGGTAAAGTAGCTGACAAGGCAGAGGGCATGCCGCTGCAACCCCGTCGGATGGGCTAGAAGAAATTTGAGGACAGCTAGAAGGCTGACTTCCCAGATTTCTCCCCAAGGCCAGAGCAGAGGAGGCAGAGGAGTAATAAGTAGGGCTGGTCAAGCAGCCAGTGTTCTACTCGCAATGCACCTTTTAGACAAGGCATGGTTTAGTCTTCATTCCAGCAGTAACGGGAAGCCACTGGGGGTAGGGGTTGAAGCATTCGGTTTCCTAAACCAAAATTAATTCTCAAGCTTTGGTTTTCTTCAAATAAAGATCAAGTTCATTAGCACTTTACAGTGTTTACTGAAAGTCTAGGATGAAATAATTTTTTAAAACATTTGTTAAATCTGAATTTAAATTTGTGTCTCTTACCTGGAATCAGCCAGATCTTGGGTAGATGTGAATGTGATGTTCATACTAGCTATGTGGAACTAGTAGATGGCAGCCACCAGAATCTGCAGTCCCATTCCAGAACTGGCAGGTTTAGGATGACTCATGAGATTCTTGACCTGATGTGCTTCTCTCTTCCCTACTTTGGGCCTGAGTTTCAGGGGTAGAGCTCACACTGGCATCACATCTGACAGCATCTTTATCCTATCAGCACTTGCCCCAGAAATTGCCAGACATTACCTCCAGCTGGCTCCTATGTTCACTTACACAGAGACAACCATTGATGTGTAAGCCACATGGTGCATTCAGGGTCAGTTGCTTTTATTATTATTTTTTTTCTGTCTTTTTCTCCACCCCCATCACAGTCTCCAAAGTTGTGAGCTTCTCCTGACATATAAATGTGATTGTTTGTGAAGCCAAACTCATTCATCATAAAATCAGTGAATTTCAGCATTGAATAAAAAAGACAATTTCAAGTAGCAGTAGCCTGTGTTTGTCCCAACCCCACTCAGAATTTATCTTGTTCACTCTCCTGTTTTTCCTTCTGTTCCCCAGAGTCAGTGCTTCCTGTATATCTACTTTTGGGCAAAATTAAGTTCTTGTCATAATGAGTTAAATGGCTGAACACAGGAAAAAAGAAGGACAAGATAGCCTTGACCTTTAATAATCTTTGTGACAGACAGCCTGGAATTTAGATGATACGGCACTCCCTGGAATGTGTCACAGCTCCTTACACCCTCTAAAAGGTGGCTGAATCCACAGCTCCCTCCATGGAGACAGATCAGCCTTCCATAGCACCCTACATTTGCAGAATACCAGAAACTGCCTTGGATCCCCAGGGGAAGGAAATCTCATTCTCTATGAATGCAGCCTAATCCCTCCAGGCAGCAGCAAAGCATATTTAATACAGTGAGTCTATTGATCCCAGGACACAGACAAAAACTCAATCCTTGCCTCAGCCCAGGCTTGGCCTAAAGAATAATTTTTAAACATAACAATGATAGCAATGTCATAATAATGTTAATAATAACACTAGAATTTATGGAGCTTTCAGTTTGTGCAGATATGACCCTATAAGCCTTGTGCGGCTATCTCTGTAAGTCCTCCGAGTGACACCATAGGGCTGGATGTCTTAGTGTCACTTTCATTGGTTGAAAGAAAGAAGGGATGCTCCTGGATGTTAAGTTGCTTCTTCAGTCTGCATTTAGCAGGGGAATACAGAGCCAAGTGCTAATCATGTGTGCTTGCTCTGAGATTCCTGATCATCAAGCCACACAGAGAACCAGCCCCAGTTCACATCTGCCTGCAGCTAGCAGGTAGCTATCACTGCAGTAACCAGGAAAAGGTAGAAAGACCCAGGGATCACAGCATAACCTCCAGTAAGAAAGACCCAGGTTCAGATTCTACTGCTGTTCAGCAATGAGGTTTCTTACCTACATTTCTGAACATCAATGTTTTCATCTACAAAATGTGGATAAGAATGCTATCTTCCTTAGTCAACTCTCAAAAGAATAAAAAGGCATGCTTCATATTAAGTGCTTAGCACAGCATTTGGACCATAGTAAGTTGTAAATTATAAAAACAAATTAGCTATCTTTATTAAAGCAGATCCAATGAGTAATTTTATGCTCTCAGGGACGGAGGTATCACCATATACCACCACCACCACCACCACCACCACCACCATCACACACACACACACACACACACACACACACACACACACACACACACACAGAGCATTGCTGGTCAGGAACAGGATTGTGCAGTGGATATGGTGATGACTTTTATTGTTGTCAGGGATCATTCCTGGAAGGTGGAGCTCTGCCAAGTCATGCAAAGGCATTCCCTATTCTCTGTCATCCTACTTAACACCACAACCCTGGGGACACTGCTGGTTCTCTAGTCCTGCTGAAACTGATTGGCTTCTCTTATGCTTTCATCTGGATTTATCAATTCCTTCTACTCTTGCCCAAAGACCACAATTTTACCCCGAAATGCTATCAATTTCCTGCTAGTAGTCTCTCTCCCAGCATGGGGAATGACAAGAAACACCACTTCCGGAGGCTGGGATGGAGGTTATATTCACTGTATGAGGGATTATATTGCATTTCTGCATGCAGGAAAATATGGCTCTTATTATAAAGTACATAGTTTCATTTATTCAAAAATATTCTATTTCTGGAGTTTCTGTAGTTGTCTGGAAATTGTTTGAAACGCTGATGACACAGAACTTCTGAATGAGACGATCATTGGTGTTTCTGCATGGAAAGTCATGTGGCTATGGTCTCTATGCCTTATGGCTCTTGTTTAAAGGCTTGGGATCCCATTCCATTATCTGAAAAACAAAAAGACCCCTCAAGTCATGTGGGATTTCTGGATGGAGGTGGGGGGCAGGCACAGCTACTGTTTCTTTTTCAAGACTCCCACTCTCAACACTCTCCTGTTCCCCACCATCCACCCAAGCTTGATGCTCAGTGCCTTCCAGATTTTACAGAAAAAAATAAACAGAACAGAACCAAACCAAAACAGAATGCAAACACACACAAACAATGTCCCTTTGAGAAAAGAATAGATCGAAGACTTTACATTTGAGAAAAGTAACCAATTTCAAGTTGGAAACTAGGCATTCCCACAGTATCAAGTTCCTCAACTATTTCACCATGAGGAACCCTTGGGAGTTAATGAAAAAGTAAGTGTATGGTAACACATACAACCATATGAAAATACAAATATTTGTGATATTTATGTTTATATATGCAAATATTGTGATTTTTATTGTTAAGAAACCAAAGCCTAGAACTAATAATGTATAGAAATTCATGAAGTAACATGGCAGGATAAGTAGCTTACTCTTCTTAGTTCAGTGCTCTCTCTGCTGGGCAGTGGGAACCTGGCTCTCTTGAACACCTGTAGATTAAAGCATATTATCTGGGATAGCTTTGGGGCATGGTGGTGTGGAGTTATGCTAATATTAGACACTTGTATCAAACGGTGCATCATTTGGAAAGGGTCAGCCTGAGTTGGGTATACAACAGATCTATCAACTGCTGATCAAGTCTTTTGGCAGTAAACAAAAATTAGGCAGCTGAGTGTCAAATAAGGCATGTGATATCCCATCAGAGAATAATCCTGAAACATCAGATAATAAGTAGACATGGCTTCAGGCCACAGAGCATCGGTACATATCACAAAAGAATAAAATGAATAGGAGGGGAATGGATTCTTTTTAAATCATAAAATACTGAATTATAATGGAATACCTTTTCATAGATTCTTAGAGATCTTAGGAATATCTCAATTCAACATGTTAATTGGTAGTAATAAAAAGACAAACACACTGTGAAGTTTACATAACTAGCAAGAAGGAAACTAGAATTTGAACCCAAATGAATGGATTCTCACTGCATTGACTGAGGTTACTGTGTTGGAGAAAAACTCACTGAGGTCTTATTTGTGAAGTAGTTCTAAATCAATTCAGTAAAGATATTCAATTGCCTAAAACTATAATTATCTTTTTATAAAAAATAAATTAGAGATAAGATGTCCAGAATGGTGTTGTGAGGAGGTACATTTTCTCTAGTGAAACAACCATAACTGGTGAAAATATATTTTAAAACACTACAGACATTTAAAATCTCTGAAAATTGTTCTAAAGGCATACATCAAATGAATAAATATGTTTTCAAGAAAATTTATTAAACCACAGTAAGAATAGTGGGCATCTGTGGATTTAGTTAAGTCTTTCCATCCTTTTCCTCCAGCTCAGCGTAATGAAAATTTCAGACAGGTGCAGCCAATAAAAAAAGACATGCTGGGCGCCTGGGTGGCTCAGTGGGTTAAAGCCTCTGCTTTCGGCTCAGGTCATGATCTCAGGGTCCTGGGATCGAGGCCCGCATCGGGCTCCCTGCTCAGTGGGGAGCCTGCTTCCCCCTCTCTCTCTCTGCCTGCCTCTCTGCCTCCTTGTGATCTCTCTCCATCTGTGAAATAAATAAATAAAAAATCTTAAAAAAAAAAAAGACATGCTTTCCCCAATTCCTAGTCTAGGGCTATGGAATCTTTCTGGAATGGCCAGGCCACTAACATTTCTCATCACCAAGCTCTATGTCATGGAGACTCTATTATGGGCCAGAATGACTGAGAAGGTTGTGTGTGACTATTTTCTTCCTTCCAGCTCTCACCCATAGGATCTACCCCAAGTGTGGCAGACCAAGAACATTGGAGATCCAATTGATTTTTCCCTGTTACACTCGTGTGAGAGAGGTTTCACACCAGAAGAGGCAAGCCAAGAAGACCAGCAGCTACTGGTCCTGCTCATAGAGCAAGCGTGTTACTCTGAGAGAAGAACACTTCTGCCTTCTGCTCTGGAGCAGTGACTTAAAGCTTGTTCCCAGGAGGAGAAGACAAGCCATAAGAATATTTCAAAGGGAGTTAATTTTGTTGGGAAGGGACTGTGGGAAAGCTCAATCCTAAGGACTCCCTAGAATAATTTTCATGGCAAGCTATTAAGGTACTCTGATATCTCCATGAAAGAAATAAGCTAAAACATAGAAAATCTAGAAGTTTCCCAGAAAGAATCAGGAAGAGACATCTTAAAAGAGCCTCTGAGGGTGGAAACAAAACCCAAAGACCAGCCTTAAAGACTACTCCAGGAAAGGAGTGCAAATTTGAATGCAATAATCTGTAGAGCAGTTGATGTGTCAAGTCATTGTTGAAAACAATAGAACGATTACAGGAAATTAGTGTGGTACCAACAGAATCAGTCAGTTTATCACTGACTTATCAGTCAGAGAGATAAGGAAAAGACACAAAGAAGATCCTGTAAAAACCACCATCATCCCAGGGCTGCACATGCCATGGCTGTGCCCTCTAAGGAGTGACATCAGAGGCTGCAGATTATGGGAGAGATAGACTTCACTAAACTAGTCTAACCATGTTTTTTTTTGTGTTTTTTTTTACTTTTTTCTTTTTTAAAAAATTATTATTATTATTTGCCCCAGGGCTACAGGTCTGTGAATCATCAGGCTTACACCTTTCATAGCACTCACCATAGCACAAACTCTCCCCAATGTCCATAACCCATCCACCCTATCCCTACCCTCCCACCCCCCAGTAACCCTCAGTTTGTTTCATGTGATTAAAAGTATCTTACAATTTGTCTCCTTCATGATCCCATCTTGTTTCATTTTTTTCCCTCCTTACCTCCCATGACCCCCCACCCTGCCCCTCAAATTTCTCATATCAGAGAAATCATATGATAATTGTCATTCTCTGATTTAGTCTAACCATGTTACCAAACAGATAAGTGAGAAAACAGCAACAGCAAGCACTGGGAGTAAAGGAATAATCAGTATTTATAGTTGTTATAATATGTTGTTTTAAATGTGTAGTTTTTAACAACACCAAAAAAAATGCAAGACATAAAAGAAGAGTAGAAAATGGTCAATTAACAGAACAAAACAAAATAAAATAAAACAAAACAGATAAAAGAAACTGCCTCTGAGAGGGTACAGATATCAAACTTAGGAAACAGAGATTTCAAAATTGTTATTATAAATATTTTCAAAATACTAAAAAAAATGTTTACAGAAGTAAAGCAAGTTGTGATCATATATGTCTCACATGCCAAGACAATCCAATGAGGTAAGAATCATCTTTCCAACAAACAGTGCTGAGAGAACTGGATATCCACAAGCAAAAGAATGAAGCAGGTAGGCTTCCTCACACCATATACAAAAATTCAACCAAAAGAAATTGAAAAACTAAGTGTAAGAGCTAAAGTTATAACACTGTAAGAAGAAAATATGGCCAATAAGGGCAAGGGAAAATGCTCATTAATATCCATGAGGGGAATAAAAATTGAAAGCACAATGAAATTCCACTTCATATCTATCATGGTGGCTGGAGCAAAACCAATAGCAACTCTTGGTGAGAGTCTGAATAAATTGGAACATTCAAACACTGCTAGTGGAAATGTAAAATGGTGCAGCTGCTTTGGGATACAGTCTGGACACTTTTCAAAAGGTTAAACAGAGTTTCCATATGACACATCAACTCTACTTTTGGCTATACACTGAAGGAAAATGAAAAATATAATATCCACACAAAATCTGTACATGAATGTTCATAGCAGCATCATTCATAATCAAAAAGTTAAAACTTTTCAAATATAAACATTCAACTGATGAATAAGAAAATAAAGTGTGGTATATCCATAGAATGTTATTCAATCTTATATAATAGAATGTTATCCAATAGTAAAAGGAGTACCAATACATGCTGGAACATGAACAAACTTTGAAAACATTATGTTAAATGAAAAAAACAAGTCATAAGAGACAATTCATTGAATAGTTCCATATATTTAAAATTTGCGGAATAAGCTATTCTATAGAAATAGAAAAAAAATAAGTAAAGTTTCCTAGGGCTTGGGGGACTCGACGGTACTTGTAAATGACTACTGGTGGATATGGGGTTTCTTTTTTGGGTGATGAAAGTGTTTAAAACTTGATTCTGGTGATGGTTGTGCAACTCAGTGAATACAGTAAAAAATTGACATGTATGCATTAAGTGGGTGAATTACATAGGATCAAATGGTATTTCAAAAAAGCTGTTACAAGTACAGATAATATTAACAAAATAAATAAGTTTAAAATCTTGGATCCAAATATATGTTCTTTTTAAAGAGACTCCAAGTGTAATTTATACAACTTTTCATGACAGTGGGACATGTTGGTTGCCATAATTGCCATTTAACCAGACACAGAGGGGTCGTTGAGGACGCTTCTATGCTATGTTGGGACATTTGCTTCCATTTCTCAGTGAGAGGATCTAAATTTGAAAGAAAAAAAATATGTGATCATGTCCATTTGTCAAGATAATTTATCTAGTCAGGTCATGGTATTTGTAGTCAGCTTCATGGAGTTTAGCAATTAATTATCACTTGATTGTATCATCCACTGTCATTTATTTCCCCAAATGGGACTGATTGATGAATGCTGCAAGATGGTAGCAGCATTTGTCAGGTTAGTAAATTCAACTAGACTCCCCAGGCATCTTTTTTCTGTTATACAGCATCAGCCCTGGTGAGATTAGCACAGTCACACAACACAATCTAAACCAACCTGCTTGGAAAGAATATCCGATGGAAAAAATACAGTCTCTTCAACAAATGTCATTGGGAAAATTGGACAGCCACATGCAGAAGAATGAAACTGGACCATCTCCTTACACCGCACACAAAAATAGACTCAAAATGGATGAAAGGCCTCAATATGAGACAGGAATCCATCAAAATCCTTGAAGGGAACACAGGCAGCAACCTCTTTGATCTCAGCCACAGCAACTTCTTCCTAGAAACACTGCCAAACACAAGGATAGCAAGGGCGCAAATGAACTATTGGAACTTCATCAAGATCAAAAGCTTTTGCACAGCAAAGGAAACAGCCAACAAAATCAAAAGACAACTGGCAGAATGGATGAAGATATTTGCAAATGACATATCAGATAAAGGGCTAGTATCCAAAATCTATAAAGAACTTCTCAAACTCAATACCCAAAGAACAAATAATCCAGTCAAGAAATGGGCAGAAGACATGAATAGACATTTCCCCAAAGAAGACATCGAAATAGCTAACAGACACATGGGAAAGTGCTCAACATTGCTTGGGATCAGGGAAACCCAAATCAAAACCACAGTGAGATATCACCTCACATCAGTCAGAATGGCTAAAATTAACAAGTCAGGAAATGACAGGTGTTGGTGAGGATATGGAGAAAGGGGAACCCTCCTACACTGTTGGTGGGAATGCAAGCTGGTATAGTCAGTCTGGAAAACAGTACGGCTGTTCCTCAAAAAGTTGAAAATAGAACTACCCTACAACCCAGCAATTGCACTACTGGGTATTTACCCTAAAGATACAAAAGTAGTGATCCAAAGGGGCATGTGCACTAGAATGTTTGTAGCAGCAATGTCCATAATAGCCAAACTATGGAAAGAGCCTAGATGTCCATCAACAGATGAATGGGTAAGGAAAATGTGATATATATATATATATATATATATATATATATATATATATATATATATATACACACACACACACACACACACACACACACACACATATACATATACACAATGGAATATTACACAACCATTAAAATTTCAAAATCTTGCCATTTGCAACTACATGGATGGAACTAGAAGCTATCATGCTAAGCGAAATCAATCTATCAGAGAAATACAATTATCATATGATCTCACTGACATAAAGAATTTGAGAAACAAGACAGAACCATTGGGGAAGGGAGGGAAAAGTGAAACAAGACAAAACCAGAGAGGGAGACAAACAGGTGAATCTTAATCTCAGGAAACTGAGGGTTGCTGGAGGGGAGGGGTTAGGAGGGATGTGGTGGCTGGGTGATGGCCACTGGGGAGGGTATGTGCTATGGTGAGTGCTGTGAATTGTCTAAAACTGATGAATCACAGACTTGTACCCTTGAAACAGCTAATACATTATGTTATTAAAAAATAAAACTAAAAAACAATAAATGAACCAACCTGCTCAATTACAAGTCTTCGTGTGGGGGCCAAATTGGATTTTGGAGGATGAAAATGACCTTGGCACTCATTTAGTACAAATTTCTCACCTTGTGGAGACAAAACTAAAACTGATAGACATGAGGAGACTCCAAAACTAATGTTAAAAAGCTGGCCAATAGCAGAATTAGCACCACACAGCCATCTTGGCCCTCAGTGCCCATTCCAAGCCCCATGATTCTGCTCCAGTCTTGGGTGAGTGTGGATCACATCAAATTTCTGATCTGGCTCCTTTAGGGATGAACCCAGTCCTCTGGGGCCCTGACATGACCCAGGGGTTCTGGGAGCTAAGTAAAATACTCCACCCCAGAAGAACTCCCTCCTGGCACACATTAGAAATACAATATTGACTTGGTACAGACTCATTTCTACACCCAAACTCATTTCAGATCCTGGAAAAAAAATTAAATGGTTTTGCAAATACTTTACTATTTATTTATTTATTTTTAATTTATTTAACTTTTTTCATTACGTTCAGTTAGCCAACATATAGTACATAAGTTTTTGCTGTAGTGTTCAGTGATTCATTAGTTGGATATAACACCCAGTGCTCAAATACTTTAAAACATTACGGTTAAAAAAAATAATCAACAATGTTCATAGCAACAATGTCCACAATAGCACAACTATGGAAGGAACAGAGATGCCCTTCAACATACGAATGTATAACGAAGATGTGGTACTTACATACAATGGAATATTACTCAGCCAACAAAAAGGATGGAAACCTACCATTTGCATTGACATGGATGGAACTGGAGGGGATTATGTTAAGTGAAATAAGTCAAGCAGAGAAAGACCATTATCGTGTGGTTTCACTCATATGTGGAACATAAGCAATAGCATGGAGGAACACAGAGGAAGGGAAGGAAAACTGAATTGGAAGAAATCAGAGAGGGAGACAAATAATGAGAATTTCTGGACTCCAGGAAAAAAAACAACAACAACAAAAACAAAAACTGAGGGTTACAGAAGGGAGGGGGTAGGGGGATGGGTAACTAGGTGATGGGTATTAAGAAGGACAGGTGTTGAGATGAGTACTGGGAATTATAAGCAGTTAATGAACCATTGAACACGACAACAAAAACTTATGATGTACTATATTCTGGCTAACAGAACATAATAAAAAAAACTTTATGGTTATCAGCATTTCTGTTATACAAAATCACTGTTTTACTAAATATATTTAAGGACATTTCCAAAGCCACAAGATTCCCCCACACTGCTCATAGACTAATAACTTTTGCAGGGTAAAGCAGAGTCACTTTCCTTGGCATACAAAGAGTACCCAGGTTTTTCCCTGACCCTCAATGCCAGCTACATTCTTTGGTAGGCTGCACTTTGTTAGTCTGGGTTGGAAGTAATAATAGATCAGCTGAATTTCCACCCTACTGAAATGCCCTCCTTGAATGTAATATTCCTCTGAGTTTACAAATTTGCCATAGGAGTCAAGGTCTTAAAATGCTTCCAATGGACTTTGTCTAGGGTTGCTTTTCCACAAGGTGAAAAGGGTCTGCAGGCACTAGGTAAGTCCATCTAAAAGCAGAGGTTTAGTTACTTATGTTTGTGTTACATCAGCACAGAGACTCTTAGGTTAATTACCCAAACCCATTTATTAAGCTGCAGGATGTATGTCAGCCACTGCTGCAGAAAGCCAAGAGAAATGACTGAGAGTAACTCCATTTTGTAAGGAGCTCCAGTGAGTCTTGTCAAAGGTGGGTGTCATTCATGTTTCCATGGAAACAAATATCTGTTCCAGGAAAGGAGCAAAGAGCCCAAACAATTGTGTTATGGACCAACTCTTCTAGAAGGACTGGGTAATAGGAGGCAGAGTGGAGAGGATTTAAAACAGTGTTTATGTGATAAAATAATCCTATCTCCCACTTAAGGAAAGGGCACCTTGTGGCTGGGAGAGCAGTTTGAGCCCGGCTGCCTTTTGGTGCTATAACTGTATTGTCTACATGATAGAAGTCACAGAAGCATCTCTTGCTTGTCTCAGGCAAACATCTGAGAGCAAGGAGATTTCTACTCCATTGAAACATAAGGAAAAACTCTCTGAAGACCTTTCACACGAGTCCAATGGATGCCCAAAGGGCAGAATAGAGGGCAGCATAGATGACCAGCAAGTGTGTACCCCACATTGTCCAGGATGGGCTTTCAAGCCCAGGCATGGATGAGGATGTTGGGTCATCTCTCTGTTATGGTGACAACTTCCTGTCTGCCTGGCTTGCTCTTCTCCATGAGATCCCACAACATGTTTAGCACCAGGTACAAAGTTATGTTCTGATGTTGGCCCCAGGGTAGTAATGAGCTGAGAGAGATGGCATGATCTAGTTGTAAGGCCAAGAATGTTTTATTTAAATAATTAAAATCATGGGGGAATTCTAAGTCTTGGTAATTGAAGCACTAACAATCAGCTTTGTTAAATGATAGTTTGTCATGATCAACAGTGGTGCTTTAGTTACTGAATTGGCCATTTGATGACTGTGGTAATATGATGGTTTTAGAATGCTACACTGTGTCAAACTAACACACAAGGACAGTCTTATGCACAAGGATATATCACAAATAATAAACATTAAGGCATCATTATCTTCATACCACATGTTCCTGAGAATTGGTCAAGGAGAGGATCCCATTGGCAGGATAACAAAAAACTAACTGGATCTAGAGCCACCACTTAATGCAGAGCTGTTAGCTTTCTATCTGGAAGAGTAGACACATGTGTTCCTCTCACTGTGTTGCATTTTCTTACCAGCATTATTGCTAGCACCCAGATGGCATTGAATAAGTATGTGAGAACTCCATGTAGCCATTACCCAATGACACAAGAGAAAATGGGACTGAATGCTCTCATGCTATAACTTCACATAACCCTTCCATTTCCAGCAACCTGGCACAGTTCTCAGGATGAACAACATTGTATTGGAGAAGCAAAATGAACATTTTGACCTGGACAGATGGATTTAGATCTCTATGGAACAATGTGACAATTTTCCATTTCAGGAAAGTTTCCCTCTGGAGATTATTGACAAATATGCAGTCATGACAGTCTTTGAGTATTAAACTTTTCTTGATCACTGATCTTTTTTAAAAGCACTACAGAATGTCACACTTACTATATTTGGGAAATGCAAACTGGGAAATGCTTAGATAAGATCCCCAGGATGACATGAAATGGGTTTATATCTAGGTCTTGAAATTGACGTTTATGGGTTTACTTTCTGCATATTTAGACATGAAAAATGATGAGATGTGCTGGTCTTGGCCTTAAAAGCATGTTCCATGGTTGACAATGAGGTGGGACATAGCATATACCTGCAAGTAGACAAACCTCCAATAGTCACCAAGACTAGAGAGCAGGCTTGCCAGGCATTTGGTTCTGTCACTGCACCTGGAAGCACTAATATTTTAGTTTGGTAGATAGAATCAGAACTCCCTCTTAAAGATTCTAAGATTTTTAAAAGACTCAGTAAAATGAATTTAAAAAAAGACCAAGGAAGTGCATAATTACCATTTTCTATTCATTGTTCATGGTGCCTGACTTTTTTCCTAAAGTCGATTTAGATTTTTGTTAATTTTCTGTGATAAAGTTGTTTGTGATTGGTGAAATGACTCATAGTTTATGAGAGCATAGGAGATTCAATAAAACACAATTTTAAAATGAAAATATGGGGCTGTTGAAGTCCAGCCTCATAAAGACATTGGAAAAGTGTCTATTGAAGGTGTCATGATAGTCATTAAAAATTATCAAATTTCTTTTTTTTAACAGTTTGCAACCCTAACCATAGCGGTTACTCTGAAAAGAAGTTAGACAAATGGCTGGGAATGATATATTGGAGTAACAAAAAATTGCTAACAGTCTCACAGACCTTGGTGTTGTAACAAGGGTGGTTGCAAGAGATGGTAAGGAGCAAATCAAGTAGAAGTTGGATCAATAAGCTTAAGAGTCTGCTAGACAGAATCAGAACATTAAATGCATTGAAGAATGAAGCCCTTTTTCTGTGGTGATGCCAGTTCATTGTCTCAGATGTCTCTGATTGGTCTCACTCAGCCCACTTCTGAAGATCAGTGCCTAGAGTTGGTATGGCACAGTTACTGTGGATACTTGGTTCTTGGGGCTCATTGTGGGCTCACTGACTCCAAATACTCTTCAAAGAAACCATCAAATTCAGATGAAGGTGTTATCTGTCTATTCAAATGTGATATCCAGTCACTTTCTCAGCTACATGAATCCTTCCTGTATTTGTAAGCATGATGTATGTTTGTTTATTTGATAAAGGCTTGCACCCACATACACAGAACAACCACGAGGAAGCCATGATATTTTAATTAAATCACGATTATCGGTACTTTCCAATGGGGACTAGGAAAGCAAAGACAAGTGAATTCTACACATAGTCAGAGTCTGCATTTCAGCTCATGTGGGGTGAGCATCTTCTTTTTCAGGCACATTTGCCTGAGCTCCTGGAAAGAAGTTGATGGTTTTGAGTTTACATCTCTTTTATTTGTGCTACATACCTTCTGATGGAGAAGGTTTGCCAAAGAGCAGACAAGAAGAGGCAGTAGGGTGGAAAAAGCAGGAAGAATGTATGATTCCTGTAACTCCCCATCCCTGTTTATAATAAAATCTCCTCTGCATATTTGTGACATTCATCCAGAAATTGGCATAAATGGATGTATGCCATGCATACATCTGTGAATATGGATAAAAGCATGGCTTGAAATAGACAATGATATTGATCCATGACTACTTAGTTTTGTTTGCATATATATTTGCATGACCTTGAAGAAAATGACCAGTCATTTTTAAGAAAAGCAGTCATAGATCATGATTTTCAAGATTCACAGTGAAGCTTCATGCCTTAAGTGACATCCTAGGAAGGACTCTATGTCTGTTTTATGCATAAGGCTCAGATTTATTATTTATATTGCCTTTATTACTTATTTTGGCTTTCACATACTTACACTAGAGATATGCATTTGTCAGGTACCACCTTCTTCAGTTCTTTTTATACAAGAATAAACTATTAATTGATGTTTATTTTAAGTTTTAATACATTTAACTAGTAAAGCCTCTCTTGCTAGAGTTATGAATCCTTTTTTTCCAAGATAAATATAGTGTTGGTCTTTCCTAGCATTAGCCCTTTGGTAGGTGGCATTGCCTGTTGCAAAACACACACACACACACACACACACACACACAATCTATATCAATATTAAATACATGGACATATTAGTTCTATTAAATTTCTTTGAGGGCGCCTGGGTGGCTCAGTGGGTTAAAGCCTCTGCTTTCGGCTCAGGTCATGATCTCAGGGTCCTGGGATCGAGGCCCGCATCGGGCTCTCTGCTCAGCAGGGAGCCTGCTCCCCCTTCTCTCTCTGCCTGCCTCTCTGCCTCCTTGTGATCTCTCTCCCTCTGTGAAATAAATAAATAAAAATCTTTAAAATTTCTTTGAGGTGAAATCATTGAAAAATTTAATATCTTTTGAGAGCTGTAAACACTGGGATAGCAATAGTAGTGTGCCAAGATGCAGTGAAGATTAAATAAGACACTCTATGGGAGCACATGTCACTTAGTTATTCCATGAAAGTCTACTTCACAAATTAATCCACATAAGCTAAGTTATAAATATAGCAATCCTATAGCAAATGCACTGATGCTCATGGATCATTAAATGACTTCCCCAAACCCACTCCCTGCTCCCAGACAACAGATACAAGCCCAGGATTTCTCATTTTTTCCATACCACTACCAATTTATCTTTCTGGGCAGTGGCAACTCACCTAATAATTAGCTGTCAGTTTCCCTTTTGGAGCTAAGGAAGACATTAGCATTCTTAGGGAACACCCAGCTTGGACTATTTTTAAAAATCTTAGCTTTTATTAGGTTTTACACTCTTTATTCCAGCTGTTGGGTTTCAATATTTTCAGAAGCACAGTGAAGCAATGACATGAGCCCACTTGAGACCTGGCAATTCCTTGAGAGTGACACTTCCCTGTAAAGGCAGAAAGTACTATTGCTTTGACTGGTTGAATATTTCTTGGGTAGGCTAAAGCAATCTTTTCCATGCCCATGAATCTACTCATGACTTGGTACTCCAAAGCCACTCTAGAATGGTTCTCTTTTGCATTATTTTAAACTTCTTCAGCTCACTCTGAATATAGTGAGTGATAAGCCCATGTTTCTTTCTCTGTGAATTGGTCAGAATGAGATGTATACCAAGAATGTAGTTCACATCGCAAGAATTGCTCTTTGGTGACTGTTCCCAGGTAAACAGACTTAAAGACAATGATTTCCTAAAGGGGGATCATGTAATGGGCCCAATTTTCCAGGGGCAGGAAGAAGAGTATATTGCCATTTTAACAAGAACCACTATTTTCAAATGCTCAGGGAACATTTACTCTATCTGTGTTGTCACTGGAGCAAGATGGTTGGACAATAAGACTGTAAATTCTACATTTTGCAAGTGGGTAAGTCTCATTTATTTATTGACTATTTTGGTAAATTTTCTCTAAAAGTATAATGCCAGTTAGGATGTCCAGTGTCTCTGCTAGTAATGAAACCTGAATGGGCAATTTTTGATTTGAGCATATCTTTATAAATTGGTATCCATATAGGGTATCCAGAATCTTCTTGGGAAAGTTTGAATTTGAAATTATTTGACCTAATTCTTCAAACAAATCAATGAAATCAATATACCTTTAAAATGCATTGTTGGTTAGAATACCCTATATGATAACTACAGAGGAAGAAAAGAGGCAATCATAGTCATACAGGGACAGGCCTTGTTAATATGGCAGATCATGAGGCTGTGTTCAGGGATGTTATTCCCTTTGCATGCTTGTCTCAGAAAAGAGGCCTTCCACAATGCCTCCATTTCTCTTAGTGTTGCTATAGGCAATGTTCATTATTTCTCTTATGGCTGAAAATAGCAAAGTCATTACAGTACACACTTCTCCCTAATATATGAAAGAAGGTATGGCTTTTGTATGTTATACATAACCATGAACATTTGCATTTCTCAGTGGGTTGATTATCATTTCATATGCATAAAGTGGCCAGCAGTATGCTAGAATACAACAATAACATAACCTGCTGAGATTAAAATAAGTGGGATATATTTCTTTTACTTGTAAGTGAAACCTCTTGTCACTTCATAATCAGATGAGGGAAATGAATATATCATTTATGTGGACTTATATAGTTATGGAAATACGAAGTGTGTATGTGTTGTTATTCATTTTTATACCTTTCCCCATTCCAAATCCAACAGAACATATTTTGTTCCCCTAGAAGTTGAGTGTATTTCCTGAATGTTTGTTTGTCTCAGGATGGAAATATGGGTATTTGCCTTGTATGAAGGAAGACTCAGGAAAGACAATCTGAATCACTTCTGTCCCTATTTACCACAAGATGAAAATGCATGTTAGAGAGCTCCCTACCCAATTAGTACCATAGCATGTGCTATACTTATTTCCATATGTGTTTTGTGCCTCTTTTAGAAAAAGTCAAAAGACATAGCTCAGGTGTGTGGTTGGATAGTCTGCCAGTTCATCTGGCTTAGCTTAAAAGGGACTTTGGCATCTCTGTTAGCCTGAAACAGATGGCACTTCCACTCAGCATCCACCAAGACAGGACTTGCTTCCAGCAGAGAGACTTTCCAAGCTCCACTCAATTCAATCCTTCAAAGAATAAGTGTGTGTGTGTGTGTGTGTGTGTGTGTGTGTGTGTGTGTGTGTTGGGGGGAGGGGAACTGAGGTAAGGTTTCTTTGGGGAAGCATCCTGGTGGTGTCATGTTCTTCAGCTACATCTGCTTCCCAGTTCCAGAAAGTAAGCTTATCTGAATTAAACCCAGGCATATTCCATTGTTTTATGCAGATGCAAAAACTCACATGCATACACCAGAATGTCAATTTGGTGATTCCAAACAGAACTTATTCTTTTCTAGGGCTCATGATGTTTGAGATAAGTCTCAATACTATCTTTGTCAAAGACCTTGCTCTTTGGTGAGCAAAACAAAAGAACTGACTTGAGTTCCAAAAACCCCATTGCATATCTCTCACCATAAAAGAACACATCTGCAGGGACCAGCTCTGTCCTCTTATGGGTAGGAATGCAAGGACTGACAACTTGATTTTGTTGTTTTTCCCTCCATTCTTTTATTTTTCTCTAGCTTGTTCAGTTGAATCTTTCTTTAACTTATATATTGCATTTTCAGTGGTGTACCATGTACCAGACACTGCTTCCAGAATTTTTCATGTATTTACTCACTTAACCCTATGACAACCCTGCATAACAGATACTAATAGTCTCCATTTTACAGACAAGGGAATTATGGCACAGAGGGGATAAACATCAGTTTGAAAAAATTCTTGGGCTGAGAAAGGACTCCAGATTACTTGGTTCATTCTGTTTCTGTCTGCCTCAGAATCCTACCCCACTTCTCATGTGGCAAGTTCATCATTTCATCATGAGTTGATGCAGCATGGAAGATAGCTCACCCCTTATGTCAGGGTGTTAGTTGTATTTTTAAAATGATCAGATTTATGTGACAACTGAATGTTTTTATTCAGCATTATTTTCTATCCCCAGGTCTTTAGCTCTATCCAGGACCTTTTACTTTTTCATGACTTTTTCTGAGATTTCAATGATTTCCTAGATCCTGGACCTTTTCCAACCCTCAGAACTTCACCCACACTTTCCATTAGCGATGATTTCTCAGTGACCTCAAATGATTGCATATGACTTTTCTGCCCTAGATTTAAGTATTTGACAGCCTTCATATTTCTTTGTCTCCTGCATTGTTAAGCACAGTGTAGAACAGGCAGGTAGTGATCATATATGTATACCAACTTCTATCAGTTTTTGAAAATAGTCAGCCATGGTACTAATACCTGTACAAAGTCTGGGGAACAGCTGATTTCATTTGTTGGCATCTTCCCAGAATAGCACTTTTGGGAGTCACTGCAAAGCTTTTGGGAGTCACTGGAGTTTATTTGAATTATTTGTTTTACTTTCAAACTACCCCACAGCCCTCAGGAACCCTCCCCCCCACTGAAAACCATTTGCTTGCAGTTATACTTACCTAAATAGGTTGACCCCATCCAGTAACCGCCAGCACATTCGTTACACCAATACTCAGGTGTGTGAAAGAGCTCTGTGTCCATGCTCTGTTTTTCAAATAAGAGAAAGTTAATTTGTGCCAAATGTCTTTTCATAACCAATAAAGCCTGCAGGGCTGCGAGAGGCAGATAAGTCTTGCTTCTCTGCACTGCAGCCTGCTAATTAAGATCACAGAATCACATTCTGGTTATTTGCATCCAAGAGCCTGCCTTACCTCTCAATATCTCCCTTTTGCACATATATAAATACCACAGGGATGGATTGTCCCACCTGAGACAAAGGTGGGAGCCAAGCATTTGCAGAAATTAGGCCCTTGTTGATGTTTCATTATGGTTATCTTTGGCTTTTATATGTGTATTCCTCCTCCTGGACAAAACATTTGGAAGATTAATTGGATGTCAGACATTAGCAGAGAGATAGGAGAGGAGATGGTGTGCATCTCACTGCAGTGCCTTTGCTCTCTGAGTTCCAGCCCAGCAACTGTGGGTGACAGAAAGGACACAGGACACAGAGCCATTGATGTCTGCTTAAGGCTGGTATTCAGCCACTTACAGCTGGATGACCCTGAGCCTTGTGAGGCCATATTTTCCAACCATGTGGTTATTGTGAGGATAAAACAAAATTATATTTGAGAATTGTGTTGTGATTTTCAAAGTCAGGTGTTGTCATTTTTTATTTTTGAGATGTAGTTCTCCATGAGCCAGGAGTATTTCTGTGTTATAGCTGGTAGTATCACCCAAACAGTTCATGGTCTTTATCTTGGGGAGAGATGGTATGTCCCCAGAGAAAGGATTGATCTCTGGGGACCTACCTGAGAACTATTGTTTTCTCTGGTCTGCTGGGTTGTAGGAACCTCATGCAAGACTCTCAGCTTCCAAAGTTCAGATTTGCATTTGTAACACTATGTCCCTGACTTGAAGGCTTATATGGTTATTGTCCAAATCAGAATATATTTATAGTGAAAAGATGCTATTACTAACAAGGCTGGGGCAACAGGTATAATCTGCAGCACTAGTTACCCTGCAAAGACTTACCTACTGCCAGCATCAGTGTAAAGGAAGGAAGACGTTTGTGGTTTGTTGTCTCTGACTCAACAATCATTGAGTGAAGCTGGAGCAAGTGCTCTATATTTCACCATTTTGGCCATTTCCTCTTGCTCTGTATAGTATTCACCTTCTAATAAGAGCATCTTGTGGAAACCCCATGGGAATGACACAGTGACAAACTTTAGAGGAGAGGTTTTGCAACAGGACGGAAGATAATTCAGGACCTTGACATCACACCATAGAGAGAATTGTTAACTTCCCATCCTCTACTTTCTCATGCTTGCATCCTATCACATACCCAAAGGCACACATAA
This sequence comes from Ailurus styani, assembly GCA_002007465.1. NCBI lineage: Eukaryota > Metazoa > Chordata > Mammalia > Carnivora > Ailuridae > Ailurus > Ailurus styani. Next base: position 109,717 of record LNAC01001355.1, on the reverse strand, counting down.
CCGAAAGGCACGGAAAGTGTTTTGGTGGTGGTAGTGGGGTGATAATAACAGTTTTTGCTTATTTGTTTAGTGTACAGCTGATTTTTGGTCCCAACCTTGGCTTCTGGAGGTGTGTAGATTACTGCAGATGAGCAGACTCTTGGGGTCCTACCCAACCAGCACACGTTGGTTATTTATCAAAAGATCCAACTCATTGAAGTATCTTTCTGCACAATGGGTCTGCTCTCTTGTCCTGTCTAAGCAGGTTCTTCTACTTTTTCCTATTTTGTTAAATAAAACTGCTGAAGAGCAGGGAAAGCCAAAGACCTGAGATTTACAAAAGTTACTCACTTTCACTTATTCACTCTGCCAGTAGAGCAATCTGCAGAAGACTAATGTCTGAAAGTTTCACTTCTGCCTTTTGGAATGAAAACTCAACTAACTGCAATTTTCTCCTTTCTCCTTTTCATGTGTAAAGTGCCTACAGTGTGTGTCAGGTCATATTTACCTATACTTCATGGGGATCTCATTTGTATTGCCATGTATTATTTTCTACTCAGTTCACATTTCCAATATCATGCACAAAATCATGTACATTCATGTCTATATTCTCTATACAGAGAAAAAAGGTCACATCCTTCATCTCAAGCCCCATATATCCTAAAGGGCCCCAAGGAGAGATGCTGATACTTCCCAGAATGCTTGTGTCCACCAGAGCCATGAAGTAAGCAATTATGACGGTGCCTCTGGGGAGACCATGAGTAGACACAAGGGGCTCTCAAAGGAGAGGTATCAGGTTATCAGACTGTGGTGACTCAGACAAATTTTGACATATGATAGGGCTCACATGTGCACATATACATACATGGCCCTACACCTACAAAATAACCAAAAACTGTGAGAAAGGACTACTAGAAAAATCATAGTGTGACTTCTCATGTAGAGTGTCATTAAACTACCCAAACCATATGAAACCAACAACTTTAAGCAATGTTAAAATTGATAACTTTAAGCCAAAGAAAAGTAGATAAAGAGGAGGAAATTATCAGTAATGAGAGAAGAATTTTTCAGTATAAAAAAAGACAAACAAATGGCAACAGGAAGAAACTGGTTTTAAAAAATGTAGAGATGATAAGAATGAAAATACCCTTAAAACATCTTCATATTCATTTCAGTGCATGGATGGAGGTTTATTCAGAAAGAAATTAAAGAAGAAACAAGTGGAGATGAAAAGAAATTAGGTGCAATTCTAAGAACTAGAGAATTTCAAGAGAAAGATAATGTGAAAAGAATCTTAAAAATGCAAGGATTAAGTAACCTAAGAAAAAGAGCTGTGATATACAACAATGAAGGAAAGCACAATTTCTAGGCAAGTTAAGGGGCAAATAGTAAAGTTCATGATCAGATACTCAGGTGTGTTCTATTTTCATTTAGAAATGAAAGACAACAAACTGACAAAATTAAAATCATGGGCCCAGAAATAGAAACTGAAACTATATTAATTACCACATTCATTAACACGTTTTTCAAAACTTATTAACTGAATTATGAAAAGCAAGAAATACTGAGCCACTTTAAAGAAAGTTAAGGATAAAAACTTCATCGCAAATTTCCTTAAATAAGACAAATGATTCTTCATACATGTGGATGGATGACAGTTGTTAATATGTTCAGTGAATCTTTTTTTTTAAAGATTTTATTTATTTATTTGACACAGAGAGATTACAAGTAGGCAGGGAGAGAGGAGGAAGTAGGCTCCCCGCTGAGCAGGGAGCCAGATGCGGGCCTCGATCCCAGGACCCCGAGACCATGACCTGAGCCAATAGCAGAGGCTTTAACCCACTGAGCCACCTGGGCACCCCTGTTCAGTCAATCTAAGGAAATGTGTCAGGAGGGAGCCTCCACAGCTCAGGGCATTTGTTTAACACAGCTGAAGCTCAGCACCTGGAACAGCTCCCATACAGAGCAGGTACTCTGCTGTATGTTTAAGGAGTACATGTAAACAGTGATGGAGGCAGAGGCTGTAAAGCCAATAGCAAAAGACCCTTTGTAATTTACAAAGGGGATACAGAGGATTTATTTTATTTGGTTTAAACAGAAGTCTTAAGAAATACGGACATGTTAATCTTGAGTATCCAGTTACAAATAGGCCAATCAGCGTGGGCAATCAAACAAGAAATGGTACTGAACTCATCTTGCCAAAAAGCATAATAAATCTCAAGTGTATTAAAGCATTATACTTTAAAACTAAAAAAAAAATAATTTTAGGAAGTCAGAATAATATCTTTATACCAACTGTGGGAGAAGAGTAATGGTTCTATTATTATAGTGGTAGACTAAATTACAAAAAAAAAAAGGGCAGTAATGACCCTATACAATTTTTAAACTTTCACACAGTGAAAATCAACAATGCAATGATGAAAAAATAAATAGCAGAACAGATAAAGTATGTAATAGCATAAAACCTGATACATACCAAGTAGTAACCTTTTGTTACCCAGACTTGCTCTCCCTATGAAATGCACCTTGGCCAAACAGAACATTGAATTTCCCTGCCTTCTTGCCCCTTCACTCCAGCTTTTCTGTTTTGGACTTCATCTAGACCATCAGCTCCTGGGTCTCTGCTCTAGGTGCTCACAGTATAAGCAGGTCTCCAACAACTCCTGGTCCTGCTGTTTGGAGTGGGGACTTCAAATCTTTTCCTAGTACTTCATGGTTCTCTAACTCCCTCCTTGAATCCATCCAAACACTTGATTTCTCCGTATATATCCTGAATGAGGACTATTGGTGGAAGAGTAGGGAAATACATTATATTACATAATATTGACAATGAAAGTGTTGCAATGTATCTTCTCATCCCTCAGACAGCCCTTTGGTGGCACTTGACAATCCTTTTCCTCACCTCCGATTAGGACTAAAAGGAAATGCTGTCTCCCACTACTCGCGTGTGGCATGTAGAATGACTACATCACAGCACCTGCTTGCTTCTTATAAATGTGGGCTCTCAGGCCCCACTTAGACTTACCAAAAATGATTCTGCATTTTACTGAGATCCCATATAACTTATTTGCACACTAAAATTTAAAGAGCGCCGGTTTAGACCTCATTTTCCTCTTCTCTCCAAGCAAGTGAGCCTCGACCTAATTTTACAGAGAACTTGGGGGCCAAGAATAGTGGTCCCCTATAGCTTTCTTCAATTGCAAACCTGTTAATTCAACCAGCCTTCTCCTTTGTCTTGAGATGAGTCCCAGCACCCTACTTTTTGAAACCTAATTCTTCTGCCTGCATTTCTGATTCTCTTTCTTTGAATATCTTTAGAAAGATGATATTGTCACCCATTCCCTCACTATTTATTTGTGTCATAACTAATAGCTAATTTGCTAACCTCATCATAAAAGGGAGTTCTACCAACAACTATTTGATCTCCAGATACCACCATGTGTTTTTCTTTCCATTCTAATGGTTGTTGCTGAAAGGAATAATTTACACTTATTGTTGCTAAATTCCTCATTTCTTATTTATCCTGAATTTGGATCTGAGACCTGGGAATGAGACTCTTCTTTTGAAGTTCTCTAGTGCTTTTCTAGCTGTCTGCTATAATGGCTTACTTAAAAATATCCTCCTTAACCCATCGCCTTCTTGTTCTTGAGTCTCTGTGAAGCTCCACTTCCCGGTGAGTTCCTTACTCCTCTGATGTTTCTGACCCCTCAGTTACTTTTTTCTACCCCACAACTACTTGAGTAGTTGGATACCTTGGCTGGGATCCAGATAAGCCCTGGCACAAATGGAAAATTAGTGAGCCGAAGTACTGGGACTAGGTGGGGTGGGGAGAGATAATTTGGGTGAATAACTGGGAAGAGAACTGGCAATAGGGAAATGATATAAATTATTTTTTTAATATTTCATTTATTTATTTGACAGAGAGAGACACAGGGAAAGAGGGAAAAGAAGCAGGGGAAGTGGGAGAGGGAGACGCAGGCTTCCTGCTGAGCGGGGAGCCCAATGCAAGACTCGATCTCAGGACCCCTGAGCCGAAAGCAGATGTTTAATGACTGAGTCACCAGGAGCCCCAGAAATGATATAAATTCCAAGATTTAATTCTGTAAGATAAAGATGCCAACCCAGAAGAAGGGGATAAGGAAATGTAGGAACTCTTTCCACAAGGACCTTTGTGAAACACAGGATGTGAGTAGAAATAGAAAGAGGCCCCTTCACTACTTCTGTGGAACTGGCCAAAGTATGAGGAGCAGGAGGCTATGACTCTGTTGGCAGCAAAGAAAATGAAAGTTAGAGGAAAATGGAAGGCTTATATCACACATGAAACCCCTTGTGGCCTTCATAAATACCTCAGATTCTATAGTATGCTGCTGGAGACCTGAGTCACCAAAGTTGAGTTATTACTGTTACTTCAGGTTCTTCCTGTGCTCATAGATAGGGAAGCCTAGGAAAGCAGGGTGCTACAAACAGCCCCTCAAGGACATGCAGGCAGTGCAAAATAGTGAACATGTCCAGTAATGTTCCTATTTGAGCTCTATCTCTGTAGTTCTCACTGACAGGTGATGATGATGATGATGATGATGATAATGATGATGAAGATGATGATGATGATATGTCCCAATCTATATACTATTGTTGTGTTTGCCCCCTTCTTTGTTGCCAGCCTGTCATGGAGCTGAGAGGGGGTTGGGGGGTGATCTCCATGTCACTACCAGTTTTCTTTTTTATTCTGACCCTCACACTAGGTGGGTCAAAAAGTTCTTCCTCCCTAGTCTACTTCTTTACTATTTCCCTCATATCTTCTTTGATCTGTATTCCTAATTCTAATGGTGTCATATAGAGGCTGGTTTATTTTCATTCACATTCCTTTAATATGTATTTTTAGGCCTTTTATGGTCTTTAAAAATGTAGCTGTTTTTTAATGGGAAAGAATACATGCAAAAGGGAAACAAAAAAAAATGAAAATTAAATCCCCCCTTTCTCCCCAAATCCCATGTCTCCTCCACAGACAAGCACCATTAACCCTTGACAGTGACACTCTCCAGGGCATCATTCCACTAGGTACACAGGCACAGTCACAGGTGTAGTTCCTCATTGTGTGCCATTCCTTACTAATCCTTGGAAATGGTTCTGTATCAGCACAGAGACCTCTGCTTCTCTCTTTGCCTTGATTTCATTGCATTCCAGTGTTTGGACACCGCAAGAATCATTTTCCCTGCTCTTTTACTGTGCTTCCAATGTACTGCCACTAGTAACAGTGTTAGAGTATATTGTAGCACGGTATATGCATTGTACAAAAAATAGATGTTGCTGTATCATTTTCCAAAATCTTATTATATTTTCACTAACAGTGTATAAGAATCCCTTACAACACTGCCAGCCATAGATGGTAATAGTCATTTGAATGAATGTGGCAAGTATTTTTTTTTTAGTGTCAATAGATCTGCTTTTCTCTGATAATCATTAAATTTGAGCATAAGTTACATATATTTTTTGCCCATTTGGATTTGTTCCCCTTCAAAGTATCTATTTTTGTCATTTCTCTATTTTTTTGTGCTTTCTTTCACTTACTCATTTGAAAACTCTCATTTTATATCATGGATGTTAGCCCTTTCTCTCACATCTGTGGTTGGTCAACTGATTTTTAATGGCTTCTGTGCTTCTTAAAATTGTGTATACCATATATTACTATCATTTCTTTTATATCCTCTGTGTTCCAGTGTGGATAAAATGGTTTCTTTAAACAGAATATGCATCTATTCATTGAGATTTCCTCACAAGATTTTAGTTATCTCATTGTTTACATTCAGCCCTTACGAACAGACTAGATTTTATTTTGTGTGAGATGTTAACAGATGTTCAATTCAATTTTCTTTCAGAAGAATATCTGTTGTGCTGGTGCTATTTATTAGTGATCTAATGTTTTCCTGCTGAGTTACATTTTGTCACATATTAAATTCTCAATACTGAGAATGATGTCTGGATTCCTTATAGGGTTCCATTGATCCACCAGTGACATGCTGATTGATTGTAACAGCTCTATAATAGTATCTAATAATTGGCAAACCATAATCAACCTTGTTGCTATTTTTTTAAATGTACTGTTTTTGCTGTTTTTGACTCTTCTTATACATTCATTGTCCCATATAAACTTTGCAATAACTTTATCCAATTTAAATAAAATGCCTCATTGAGATATGAATTAGAATGAAATTGCACATTATTTTGGAAACCATGTAATATTAAATCTCATTTTATGCCTCTGCATTAGCTTTATTCTTATTTCACATGCTATCATAAGAACATAAGAGCTGGATATGGATTCTACAGCTTATATCTGTTGTACAGGTTCTTGTTCTTTCTTATTAAACATATATCTATTTTGTACATTTGTCTCTATTGTAAGTTAAATAATTTTCCTATTTTATTTTTACTTATTGGTAGAACAGAGAAAAACTATGGATTTTTCTTTTTTTTCTTTCCTTTTTTTTAGTCTCCATCTTGATGAATTTCTTTTTTCTTTTTTATTTGTATTTATTTTATTATGTTATGTTAGTCACCATACAGTATACCATTAGTTTTTGATGTAGTGTTCTGAGATTCATGGTTTGCATATAACACCCAGTGTTCCATGTAATTTGTGCCCTCCTTAATACCCAACACCAGGCTAACCCATCCCTCCATTCCCCTCCCTTCTAAAACCCTCAGTTTGCTTCCCAGTGTCCATAGACTCTCATGGTTCATCGCTCCCCCTTATTCCCCCCTTCATTTTTCCCTTCCTTCTCCTAATGTCCTCCATGCTATTCTTTTTTTTTTTTTTTAAATTTTATTTTTATTATTTGCCCAAGGGGTACAGGTCTGTGAATCATCAGGCTTACATCTTTCACAGCATTCACCAAAGCACAAACCCTCCCCAATGTCCATAACCCATCCACCCTATCCCTACCCTCCCACCCCCCAGTAACCCTCAGTTTGTTTTATGAGATTAGAAGTCTCTTATGGTTTGTCTCCTTCCCCATCCCATCTTGTCATGCTATTCTTTATGTTCCACAAATAAGTGAAACCATATGATAATTGGTGTTCTCTACTTGACTTATTTCACTTGGCATAATCTTCTCTAGTACCATTCATGTTGATGCAAAAGTTGGGTATTCATCCTTTCTGATGATTGAGTAATTGGATTTTTAATGTATTCTTGGGTCCAACAAATTCACCAGTTTTTTTAAATTAATTTTTTTTCAAATGAGACTCAGTCTTTTGGGTTGTCTCTCTATATAGTCATATAATTAACAAAGAAACAATAAATGAATATATTCTTTCATGATGCTTGTACTATCGCAGTTTTGCTTTAATCCACTTCATACATTCAGATTCACTTGAAGAAATCCCAGTCTGCAACGTAAAATTCATCTTTTGAAAATATACATCTCTAAGCAAGAAGTCTGGTTGTTCCATCTGATTTTATTTAGTTTCTTTCGAAAGCAGACCCTGAAATAAGGAGGTAAATAAAAATCATTTATTTGGGAGGTGCTGGAAGCCCTGCTTGGGGACTGAGAAGGAGGAGGGAGCAGGAAAAAGGTTAGCAAAGGGTGAATTGTTAAAAGAGTCACCATGGATGGAGGGTGCCTGAGGTTCCAACTCTCTGAAAACCTCTGGAATGCAGCACAGGACACCTGCCTCAGCATTGTCTCTCCTGAGTGATGGAAACACTGGAGTATTTATATACCAGCTTAGCCAATATGTTATCTGGAAGCTGCTCCCAGAAGGACAAACTCAGAAGTTTTGATAAATTCAGAGGAGGGGGAGGTATGCAAGTAGGCAATGTAACAGTACGGTCTCACGTGCATAAAGTTAAGACCATGTTTGTGGCCACCCTGAGAGCTATTAGTCATGCTACTTAATGTCAGTCCAAGGAAAGTTCTAGAATAAAGTAGTGGGAAAGACCAAAGTTTTATGAAACTTCTTTAATTTACAATAATAAAATCTCAAAAAAGATTAAAAAATTTCAATTCATTTCTCAAAGATGAGCTGTGTAATGGAAAATTCAGCAGTTTAATTCAGAAGTCTATTAATGAGTCTTTTAGGAAAGCCACTGCAGTGATATTTAGATGGAGAGTTCCAGAGCTATGAGCATATGTACTTCCTCCCAAATGATGCCAAGTCACTGCTCACATGGGAGAACTTCTTAGACCCAGAGCAATATTTCTCAAACAAAATTATATTGTAATTCAGAATGGTGTCCTAAATCTTTCCCATCATCTCTGCAAAGGAGGAAGAAGCACCAAGTCTTTATGCAACTGAAAGGAGCTTCCCTTGCAAAGGAAAGGCATGAGATGTGGAGGGCATGGACATAAATGTCATTCTGGGGAGCAGGATTTTGTATAAACTTAATGGAATGTGCTTAAAATTAGTGCTAAAAGATACTCTGTGGCTTCAGCTTATTTTTTTTTCTCTAGAAAGGACTGTATTCAATGAAACTCCCAATATAAAGAGGAATTAGAGGGTTTCCCAAGTCAGAAAAAAAAAGTAATTATGACCACCATCGGCTAAACCAATAACCAAAAGATGACAGAAGAAATAGCACAAACTCAGTTTACTAATTTCCTTTTTTTAAAGATTTTATTTATTTATTTGACAGAGAGAGAGAGAGATCACAAGTAGGCAGAGAGGCAAGCAGAGAGAGAGGAGAAAGCAGGCTCCCCACCGAGCAGAGAGGCCAATGCAGGCCTCGATTCCAGGACCCTGAGATCATAACCTGAGCCGAAGGCAGAGGCTTTAACCCACTGAGCCACCCAGGTGCCCAGTTTCCTAATTTCTTATTGCTGAGGGAGAGACACTCAAGAGACAGATGCCCACATGCTCTTGTCAAAGATGCCTGCTGGCAACCTTTGTAAAAGTGCAGCCTTTGAAATCACAGGCATATTGGGGCTGACATTAGACAGCCCGCAAATTCTGAGTATATAGGCTCCCCTGGGAAATACTGGCTTACTTACCAGGAAGGTCACTCATGTAGCCACATTGTAGCAAAGCCTGGACAAAAAGCAGAGGAAGAGTTCGTCAGATGAACATTTCCACCTTCCCTGGTGTGTAGTTAACTCATCCAAACTCTTATCTAATTTCCATAACTCTTTCTGAGGTATTTTCATATCACCAACACAATTAATTACTGCACAACAATGCGACCTTCTCAGACACGTCTGGAAAACTTCATGTGAAATTTAAGCTTCTCTAGATCAATAGCAAAAAATCTAGAAGATCAGGTAGATTTTGGGTCAAGAGAATCAAACATTCAGGTGAATTTCAGAGAACTCTTGAAGGAAACATGTCTTCATCCTTTGCTCAAAGAATGACTCTTGCATAAAAATTTGATAATTTTGCCACACACTACAGAACAATTTTATAAGTGGAGATGGTGGCAGCCCCACAATTTACACTTGAGAGTTCTGGGGGTGGCTACATGGGTGACAAAGGAAAAGGAGTTTGAGGATTATTCTGAGGCCACTGCTTGTAACATGTTGTTTGTATGTTGACATCCTCATGTAGAGGGAAATTAACTGAGATTTAGGAGAGTTAAAGCTACACGACACTTTCCACATTCTTCTGTGTTTCTTACCTTCAGCCCTCAAATAGAACCATGTCACAATAGTTACACACTGTATGGATGATAATCCTCAATTTCAAGTTTCAAGAGCCACAAAATCTAAATATATCTTCCCCACTTATTTTTCATTTTTGTGTGCATATTATTCTTTTTTTTAAGTTTTACTTATTTACTTGAGAGAGAGAGACAGAGGGTATGAACAGAGGGAGGTTCAAAAGGAGAGAGAGATAAGCAGACTCCAACTGAGCCTGACGTGGGGCTTGATCACAGGACCCCGAAACCCAGAGTCAAATGCTTAATCAATTAAGCCACCCAGGTGTCCCTGTATTTTTTCACTTAAAGATATTTTTAGATAAACTACATGTTACTCAATTTTCATATAAAGTCAGTGATATTCCCTAGTCTTTAAGAACTGTCTGGCATTGCTAGGTGTTGACTGGAAAACAGGAGAGGCCCAGAAGTGATGAGCAGGTCCTTGCTTGTGTCCTAAACATGCACAGACCCAGCATTTAGATGAGCCCCACAATGTGCTGAAGTTATAAGAATGGGTTACAGAGACGAGAGCAAAGCCACTTAGTTTTCCAGATCTGTCTCTACCACTGCCTAACTCTATTGACCCAGAGTAAAACACTTAACTTTTTGCTTTAAAATAAAAAGAAGTGACCTTAAAAGGTAGGGATTACAGTAGTTTCTTTCCAAAACGACCTTTTATAAAATAAGCTTATGATCTTAGTTCTTCAGGGTTAAACAAACCAGCTGAGATGGCTGAGACTTCCGCTTCCGGAATCCTGGAATCCTGCTTCGTTGGAGCTCCTCTGACCCCTAGGGTCCAGGCAGGAAGGAAACCCCTTCATCCTGGGAAGTCACCGGTCAGGTTTCTCAAGTCCCCACCAACGTAATCTTCTTGCCATTATTGCTGGCCTTAGGAGCCCAAATTTAGTAGTTTCCATTTGCCCAGGATTTTCCCAGTTTTAGTCCTGCAAGCCCTGAAAGTCCCCAAGTCCCAAACAAGTGGGGATGTTTGGCCCCCCACCTGATTATGAGATCAAATCTTCTATACTTTTGAGAAGGAACTTGCCCCAGACTGCATTGACATGATAGATTTTGTTTGTTTGTTTGTTTGTTTGTTTTTGTTTTGGTTTGGTTTTTTTGCAGTGTCATACTCCCCTCTAATTTCCAGCTCTGCCCATTGGGATGACTGGTATTTCTGCCCATTCTGGAAAAGGTATGTAAATTCTATACTTAGCATCTTTGTGACTCAGTTTTCTTATCTTTCTTTTTTTTTTCTTTTTTTTTTTTTAATTTTATTTTTATTATTTGCCCAAGGGGTACAGGTCTGTGAATCATCAGGCTTACATCTTTCACAGCATTCACCAAAGCACAAACCCTCCCCAATGTCCATAACCCATCCACCCTATCCCTACCCTCCCACCCCCCAGTAACCCTCAGTTTGTTTTATGAGATTAGAAGTCTCTTATGGTTTGTCTCCTTCCCCATCCCATCTTGTTTCATTATTTTTCCCTCCCTACCCCCCACGACCCCCCACCCTGCCCCTCCAATTCCTCATATCAGAGAGATCATATGATAATTGTCTTTCTCTGATTGACTTATTTCACTCAGCATAATACCCTCCAGTTCCATCCATGTCGTTGCAAATGATTTCTGCCCATTCTTAACTCACACCCACATCTGGTGGATTGTTGCACCAGAACTTCAGACTCAACCTCTTTTGGCAACCCGATCTCACAGAATCCATCTTTTCTTCCTGTGTGAGACAGGTCCCTATTAATCCTCTGTCTCCCTCCGAATAATAGCATGCTGTTGACATCTTGCTTGAATGAGCTAAAATTCTACCTGGTCAGAAGGAAATAATTGTTTCTACATCATGGCCTCAGAGCTTCCCCAGATGGGGTTGGAGCAAACTTATTCCGTGAAGGGCCACTGAATACATACATCAGGCATGCAGGCCACACGGTCTTTTCACAGAGTCTTTGCTTTTATCACTGGTGTTTTATAAGCTGAAGGTTGTGAGACACCCAAGGATGAGCTTTGACAGTTATGGGACAAATCAGTCAGAAAATGACTGCTCTTTGTAGGGACTTCAAACATTTCACATGACCTTCAATTTAGTCTTCTCCTATTATACATCTCTAGTACATGGTCAGTAATTGGTGACATGTTAGATAGCTGAATGAGGTCAATTTGGATCTAACTTTAGGAGGAAATACCTATAGTTGTGGGCACTCTGTGAAAGCTCAGGATTAGGGTGGTTATGCACCTGACTTTACTCCAGAATGACTTTTCACCCAGGAAAAGGTTAGCTTCCACAATTTGATTTGAATTGCTACATTTTAATAAGATTGCATATTTGGAATAATCCAGAGGTTAACATTTGAAACAAAGTGTTCTGATGACATAAAATCAAAAGAATTCAGAAACGGAGCATCTCTGGTGTGATCTGCTGGACATTCATGTTTCCCCAGCTGCAAGAGAGATGGGTTCTGGGAAGGAATCCTTGAAAGAAATTCTGCATTTGTATTCAAAGAATTAGCATGCCAGTCTGTAGTGTTAAATGGCCTAATTTTCCTAGAAGGCCAGATGTGCTTCCCTACATCTTTGAAGCTTATGAAATTATTTTAATTTAAAAGCTTTTGTCTCTATGTAAGGATGACATAACAACTACTGCAATAAAAGCTCAAAAAACAATCCTCTGCCCAGGCAGGCTCTGTATCTTCCCCTATGCATGTCATCTGCAGGCACTGTGCCCCCCAGGTCAGCTCTGTTCAAGGTAGCAAACACCATGGCAGCTGCTGATTACCTCCTGTGACTGGGGCCCTAATCCTTGTTTCTACTGATATGGAATAAAGCTAAAAACTGCACAGAGGCCAGGGGCTACACACTGGGCATGGCCACAAGTACATTTGCAGTCTCCCTCCTCCACCCTTGCTGCATTCACACAGGGTGAGTCATGACACCTGCTGTGGCAGGTGTCTCCTCCTGGCCACTGAGTAGTAACCAGATGTGGTGGGCATGGCATGCCTCCTGTAGGTCTGCGAACTCAGTATTTTATGGGTGCCATGGCCTGCAGTACTCTGTTTGACCCTGTACTACCTAAAGGGGACTCCAATGACTGGGTATTGCTCTCCTAAGCCACCAGGAGCTTTGTCCTGAAGTGGCCCAAGTTAGCTGCAACAGATACTTCTGGTGTTGATTCACATTCCTGTGGCCCACCATGCTCCCACGGGGGCCGGCAATTCCTTGTGTCCAGACATCTTCCTCCTCATCCTCTTGCTGCCAGTGTCTTGTTTGTTTTTTTTTTCCCCCTCCCCATCCCTATCCCCTGGAGCCTTTGTCTGAAACCACAGAACCTGTTCAGTACAGGAAACTTGGCTGTCAATCCACAGAGGGTGCAAAGTGGTAGACACATTCTCCAACCATTTTCTATCCATCCCTTGGAAGAACACGTCTGTAAGGAATTCTGGAAACTAAGGCACTGGGTCTGCTCAGGGTCAGCAATTGCTCACCCTCTGGTGGCTTTTCCTCCTGAGTTACACTCTCCCTATCCCTCATCACTGCTTCTTGGGAGCCCCTCCCCCAGTCCCTGCTCCCAGTTCATGAACATCCCAGGCTCTGCTTTAGGGGTTGGGGGAAAACTGAGTCACTGGACCACTAGAGGTCTTCCAGGGGGCCCTTCTGACTCATAATCAGTCAATGAATCCAGTTTGTTCTGATGGCAAGGCTATAGAAGCTGTCCTAGCTATGCTGGAGTTATGTGTCCACCCAGGAAATATCCAGTTAGTGAGGAAAGCAAGCTGAGATGCAACAGGATGTAGAAGCCAGAGGTGGAGGGTCAGGGGCCCTGTAGCATCTATGTTCATGGTTCTGCCACCAGATACCAGACACTGCTTCCTTCCTGTGGGTTGTTTAAAAAGTTAACAAATCCCTGTCCTTGCCTTGGCTAGTTCACAGGCACACAACAGTGAGGAAAGCCACAATTTCAGCAATCATGTCCCATAAGTACTGCCCACTGCTCACCAATCCTCAGTTCCATGGCTTGAGCTGGGCTGCTCTTCTCACAGTACCCAGGGCCCTCAGCAATGACTAGAACTGTCCCTCATGTCTCTACCACCTAAGCCCCTTTCTGCCCTCTTCTCGTCCTTGTAGATCTGTTTCTGAGACTCCTGAGTAACCACAGTGACTAGCAGAGATTGAAAGAAATCCAGTTTCAGTAAGCCAAGGTCCATGTACAACAACAATTAATATTCTTGTTTTTGGATTCATACAGACTTGTTTTCTGCCTCCTCCCATTTTTCACACTCCCCCTCCATGTTCTTTATCAAGTACATTTTATGAAGATTGTACTCTGTAGTTCTCTCTGTGGAGCTCAGGGAGACCTGGTTTTATCACTGTACCCTCTTTGTCACTTTATATTGGTCAGAGCCACTTCCATCTGGCCTTGTTCTCTCCCTCTTCTGTCTTCATGCCATCCTCATTCTCTTAATCAGCTGCATAAAATCTGAGTCTGAATTCCATTATTTTATAAATAACCATCTACTCTGCCATATGAATAGTGGTAAACAACCAAAGCATAAAGTCAGAGAGCATTACTGTCAGGAGGGACCCTCAAGATCATAAATTTCAAATTTTAAATTTTGTATACATTGGTAATAAGACTCAGAGAGATGAACTGCTATGAAGAACACAGCCACAATTTGCGATCCCTGTGTGACCCTACAGCAGATGTGATTTCTGCAAGACACAGGCTCACAGTCATTTTTACGACTTGAATATTCTTCTTTCTGGTGGTGATTTTGTCATCATGACTGTAAGAAAAAGTGCCATAAACTGTAAACTACAAGGGGTCATTATCATAACATTTCTGATGACTTCCCCCTGGGCTGTCCTCTCTGTTCTGACAGGAGATGTGGTTCAGAGTAGGGCGATGCTTCCATCCCACTGAAGATAGTGGTCAATGAGGGAAGGGCCAAATGTATTTGAAACTGGGTCAGAATTAACACCTTTAGAAAAGATTTTGTCAGGGCACCTGGGTGGGTCAGTCATTTAAGTGTCTGCCTTAGGCTCGGGTCATGATACCAGGACCCTGGGATTGAGCCCTGCAAGGGGTTCCCTGCTCAGTGAGAAGTCTGCATCTCCCTCTGCCTTTGCCCCTCCTCCACACTCATGCTCTCTCTATCTTTTCCATCAAATTAATAAATAAAGTCTTCAAAAACTTAAAAAAAGGTGTGTCATTTTTTCCCATTTGTGTGACGCTTCTGAGTGAAACTTTTTTTGGTGTGGAAATAATACTATTCCTTTAAGCTCTTTTTGCATTCCTCTTTTCTTTCTTTCATGAACATACACAGGGTCTCCTCTTGGTTAATGGCTGTGACCACATCATTTTGGATGAAGAAAACATGAAAACAATGGGTGGTTTTATAGTTACATGACCTCTTCAGGGACAATATCTGATTCCAAGAAAATGTGCCAAATTAATTCTCTTAGATAATTTTCGGGGCATATTTCCCCATGAGCTAACTAATTATGTTGAGGACAGAAGTAGTATGTATGCCGTTGCCAGAATGTTTTCATGAAAATGAGCCAATTCTCTCAAGTAAGCTCCCACTGGGCCAGCTGTGCAGTTGAAGGCCATGCAGATGCCAGAGGAGGCTTTGCTGGCAGCACAGTTCTCAGTATTCATCCAAAGTCTTGCCCACACTGCCCAGATCTATTACAACTCCCCGACTTGATGTGCCCTATGAGCAACATTGCGGTAGGGGTTGCCAACACTTTACCACACAGTGTAGATTCCCCCCAGCCGGGTGATCATCTGCAGGCAGTTCTCTTCAGGCTGAGGACCTCCTGCATCTTTCTACCTGGAAATGTTCCCAGGCCTCAGAAAAGGATTTAACACACACTCAGGGTCAGGCGGTATTCTGTGAGTCAGTGCCCTGGAAGCAGCCTTCAGCAGGGATCAACAGAAAGTAGTAAATAAACACCCCAGCTTCCTCAGTCCTCAGGATAGCAGGTGAGAGTTATGCTCAACACAGCTCTTTGGGAGTTCTGTGGTAAACTGAGCCTTAGTGGCCACAGTGATAACTCATTCATGAATGCACTCTGCGCTAGCCACCTTCCCTTCCCAGGCTCTCCCTTTACTCTTCTAATGATGGAGCTGGCTCCCAAATAAACTACTCACACCCAAAATTTTGTCTAAAGGCCTGATTTTGGGGGAAAACCAAATTAACACCAATGTAAGAGAAATTCACTTCTTATAATATTTAGCTTCAGGTTCACAGATGGAACTACTGGGTCTTCTCTGATTCTCAGAGCCAATATTTGGTCAGGAACAGCCAGAATTTTAATGCAAACTAGATTTTTTAAAAATTGAAAGCACAGCTGGAGACTGTGTGAAAACCCACACTCTGTTTCAACAGGGGATTAATATTCTTCTAACAAGCCCCTGGGTGATGCCAATGATGCCACCCCACAGACCACACTATAAACCCTGGAAATGAGAAGATCCCAAAGCTTAAGCTTTTATTCAGATTGCCTTCTTTGAAATTAAGAGGATCATTTAACCTTGCATCTGGTTCCAGGTGTCAACATCAAAAGACACTCTGTATAATACACTGGCATAACTCTGGAGTTTTGTTATTCAAAGAAGAAACACAGGGGTGCCTGGGTGGCTCAGTCAGTTAAACATCTGCTTTCAGCTCAACTCATGATCTCCGGGTCCTGGGATCAAACCCCACATTGGGCTCTCTGCTCTGAAGGAGTCTGCTTCTCTCTCTCTCCCTTTGCCCACCCAACTCTTGCTCTTTCTTTCAAATTAATAAATTTTTTAAAAAGCCTTTAAAAAAAACAAAGAAGAAACAAAATCAAGCTGCTATATGCAATGGAGTGTTTACACAGATTCAACAGTATCTTTAAAAATCTGAAAATTTTTCTCTGATGCTTGACAATCTTGTTTTCTCTCTCTCTTCTTTTGATAACTTTCTCATGACTGACAAACTGAATGAATGTGGTAAACAGACATTATCCATTCCAAAGTATCCCTCATGGCCAATCATTGGCCCAGCCAACCCCCTCTGGTCCAAATAACTTTGAGTAGTGCCATTAGTTGTAGTCACATTAGTGCCTTTAATCTAGGATAGATCTACTTTGTTTTGTTTTATTAATTTTATTGTATTTTATTATTTTATTTTCATGATGCAGGAAAACTTTTTGAATAGATAGTGTTTGTTGGAAGAATATCTTACATCAGGTTTCCCTGATCATTTCCTTGTGGTGTCACTTAATTTGTTCCTTTGTTCCTTAAATTTCCTGTAAACTGGAATGTGGTCTGAAGATTTGATTAGATTCAGTCTGAATGTTTTTGACAAGAATACTTCATGGGTGACACTATTTTATTTTGCATTCCATCATTGCTCACGTCAAGTTTTATCAGTAGATGCATTGGGTAACAGCCAGATCTCTCTGTAAATTTAGAGTTTCCCTTAAAATTGACAAGTAATCTGTAGGGTCTCCTGATGACCCATAATTTAATAATATTACTTAGTGTCCATTGGTTATCCTTGCCTGAATTAATTATAATATTCAGGGTTGCAGAAAGGCAATTTTCTAATTCTGTTTTTTAGTTGTTGTTTTCTGGAAAGAAAAATTTGCCCTCGTCAACTAGGAATGGCTAAATTCTTTCTAAACAGGCTGAATAAATGCTTAATTCTTTCCTTTTATCATCAGTTTTATCATCAGCTTTTTTTTTTACTTGACTAGGAACTTAATTAAAAAATCAAAATTGCCAATAAAGATATAAAAAAAGGGTTTGCCTTTATCAGTTTTTATTTTTTTAAAGGTGTTATTTATTTATGAGAGACAAAAGCAAACCCATGAGCGGGGGAGAGGTGCAGAGGGAGAGGAAGAAGCACACTCACCGCAAAGCAAGAAGCCCATAAGAGGAGCCCATAGCAGGACTTGATCCCAGGATCCTGGGATCATGACCTGAGCCAAAGGCAGACATTTAACAAACTGAACCACCCAGGCATCCCTATCATCAGTTTTTAGAATAAAGAATTGGTCAGTCACCTCCAATGAGGACAAAGGAATAACTCTCTCCTCCTCCATCTCTCTCCCTCCATCTCTCTCTACCTTTCTCCCTGTCTCTTCCTTCATCCTCCCTCTCTCTTCCTCACTCCCTTTCTCTCTCTGTCCTTTCCTTCTCCTATCACTAAGACTACATACATTTTTGTCCAATGTTTTGAAATCAGTTACAATAATTGTTCTTAATGTTTAAATTGTCCCAAATATGCCTGGTAGGGAGCACTTTGGGCAGGTGCCTATGCCTTTTGGGGTGGCCCATTTGTCTTTTGATCATCCTCTGGCACTCTAACATATCAAGACACCCTAGGTTCCTCTTGCATCTTCTCTTCCTCAGATTTGGAATCAGCCATATCAAGGTGGTCCTGAGAAATCATGATCTGGGCACTGAGGTGGTTACTACCTGGGATGGCATTACTTTTAGGTCTTTTTAATTTTTTCAATTAAAATTTTATATTATAGGGCTTTACTGAACATTTACAGTTGTATATGTTTTCTCTTCTACCTAAGAGCATGGTTAATAACATTAGCTTGTTTATTTGTTTTTCCATATAATGTATATAAAATAGTTTTACCATTTCTATATCAGCATTGCTACCAATGAAAAGCAGTGAGTGAAGATGACTTTATTTTTGCAGTTCTTGTCATTCAAATGTATTCTCCAAAGATACATAGTTAGCGGTGAAAGTCACTTAAGAAAATCACTTTTTATGTGATGATGTTTCTAATTTGATGTACACTTACGTTTATTTCTTTTCAATTTTAGCATATTCTATCTATTCTTTTTACTGTAATTTTACCTTTTGACTATGTAAGATATTGATGTGGTTCAAATGTAAACATGTATGTGTACTCCAACGTTCCAATTCCATCCTTCATCCCTCTGCTCTTTTGCCTTTGGGTGATTATTTTATAAAAAAATCAATAAATATTTATTAAACATGAATAAATATTTGATTTATCTCTCCAGTGTTTTATTTTCTGAAACAGAACAAATCAAAGTCATTCATACATACATGTAAACCTATGTGTAAGTGTTTTCCTTTCTATTTTATACAAAATATGGCATCTTATTTACACTGCCTCATACCTGATTTTCTATCTCCCTTCCTCCTTCCTTCTCTCCCTCCCTCTGTCTCTTCTTTCCTCCTTCCCTCCCTCCCTTCTTTTCTTTTTTCACTTATAATAAACCTGGAGATTACTCTTTATTTTATATACTATATATGGAAGCTGTCCACCATCACTTTTTTTTTAAACAACTTTAAAATGATCCATTATGTGGCTACACTGTAATTTATTCAGGCAATCCTCTATGGATGGGCCTTTGGATTGTTTTCTATTTTTTGGTGTAATAAATAATACTCCAATGAACAAACATAAACATATATTGTTTCATATTTGTGGAGGTATATCTTCAGAGTAGAATCATTGAAATGGGGTTATAAAGCCAAAAGTAATTCAGAAGCAGTGTTATTAGATATTGTCAAGTTCTCCATAGAACTTGTTTATTTTGCCATTTCTCCACTCGTCACTGCAAGATTTGTCATAAATTTTCTTTCAGTGTGATGAATGAGAATTGGCACTCAATGTTGTTAAGCTCTATTTGTGAACACCATGTTTAGAATATTTACATCCAGGGCGCTTGGGTGGCTCAGTGGGTTAAAGCCTCTGCCTTTGGCTCAGGTCATGATCTCAGGGTACTGGGATCGAGCCCTGCATCAGGCTCCCTGCTAAGCAGGGAGCCTGCTTCCGCTTCTCTCTGCCTGCCTCTCTGCCTACTTGTAATCTCTCTCTCTGTCAAATAAATAAAATCTTTTTTAAAAAGAATATTTACATCCATATCCATAAATGATATTCATTTGTACTTTCCTGTTGTGTACAAAATTATATTTGATTCATAAAAAAGAATTTGGAATTTTCTCTTCTTTGTATATGTTCCAAAATAATTCAATAGAATAACATTATATTGTCTTTAAACTTCTAGTAGATTCCTTATTAATCTCGACCTGACATTCAATATGTACAAGTTCATTGATGTTCTCCTTTCTTTTATGGAAGTTGGTCTCTTTAGACTTCATGTAACTACTGTAATCAGTTTGGTGAATGATATTTTCTTCCTAGGAAATAACCTATTTCATCTAGGTTTTCAGATTTTATTACATAGTCTTGTGTGAAATAGTCTCACTTGATTTATTTTCTTTCTTTTAACAGTTATTTCCCTATTATTATTTCTTATTTTGTATATTTGTGTTTTCCTTCAAGTTAGTAGAATCTCTGTTTTGTTATTTTTTTCACGCAGACAGCTTTTTAATTTACATATTACTTTTACTTTTTTTCTTTTATAACTCAATAAATTCTGCTTTTAATATCTTCACAGAGAAGTCTACTTTATCCTATATTAATATTTTGCTTTCCTTTGATTACTGTTTGCATGATGTATCATTTTCCAACCTGTTACTTTCAATTTGTATATAAATGTAAATAACTATATATATATGTATGTATATATATATGTATGTGTGTGTGTATATATATATATATATATATATATATATATGAGATCCCTTCATCAACTTGAAGATGTTCCCCTATTCTTAATATTTCATGACCATTTTTATCATAAGTGGATGTTGAATTTTGGCAAATGCTTTTTCTGCATTAATCAATGTGATTATGTGAGATTTCTTTTTAGTCTATTGATATAGTGAATTACATTGATTCTTTTGAACATTTAACCAGATTTTATCCCTGGGACATAACTCACTTGTCCATAGTGTTTCTTTTTTTCATATTTGCCATTATTTCATAAATTTTTTTATACCTATTTTCATGAGGGGTTTAGTCTTTAGTTTTCTGTTTTTCCTCCTGTCTCTGTTTGGTTCTGGTATTAGGATACTTGCAGCTTCGTAAAATGCACTGGGAAATGTTTCCTATGTAGGGTGCCTGGGTGGCTTAGTGGGTTAAGTCTCTGACTTCAGCTCGGGTCATGATCTCAGGGTCCTGGGATTGAGCCCTGCATCAGGCTCTCTGCTGGGCAAAGAGCCTGTTTCCCCCTCTCTCTGCCTGCCTCTATGCATACTCGTGATCTCTCTCTGTGTCAAATAAATAAATAAAATCTTTAAAAAAATAAATAAACTCTTTTTAAAAAAGAAAGAAATGTTTCCTATTTCCTTAGCAGTTATAAGAGTATGCAAGTTTTCTATTGAATATTGGGTTGGTTGTGGCAGTTTTTATATTTTATGGAACTGGTTCATTCATTTAGTAAGGTGTCAGATTTATGAGTCTAGTGTTGTTCTTAGTATTTTCTTATTATCCTTTTGTTATCTGCAAAGTGTATAATGATATCCTTCATGACATTTCTGATATTGGTGATTTCAGTCTTGTCTCTTTTTTGTCAGTCTTTTTAGAGATTTGTCTATGTTTGCTTTGCTTTTGTGCATGTATATGTTCCTGAGATGGGAACTTAGATTGATTTGAGACCTTTTCTCTTTCCTAACATTATATTTCATGGTAGAAATTTCCCGCAGAACCATAGCTGTGTCTCATAAATTTTGATAAACTGTACTTTTTACTTTCATTTTGTTTTGTGTATTTTTTACTTCTCTTTACACTTCTTCTTTCATGCATGGATTACATTGCTAAGAAATGTGTTGTCTAGTTTCTAAATGTTTGGAGATTTCCTTGTGATTTTTCCATTATTGACTTCTAGGTTGGTTCCCTTGTGGTAGGAGAACACACTCATTATGTGATTTTAATTCTTTTAAATTTGTTGATGTTTGTTTTATGGCTCAAGATTAAGATTAATCTTGATATAAGGGTTCTGCAACCCTTGAAAATCACATATATTTTGCTGTTGCCATGTTTGGTATTCTATAAATGTCAATGTGAACATGTTGAAATGCTGATTGATGGTGTTGTTGAGTTGCTTTATACTCTTGTTGACCTTTGTTCTAGTTTTACTATCAAGTATTGAGAGAGAGGTTTTGGAGTCTCCAATTGTAACTGTGGGTTTTTCTGTTTCTCTTTTCACATGTATCAGTTGTTGCTTCATGTAATTTTTGACTTTGTTGGTCGGTGCATATACATTTAGGAATGCTATATCTTCTTGGTAAATTGACTATTTTATTATTACACAATGTCCCTCTGGGTCTCTGGAGATTTTCTTTGCTTTGGTGTCTACTTTATCTGATATTAATATATACTGCTGCTTCCACAAAAACTTTGATTCCTTTGATTACTATCTACATGTTATATTATTTTCCACCCTTTTACTTTTAATTTTTGTATATATATAAATGCATTTATATAAAAATCCTCTTACTTTGAATTAATATATATACTTTATATATACACACACTATATATATGATATGATATATATATGTAGATATCTATATCTATATCTATCTATCTATCTATCTATCTATCTATATATATATGACACTTGCCTACTATATAGTACTTGGGTAACTATTCAATTATTTAATACACTCTACCACTCTTTCATGCATATATGTAGATAATTGGTATATTGATATATTTAGATCACTTACATTGAGTATAATTATTGGCATGTTAGAGCTTAAGTCTGACATTTTACATCTGTTTTCCTCTCAAATATATTTGATCCTTCTTTTTATTCATTATTTCTGTTATTTAAATTTTTTTAGAATTCTATTTTTATTTATTTGGAGTGCTTTTCAGTGTAGCTCTCTGCATAGGTTTCTTAGTGGCTGTAGTAGGTATAATGTTATGTATATATGTTATCACACTCTACTGGTGTTATCATTTTTACCTGTTCCAGTAAAGAGAATTCTTCTTTACATCACTTTTACCTCCCCAATTTAAATAGAATAGTTATATATATATAAATATATATATATTCAGAATAATAGAATATATATACTCAGAATATATATATATTCAGAATAATAGACAATGCTATAATTTTAATTTCAGCTGTCATACATAATTTAGAAAACATGAGTAGAAAAAATAATTATATCTACCCATATTTTTTGTTGATCATGTTCTTTCTTCTCTTTTAATGTTCCAAGATTCCTTCTTCTATTTTTTTTATTCTTTGCCCCAGGGGTACGGGTCTGTGAATCATCAGGCTTACATCTTTCACAGCATTCACCAAAGCACAAACCCTCCCCAATGTCCATAACCCATCCACCCTATCCCTACCCTCCCACCCCTCAGTAACCCTCAGTTTGTTTTGTGAGATTAGGAGTCTCTTATGGTTTGTCTCCTTCCCCATCCCAACCTGTTTCATTATTTTTCCCTACCTAGCACCCACAACCACCCACCCTGCCCCTCAAGTTCCTCATATCACAGAGATCATATGATAATTTTCTTTCTCTGATTGACTTATTTCACTCAGCAGAATATCTTCCAGTTCCATCCATGTCATTGCAAACAACAAGATTTTGTTTCTTTTGATAGCTGCATAGTATTCCATTGTATATATATATACCACATCTTCTTTATCCATTCATCTCTTGATGGACATCTAGGTTCTTTCCATAGTTTGGCTATTGTGGACATTGCAGCTATAAACATTCGGGTACACATGCCCCTGAGGATCACTACCTTTGTATCTTTACGGTAAATACCCAGTAGTGCTNAGGAACACTACCTTTGTGTCTTTAGGATAAATACCCAGTAGTGCGATTGCTGGGTCGTAGGGTAGCTCCATTTTCAACTTTTTGAGGAATCTCCATACTGTTTTCCAGAGTGGCTGCACCAGTTTGCATTCCCACCAACAGTGTAGGAGGGTTCCCCTTTCTCCGCAACCTCGCCAACATCTGTCATTTCTTGACTTGTAGATTTTAGCCATTCTGACAGGTGTAAGGTGGTATCTCGCTGTGGTTTTAATTTGTATTTCTCTGATGCCGAGTGATGTTGAGCACTTTCTCATGTGTCTGTTGGCCATTTGGATGTCTTCTTTGGAGAAATGTCTGTTCATGTCTTCTGCCCATTTCTTGACTGGGTTATTTGTTTTATGAGAGTTGAGTTTGAGAAGCTCTTTATAGATTTTGGATACTAGCCCTTTATCTGATATGTCATTTGCAAATATCTTCTCCCATTCTGTCAGTTGTCTTTTGGTTTTGTTGACTGTTTCCTTTGCTGTGCAAAAGCTTTTAATCTTGATGAAGTCCCAATAGTTCATTTTTGCCCTTGCTTCCCTTGCCTTTGGTGATGTTCCTAGGAAGAAGTTGCTGTGGTTGAGGTCGAAGAGGTTGCTCCCTGTGGTCTCCTCGAGGATTTTGATGGATTCCTTTCTCACATTGAGGTCTTTTATCCATTTTGAGTCTATTTTTGTGTGTGGTGTAAGGAAATGATCCAGTTTCATTTTTCTGCATGTGGCTGTCCAGTTTTCCCAACACCATTTGTTGAAGAGACTGTGTTTTTCCCATGAGACATTCTTTCTTGCTTTGTCAAAGATTAGTTGACCACAGAGTTGAGGGCCATTTCTGGACTCTCTATTCTTTTCCCCTGATCTATGTGTCTGTTTTTGTGCCAGTACCATACGGTCTTGAGGATGACAGCTTTGTAAAAGAGCTTGAAATCTGGAATAGTGATGCCGCCAACTTTTTTTTTTTCAACATTCCTTTAGCTATTCGGGGTCTTTTCTGGTTCCATATAAATTTTAGGATTATTTGTTCCATTTCTTTGAAGTAAATTGCTGGTATTTTGATGGGGATTGCATTAAATGTGTAGATTGCTCTAGGTAGCATAGATATTTTCACAATATTTATTCTACCCATCCATGAGCACAGAATATTTTTCCCCTTCTTTGTGTCTTCCTCAATTTCTTTCATGAGTACTTTATAGTTTTCTGAATACAGATTCTTTGCCTCTTTGGTTAGGTTTATTCCTAGGGATCTTATGATTTTGGGTGCAATTGTAAATGGGATTGACTCTTTAATTTCTCTTTCTTCTGTTTTGTTGTTGGTATATAGAAATGCAACTGATTTCTGTGCATTGATTTTATATCCTGACACTTGACTGAATTCCTGTATGAGTGCTAGCAGTTTTGGAGTGGAGTCCTTTGGGTTTTCCACATAAAGTATCATATCATCTGCAAAGAGTGAGAGTTTGACCTCTTCCTTGCCGATTTGGATGCCTTTTACTTCTTTTTGTTGTCTGATTGCTGAGGCCAGGACTTCTAATATTATGTTGAGNTAGCAGTGGTGATAGTGGACAGCTCTGCCATGTTCCTGACTTTAGGGGAAAAGCTCTCAGTTTTTCTCCATTGACAATGCTATTCAGGTTTTTTGTAGATGGCTTTGATGATATTGAGGTATGCACCATCTATGCCTACACTATGAAGAGTTTTGATCAACAAAGGGTGATGTACTTTGTCGAATGCTTTTTCAGTGTCTATTGAGAGGATCATATGCTTATTGTTCTTTCTTTTCTTAATGTCTTGTATCACAGTGNATGTCTTGTATCACATTGATTGATTTGCGAATGTTAAACCAACCTTGCATCCCAGGAATAAATCCCACTTGGTCGTGGTGAATAATCCTTTTAATGTGCTGTTGGATCCTATTGGCTAGTATTTTGTTGAAGATTATTGCATCCGTGTTCATCACAGATATTGGTCTATAATTCTCCCCCTGGATGGGGTCTTTGCCTGCTTTGGGGATCAAGGTAATTNAGGAGTTTGGAAGTTTTCCTTCCAATTCTATTTTTTGGAACAGTTTCAGGAGAATAGGTATTAATTCTTCTTTAAATGTTTGGTAGAATTCCCCTAGGAAGCCGTCTGGCCCTGGGTTTTTTGTTTGTTAGAGATTTTNTTCAGGTCTTCAATTTCTTCCTGGTTCAGTTTTGGTAGTTTATATTTCTCTAAGAATGCATCCATTTCTTCCAGATTGTCAAATTTGCTGGTGTAGAGTTGCTCATAATACGTTCTTAGAATTGTTTTTTTTTTCTTTGGGTTGGTTGTGATCTCTCCTCTTTCATTCATGNTTTATCTGATATAAGGATTTCCAATCCAGCTTTCTTTTGCTGTCCATTGGCATGGTAAATTGTTTTCCACCCCCTGACTTATAATTTGGAGGTGTCTTTGCGTGTAAGATGAGTTTCTTGTAGACAGCACATCGATGGATCTTGTTTTTTAATCCATTCTGATACCCTGTGTCTTTTAGTTGGGGCATTTAGTCCATTTACATTGAGAGTAACTATTGAGAGATATGCATTTAGAGCCATTGTATTGCCTTTAAGGTGACTCTTACTGTATATTGTGTTTCTGACTTTCTGGTCTATGTTTCTTTTAGGTTCTCTTTGCTTAGAGGACCCCTTTC
Source organism: Ailurus styani (assembly GCA_002007465.1). Classification (NCBI taxonomy): domain Eukaryota; kingdom Metazoa; phylum Chordata; class Mammalia; order Carnivora; family Ailuridae; genus Ailurus; species Ailurus styani. The sequence goes on along the minus strand of LNAC01001355.1, from coordinate 83,735 downwards.
AATATTTCCTGTAGGGCTGGCTTGGTGTTTGCCAATTCCTTGAGTTTTTGTTTGTCCTGGAAGATTTTTATCTCACCTTCTATTTTCAATGATGGTCTAGCTGGATATAGCATTCTTGGCTGCTTATTTTTCTCGTTTAATGCTCTGAATATATCATGCCAGCTCTTTCTGGCCTGCCAGGTCTCTGTGGAGTAGTCTGCTGACAATCTAATATTTCTACCATTGTATGTTATAGATCTCTTGTCCCGAGCTGCTTTCAGGATTTTCTCTTTGTCACTAAGACTTGTAAGTTTTATTATTAGATGACAGGGTGTGGACCTATTTTTATTGATTTTGACGGGGGTTCTCTGTGTCTCCTGGATTTTGATGCTTGTTCCCTTTGCCAGATTAGGGAAATTCTGTATTAAGATCTGCTCCAATATACCTTCTGCCCCCCCCTTCCTCTTCTGGGATCCCAATTATTCTAATATTGTTTCATCTTATGGTATCACTTATCTCTCAAATTCTCTCCTCATGTTCCAGTAGTTGTTTGTCTCTCTTTCATCCTCTTCTTTTTTCTTTGACATTTTGTCTTCTAAATCACTAGTTCTGTCTTCTGCTTCATTTATCCTAGCAGTAAGAGCCTCCATTTTTTTTGCACCTCATTAATAGCTTTTTTGATTTCAGCTTGGTTAGATTTTAGTTCTTTTATTTCTCCAGAGAGGTTTTTTATTTCTTTAGTGAGGGCTTCTCTATTATCTTCCATGGTTCTTTCGAGCCCAGCCAGCACCTTAAGCATCGTCATTCTGAACTCTAGTTCAGTCATATTACTAATGTCCGTATTGATTAGGTCCCTAGCTGTCATTACTGTCTCTTGTTCTTTTTTTTGTGTGTGTTGATTTTTTCAGGCTTGTCATTTTAAGCAGATAAGAATACATGGATGAGAGAACTAAATACTAAAGGGTAGCAATGACCCCAGAGAAATATACACTAATCTACTCAGAAGAGACCTCGAACTGGGGAGAAAAGAAAGAGGGAAAGAAAACCAAAACAAACAAACAAACAAACAAACAAAATTATACAAAAACAAAACAAAACAAAAATAAATGAAACAAAATTCTATATCTATATTATCTATTTCTGTTTCTATATCTATGTCTGTCTATGACTCTATCTCTATCTCTATCTCTATCTCTATCTATCTATATCTATTAGACTGATGAATTGAACAGAGCCTATAAGTATACAAAAATAAGGTTAAATACAATGAAGGGATAAAATATGATTATAACAATGAAAATTAAAAAAAGATTAAAAAGTGTTGATAAGATATAAGAGTTAAGAACGTTAAAAATAGGAAAAGGGAAAAAATTTAAAAGGAAAAAGTAAGAAAAAATTCAAAGAAAAAAAAGATTCAATGAATTTAACTTTGAACGACTGAAGAATCATGGGGAAAAAGCCATGAATTCTCTGCATTGCTTTCCCCTAGCTCTGGAGTTCCATAATTCTCGGCAATCTTGAACTTGAACTTGACTTTGAATGGATGTTTTTTTTTTTCCCCCCCTGGTCTTCTGGGGGAGGGGCCTGTTGCTGTGATTCTCAAGTGTCTCTGCCAGAGGCAGATTCCCACCGCCCTCGCCAGGGACCAGCCTAAGTAATCAGCTCAGGTTCGCTCTCGGGAGCTTTTGTTCCCTGAACGCTTTCCATACCTCCTTGGAGGACGGGACTGAAAATGGCGGCTTCCAGTCTCTGACCCAGAGGAGCCAAGACCTTGGGGCCTCAGTCCTCAGTGTGACTCAGAGAAAAGCAGTCCCTCCCATCTCCTGGTCTCTGGCTGCTCTCCGAGCTCACCTGGCCTGTGACCGAGTGTCTCTATCTCCAGCGTGGCCCCATTTAGAATCTCCGAACCCGGCAGATTCCTGCAGCCACTCCCACGCCGCTCCTCCTGGAGGAGGAAGGAGGGAGTCTGTCCGGGTCTGCCGCCGGTGGGGTCCCCGTTCCCAGATCAGTAGCCTGGCTGTGCTTCAGATCACAGCCCAAGGTATCACCGAGATGAGAGACACCTTCTCAGCTCTGCTCCGTCTCTCCCGCCGGCTTCTCTCTGATACCTGGGAGCTTGGTCGTGCTCAGACAACCCTGGTCTTTTTGTGTCCCCGTGGGTCCTGAGACCACACTGTCCCTGCAGGGACTTCACACCCCGCTTGGTCTCTGGGGCAACGTCCCTCAGTGGAGCCAACTTCTAACAGTTCAGAGTCTGTGCTCCGCTGCCTGCTCCCTTGCCAGGTGCCGGCCCCTCCCCTCAGGGTCCATCTTCCCGTCGCCTCAGATTCACTTCTCCACACGTCCTACCTTCCAGAAAGTGGTCAATTTTCTGTTCCTAGAATCTCTGCTCTTCCTCTCTTCAATCTCCTGTAGAATTTGTAGGTGTTCAGAATAGTTTGATAGCTATCTGGGTGAATTCCTTGGACCTGATGATAATCGGTCTCCTTCTCCTCCTCCATCTTGCCTACGTCCCTTCTATTTTTTTTTTCTTAGAGAACTTCTGTTAGACATTCGTTTAGGTAGGTCTACTGTTGACAAGTCCTCTTGTTTTCCCTTCGCATAGAATGTCTTTAATTCCCCTCCATCGGGCACCTGGGTGGCTCAGGGGTTAAAGCCTTTGGCTCAGGTCATGATCTCAGGATCCTGGGATCCAGGCCAGGATTCTGGAGTTGAGGCCCACATCTGGCTCTCTGCTCAGCGGGAAGCCTGCTTCCCCCTCTGCCTCTGCCTGCCTCTCTGTCTACTTGTGTGATCTCTCTGTCTGTCAAGTAAATAAAAATTATAAAAAAATAATTCCCCTCCATCCCTAAAGGATATTTTTGCCAGATATTGGATATTGGACTGACAATTATTTCCTTTTAGCACTTGAGAAATGTGTCCTACTTCCTTCTGGTCTTTATCATTTTTAATGAGGAATCCACTGTTATTAGAATTGTTTTTCCTTATTGGTATAATGTCATTTCTCTCTCACTACTTTCAAGATTTTTTCTTTGCCTTTTCATAAGTTTGACTGTTAAATATCTTCATGGGGATTGTTTGAACTTCATTCAGCTTCTTGAAACTGTAGGTTTAAGTCTCTTACCAAATTTGGGATGTCTTCAGCCATTATATCTTCCATTGGCTTTTTGGAGCTGCCCTCTCTTTCATATATCTTTCTAAGACTGATCATATTAGAATATGAATATTAGATATGAACATTAGATAATATGAATATTAAATATTTTGTTTTAGCCATGTGTCAAGCTCTGCTTATTTTGTATTTTTAGCTTATTTTCTCTCTGTTTAGGTTAGGTAAATTCTATTGCTCTATTTTCCAGGTCACTGATTCTTTTTCCTCTAGTTTTCTTTTTCTTTCTGCTGTTACCACTCATCAAGGCTTTCTTTTTTATTTCTGTTATTGTATTGTCAATTCTAGAATTTCCTTTGGTTCATTTTTATATCTTCTAATTCTTTGCTGATATTTTGCTGAAATTTTCTACTTTTTTTCTGTTTGCTTTGAAATACTTATAGTTGCTTGTTGAAGCATTTTTACTGTGACTGCTTTAAAATCTTGGTCAGATCATTTTAACTGTTCTGTCATCCTGGTGTTGACTTCTATCAATCGTTACTTTGCATTCAGTTTGACATCTTTCTGGTTCTTTCTATAATAAGTGAATTTTGACTGAAACCTGGACCTTGTGGCTCTTATATTTTAAGACTCAGGATCTTATCTAAGCTTTCTTTTTTAGCTATTTTCCTCTGACATCAATTTTGCATGAGAGAGGAAGGCACTGCCTCATTAGTGCCAGGCCTGAGTGTTCAGGTTCCCCTTGGACTCTTTTGACCCCTGTGGGGTGGAATGATCCCCATCATTACTGCAGGACCGGGGCAGCAATTCTGGCTCCTGCCCCCAATGCTCCATTCATACCTCCCAGGTGGAAGGAACTGGAATGCCTCTTTATTGGTCCCACCACTGCAGTTGTGAGAGGGATGCTGGCCTCATTACTACTGCACAGTGGTGAAATACTTAACTCCCTTCTATTCCTCTTTGGACAATACTCCAGCATGTAGAAGATGTGTTTGTTACAGCCTGGTGATGGTGAAAGTCCAAGCTCTCTACCTGGCCCTGGTTGGCATGGTTGGAGGTGGGGCCATACTGTTTCTTGTGGTGTTTGGCTGGAGAAGAGTTACTGTCTGATGTTGTTCTGTCTTGTTGGTCTTCCCTTTTCCTAGTCCTTTGGCTAGAGAAATCAGGTTTTTGTTGGGACGTTTCTTACCTTTATTTGCTGGTGTTTCTGAGTTGCCAGCTTTGGCAGCTCCAGATTTGGGACATATAAAGCAAAAAGGAAACCAAAGGAACTAACCTTATGCATGCTCTGAGTTCTGTTGTCCCTAGCCAGTCTTCCTTCTTTTTAAACTTCTAGAGTCTTATGCTTGTTTTACGAGTAATTTTTAGGGTTTTTACTTATACTTAGTGGGAAGATTAAGGAGAAGTGTGTTCAGTCCATATTCCTGGAAGCAGAACAATTATGGCTATTATTAAGGAGGAGGGAAACCACTATTCTCAATGACCAAACTACCCTTGTTCACTACTCTCCGTGTTCACCGATGTAAATGTCCTGATGTTGTGGCCATAGTCCATCCAGAAACCTATGAAACTTTTCATACCTGCCTCTGAGTTTTGTTTCTGGGAATTTCCCCATTTCACACTTAAGACCATCAAGCACAACATTCTTCTCAAACAAGAGGAGGCCAGGGAAGCTTTCCAATACTTTTACCCAAGTTAAAAAATATGTATGTACTGTTCTTGATTCATAGCTTTTCTCTTGTTTTTCTGTGGAGGGGGTGGGGGTGGAGAGAGAGAAATAAAGGACCAAACTTGGGATGAGAAGCCATGAATGTAGGATGAGAAGAGAATATAATACTCATCATAAACTTTTTGTACTTCACATTCTTTGGGGCAGCCCCTGATGACAAAATTAGATTGTTGTCAGCAATGAGTGAATAGCTGCCATTACACAGCCCTTTAATCTGCCATACCATCCCCATTTGGCATCCCTATGTGGCCATCAAGTAAAGCAAACAAGAGCAACTGTTTTTGTTTGTTTGTTTGTTTTTTCATAGCCAGCTTAATGTCTTTCCCATATACCCAGAGGACACCAAAGACTGCTTAATATGTTAGGATCAATAGTTGGTGACTTGAAGATACCAGAGCTGGAACAATGATGCATAGGGAGACAGATAGAAAATATGCAGAGAACCTGGGCTTTACTGTCAAAAACATGTTCCTTGAGTATGGGATGTGGCCTTTGCAAGTCTCAGTTTGTCACCAATAAAATGATTTGGTAGTACTACCTCATGAGGTTGACAATGAGATCTACGCATGGATATGAATGAAGTCCTAGGGAAGCAGCAGCTCTTTGGAGGAATAGGACTTAAAGGACAGGAGGACCAGTGCTTCACTCTTAGGAAGAATATGTTCAGGTCCTTGAGCTCAGACTCAGTCCTCCTGTTCCTTTTATGCTGTCTCTGTTTTGACTTATTTCTGAATACCTAGTGCTGGCCTTGAGACTTGTTTTGTCTTCTAGGCACATCATTTGAGTCTGCATGTCTTTTACTGCCAGATCTTTCCTCTAGATTTTCCTGCATTGTATCCCTCATTGAGTCTATTGTGACCTGAGTCCTGGTCCCAGGTTACTGTGGCTGAGAAGATCTCTCAACATGGGCTGGCCAATAGCAGCCAGCTGGCTTTCTTAACACAAACCCTCTTGACAACAACCTGCTCCCTGCTCATGAAACTACCTGGTTCAGACCTGCTCCTCACCTTCAAACCACATAATTAAACACAGGGTTTTGGTCAGCACCCATGAGCAAAGTGGGAGATCAAATTGTGTTAAACATGTTGTCTTTACAGTTAATTCATATCAGGGCATTCATTGTCCTAACACAGAGGAATGTCAGTGTGATAGTTTGACCTCAACCAAGAACTTTTCAATATTTGCAAAATTTTTAATGTTTCATTGTCAAATACACTGAAATTGTTGTGCTGAATCTACCATAGCCATACTTCCCTATATTGATGCATCATGAATCACATAAGGAATTGCCTCCATGGCCCTTCGTGTGGGTAAAACAATACCATGAGTTAAGAACTGAAATGGAAATCTTGGGATTATCCATGAAGGTATTGCAGGAGGAAGTCTATTTATAAGACATACAAATGGCTAACAGACATGTGAATAAATGTTCATCATAACTAGCCATCAGGGCAACTCAAATCAAAACCACATTGAGATACCACCTTATACCAGTTAGAATGGCCAAAATTAACAGGACAGGACACAACAAGGGTTGGAGAGGATGTGGAGAAAGGGGAACCCTGTTACACTGTTGGTGCAAATGCAAGTTGGTACAGTCACTTTGGAAAACAGTGTGGAGATACCCTCAAAAATTAAAAATAGAGCTATCCTATGACTCTGCAATTGCACTACTGGGTATTTACCTCAAAGATACAGATGTAGTAAAAAGAAGGGCCATATGTACCACAATGTTCATAGCACCAATGTCCACAGTCACTAAACTGTGGAAAGAGCTGATATGACCTTCAGCAGATGAATGGATAAAGAAGATGTGGTCCATAGATACAATGGAATATTTATGCAGCCATCAGAAAGAATGAATACCCAACTTTTGCATCAACATGGACAGGACTGGAGGAGACTATACTGAGTGAAATAAGTCAAGCAGAGAAAGTCAATTATATGGTTTTACTCACTTGCGGAACATAAGGAATAAAATGGAGGTGTTTAGGAGAAGGAAAGGAAAAGTGATTTGGGATAAATCAGAGGGGGAGACGAACCATGAGAGACAGTGGACTCTGAGAAACAAATTGAGGATTATAGAGGGGAGGGGTGAGGGGATGAATGAGCCTGGTGGTGGGTATTAAGGAGGGCACTTTTTGCATGGAGCACTGGGTGTGGTGCATAAACAATGAAACTTGGATCACTGAAAATATAAAATTAATAAAAAATAAATTTTGCTGTGTATCCATATTGAATTTTCATTTCTAGTGGTCCACATGTCCAAGCCTAACCTGTTTTTGTGCCATTTCCTCTGAGATCCAGTTATATGTCACCACTTCTACCATCCTTTGCCCATTCCTGAAGGATATCCTGCACCACTGATTTAGCATTCTCAGTACTTCCAAACCTTCATATATGCTGCCTTCATCCCTCTAAGAAACATGGCTGTCTCACCACCAAGTACCACACCTCCCACCCTTTGCAATGTGAAGACCCAATGCAGAAAGGAAGAGAAAGGAAGAGTGTAGTCCCAGAGTGTGTGTGTCAGCTCGATTCCACAGAGGACACCTCAAATGTAAGCTACACTTCAGAGTTGTCTCCACCCCAATACAAGTTTCTGGGTTTTCCAATTCCCATCATTGACAGTCATTGTTCAGGCCCTCCCAGGTTTGGGGGAATCCGAGTTCCCAGGCATGTCCAATGTCTGCAGACTCTGAAGGCTTTTTGGGGAGTAGACTCACAGGCAATATCTTTGGAAGTGAAAACATGTTGAAAGGTGGGGATACAAAAGTGGTAAAAAATATCTGATGGTGGCCAGGGTGAAGAGCTGTCACTATCTGCTATAGAACATCCACCTTCCAGTACATGTGCCCTCAGAACTCCAGTTCATGTGAGTTGTACTGTACATATATTGGATATATTACAGATCAAATATAAATATATATAAACATATTCTACATCATGTATACTTATATATAAGCATTGTACATATCACATAAGTCAATCATATGTATATATTTAAGTATACTATATATACTTATGTATAAGTGGGGAACAATGTGTGTGTGTGTATATATGTGTGTGTACACATAAATGTACATATTTATACAATTATGTAATAATATATGTGTGTAGTCATCTGCTTTTCTGCCAGAGTCACTGCTATGTGCTGGTTACACACATTACTACAGCCTCGCATGGTCACTTTTTTTGAGAAACTGTTCTCAAAAGTGAGACTGGAGGTCCATGGTGTGGGCTGAGGGCACCACAGTGGATTTGGAGCAGGGAAAAAAGGCAGAGCAAAATAGAATGAAAGGTGACAGAGCTGGGAAACAAGGAAGTCACTCTGCTTGTTTCCCAGCTCCCCCACCAAGGGAGAAAAACCCCTCCCCCACCAAGGAAAATGTCTTAAGATCAAAACATAATCCCCACACCAATAAGAAGGGTACAACCCTGTGATTCTCTGGGGTTGTTACCAGGGAGGTAAATCCAATTTATAGTGAGGAAGATCAGAACAAACCCAATATGGAAATGTTAGCTGTTCACAGCAAGACAGGGGCAAAATGGTGGGTGGCTAAGGGAGTAGAAAGGGGGCACAGAGAGATGTCAAAAGCTTAGAAAGTCTGGCAGGGAAGGGAAACAGCTGTGGGGGAAGGTGCGACTGAGCCATCAGGTCCCAGGGCTCTCCTAGTGGTGGAACCCTTGGCACAAATCATGAGTGTCTTCTGAAACCCCACCCCATGCTGAGGGCATATGATGCCTTGCTCCATCTGCCACTGGTCCCTGGGAAGGCCAAGGCAATTGTAATTATATGATGGTCAATGTTGGGGCAGGTGGAGTAGTGGGGAAGAGTGGGGACATGCACAGATATCCCACTCGGGGAGTAAAGCAGTTCTATTTCCCCTGCCAGACTGGCACTTTGTACATCGTACTCCAGTTCTCCTACGAGCCTGAAGTGCCCTCTGTTTCCTGCAGGCTCCCTCCTCTTAGAGCTTTTTCACTTTGGGGTTATTATCCTTCACCAGTAAGTTAAGGTTCATCTCAGGTTCTGGGTACACGCTAGTCTTAATGTGCACCAAGGAAAATACATATGAATCTTTAATATCAAGAAACCTTGCTCTTGATTTTACCTTTGGTCTGATTTCTACACCCAGCCTTAGAAAAATGGAATTTTGTCCAGCTGCACTTTGACCATGTCCCTCTCATCTTGGTCTCCACATCACCAAGTACACGACTTCCCTTCTAATTCTTGTTGCTTTGTCTCCAAAATCTAACAGGAACTAGATTCCTGCCCTCAGACAGAAACCCAACCTGTTCTCCCCTATTCTCTGCTTCAGCCCCAAGGGACTGTCCACTTTGGCCTCTGAAACCCCTGCTCTCAGCCATCCCACATTGGTGGAACCTTGTCCAGAAGAGTGAGGGAACATGTGGAAAAGGACACCCATCTTATGCCACCTTCTAATATGAAAAGTGAGTTTTTTTAATTTTTAAAATTTTCTTTTTTATCTTACAGTTGTTTGTAAATTGTATTACTGTTTCAGGGAATGCAATCTTTTCTCAGTTTTTCAGTTGGACAGAACAAGGAGATGCTCAGTTCATGAATGGACAATCTTCAGGGAAGAACTGTTTAAAAAAATGACTTTGGGCTGAGAGTAGTTTAGTAGTTTGTTCTGCTTACTTAGGTTGTCATGACTTTGTTTCCTTGTACAGGTTAACACTTTTGCCTGGTTAAGTGTTTACAGGAAAGTGGAGAATGTAAAAGTAGAGAGCAAACAGGAGAGAGTTCTGATTTAACAGATTCCTCAGCTCTGGAGTAGTGTCTGAGACTAGGAAGGACACTAGTCTACCAGAATCTGTTGTCCTCTTGCCTGAAGAAAAAGAAGGCAGATAAGGCTGGGCCATGAAACTGCTGGGTGATATATTGTAACCCTGTTTTCCTCTGAATCCTAGTGAGAACCAAAGTTCTTTCCCTTTACCAACACCCTGTAAGTCAAGGGGGCAGTCAGGCAGGAAAGGAAGGGGAGGTTGTCTTGTGCTCCCAATAAAATGTCCTGTTCCCAAAGTTAAAAAACAAAAACAAAACTTGGAGACTCACATTAGTTTAGTGAGTTGGAATATGTTGTAGATAATGAAGTGTGGAGGTGTTAGCAGCACCTTTCTTTTTTTTTTTTAAGATTTTATTTATTTCACAGAGGGAGAGAGATCACAAGGAGGCAGAGAGACAGGCAGAGAGAGAGAGGGGGAAGCAGGCTCCTCGCTGAGCAGGGAGCCCGATGCAGGCCTCGATCCCAGGACCCTGAGATCATGACCTGAGCCGAAAGCAGAGGCTTTAACCCACTGAGCCACCCAGGCGCCCTAGCAGCACCTTTCCCAGAAAAATCAAGAATATTCACAGCTCTGGGCAGCAATTGGTGGTGGTTTTTATAAAGAAATTTATCTGGGGTGCCTGGGTGGCTCAGTCGTTAGGTGTCTGCCTTCAGCTCAGGTCTTGATCCCAGGGTCCTGGGATTGAGCCCCACATACTGTTCCCTGCTCAGCGGGAAGCCTGCTTCTCCATCTCTTACTCTCTTTGCTTGTGTTTCCTCTCTCGCTGTGTTTCTCTCTGTCAAATAAATAAATAAAATATTAAAAAAAAAAAAGAAGAAGTTTATCTGAACCGCACAGTCTGGGGGAATAGTCTCCACAGGACTGTCCTGTCACAAAGGCCTCCAGAACCACCATTACTTTATACCAGCTGGTTCCAAACTTGGGGATCCCCAAAGACTCCTGCAGATTTGATAATTCCCTAGAATGACACAATGAATTCAGGGAAACATGACACCTACATTACAGTTTTACTTTAGCATAAGGATATAGATTAGAAATAGCCATGGCACAGACGTGGAGGGAGAAGTTCAGAGGGCTCAAAACACAAAGTTTCTGTCATCCTCAGGTACTCATTACCTTCTCAGCATCAATGTGGAGGAAAGCACAGAGTGTTGCTATTTAGTGTGTGTAAAACACACTAAACTTTGGCATCCAGGCTTTTTATTGGGATTTTAGTATGTATATATGATTCCTCAAATCATTGGCCACATGGTTGAACTCAATTTCCAGGAGTTCAGGCTAAAACCATCTGGCTCAAAACCCGAACCCTCTAAATACATAGTCAGTGTTTCTGGCTTGGCCATCTCCATCCTGAGTCATTTAATTAGAATAAATTATCAGGTGTGCTGCCAGGAATCCACCATGAATAACAAAGACTCCTCTCACCCAGGAAAATCCAAGCATTTAGAGGTTAGCTCCTAGGAGCAGGGTCAAAGACCACACCCCTCTTTTCATAACATTAATTCTTCATTCCCAATCATATGTAGACAGGCTTGTGAAGATCTTCAATTCCAACTACCTTAGTTTTGCAGTTGAATCATGTGGGAAATGTAGGTGTTGACACTTCTTCCTTTCTGTAAGGTGAAGGTATTCTGTTGGCCAAAGACACAATGGCTCAGAAAAACTTAAAATAAAATGAGTAAACTATCCTTTGCTCATCTACATTTGAATGTGTACTTCTAAACAAGATTATTCCCTAACCCTGACCAACTAAAACCTTGCATTTTCTTTGGGGAAGTGTCTGTTCATGTCTTCTGCCCATTGTTTTTACTTGATTATTTGTTTTTGGGGTGTTGAGTTTGAGAAGTTCTTTATAGATCTTGGCTATCAGCTCCTTGTCTGTAGTGTCATTTGCAAATACCTTCCATTTTGTAGGCTGCCTTTTCATTTTGTTGAATGTTTCCTGTGCTATGCAGAAGCTTTTTATCTTGATGAAGTCCCAAAAGTTCATTTTTGTTTCTGTTTCCCTTGCCTTTGGAGATGTGTCTTGAAAGAATTTGCTGTGCCTGATGTTGAAGATGTTACTGCCTCTAGGACTTTGATGGATTCCTGTCTCATAATGAGATCTTTCATCCATTTTGAGTTTATCTTTGTGTATAATGTAAGTGAATGGTTGAGTTTCATTCTTGCATAAAGAGCTTCCAATTTTCCCAGCACCATTTATTGAAGAGACTGTCTTTTTTCCATTGGATATTTTTTCCTGCTTTGTCAAAGATTTGACAGTTGACCATAGAGTTGAGGGTCCATATCTGGGCTCTCTACTCTGTTCCATCTGATCTCTGTGTCGGCTTTTGTGCCAATACCATGCTGTCTTGGTGATCACAGCTTTGCAATATAGCTTAAAATCAGGCAACGTGACCTACAAATGGCTAAGAGATGGATGAAAAAATGTTCATCATCATTAGCCATCAGGGAAATTCAAATCAAAACCACATTGAAATACCACCTTACACCAGTTAGAATGGCAAAAAATGACAAGGCCAAAAACAACAGATGTTGGTGAGGTTGTGGAGAAAGGGGAATCCTCTTACACTGTTTGTGGGAATGCAAGTTGGTACAGCACCTTTGGAAAAGAGCATGGAGATTCCTCAAAAAAATTAAAAATAGAGCTACTCTATGACCCGTCAATCGCACTACTGGATATTTACCCCAAAATACAGATGTAGTGAAAATAAGGGCCATATGCTCCTCAGTGCTCATAACAAAAGTGTCCACAATAGTCAAACTATGGAAAGATTAGAGATGTCCTTCAACAGACGAATGGATAAAGAAGATGTGGCCCATATATACAATGGGATATTACTCAGCCATCAGAAAGGATGAATATCGAACTTTTGCATCAACATAGATGGAACTGGAGGAGATTATGTTAAGTGAAATAAGTTAAGCAAAGAATGTCAATTATCATATGGTTTCACTTATTCGTGGAATATCAGGAATAACATGGAGAACAGTAGGAGAAGGAAGGGAAAAATGAAGGGGATGAATCAGAGGGGGAGATGAACCATTAGAGACTATGGACTCTGAGAAACAAATTGAGGGTTTTAGAGGGGAGGGAGGTGGGGGGATGGTGATGGGTATTAAGCAGAGCTTGTACTGCATGTAGCACTGGGTGTTATACGCAAACAGTGACTCATGGAATGTTACATCAAAAACTAATGATGTACTGCATGGTGACTAACATAATTGAATAAATAAATAAATAAATAAATAAATAAATAAATAAATAAAAACTACCACTGCATTTTCTTAGAGATCTGATATTCATTTATAAGACATTTACTGCCAGTACATCTTTAACAATAGTGATGTCCAGCTATACATTCCTTAGTTATTTCCAAGGCATTTTCCCATTTTTTAAAAAATTTTATGTATTCATTTGAGACAGAGAGATACAGAGAGTGATACAACATGAGCAGGCAGAGAGGCAGAGGAAGATGGAAATGTAGACTCCCTACTAAGTAGGGATCCCAGTGCAGGGTTCCATCCCAGGACCTGGAGATCATGACCTGAGCCCAAGGCATACATTTAACCATCTGAGCCACGCAGGCACCTTTCCCATTGTTTAACTGTATTTCATAACCCTTGTAAACAGAGAAAAGCAGAAACTGTGACTAAAATTTAGGAAACTGCAGACCATTGAATGTGGATTTACAGAGTGTATTCATATTCACATGAGAGATGGAACTGGCTCTATCAGACTTCCTGGGGATGGACTGGGGAAGCTATCTGGCTGGATTGGAGAACTTCTTTTGGAGAAGCATTAAATTATACTGAGCTATGTAAAAATTCCTTAAAAGTCAGTATCAAATTGTAACTTTTTTTTAGATTATTTCCTCCATGATTTTTTGTTCATGGGATGATTCAAGTACTTTGCCTCATCAGTGATGGTCATTAGGCAAATAATTTTAGATGGCAAGGAGCTATATTTTGTGAAGAATGGATGTTTGAGAATGATACTTTGTTGGAGAGAGAAAGAGAGATGGGCAGAGATTTAAGTTGATTCTCAAAAGGTATAAACTTTTTTAAAAATATTTTTATTTACTTATTTGACAGAGAGAGAAAGATCACAAGTAGGCAGATAGTCAGGCAGAGAGAGAGGGGGAAGCAGGCCCTCCACTGAGCAGAGAGCACAATGTGGGGCTCGATCCCAGGACCCTGAGATCATGACCTGAGCTGAATTCAGACATTTAACTGATTGAATCACACAGGTAGCCCCAGGAGTATTCTTTTTCACATACACACAAGCCTGGAAAAGTGTAGTTAATTTATTGCAGTCATCCTTAAAGATGCCTTGGAAATCCAGGTTTTTAAGTATTTTTTTGTTTGTCTGTGTGTTTTTGTCAGGGGACATCTGGATGTAAATGAAGAAAGATCAGGATGTTAGCCATAGTTGTAAGAAATAGAATGTGTGGTATGACACATGCAATAGAAATAAAAGAGAAGACATGAATTTTTAGTTGTTTTTGACCTTCCCCCATCATTTGACAGCCTTCCTAAGAAGCAGTGATTCTAGCTTGCTTGGTCAATTGCCCCCTTTTTGTGCATAATCTCCATGAGGGACAAAGGGAAGGTAAAACAAAGCTATCAAAATGTCTATGGTGGTTATATGATGGAGAAATGGGTAAAGAGGAAAGGCTTGAGCCCTGGGGACAGGCTAGGTGTGAAAAAGTGATTGAAGGAATAGAGCTGAGGAAAAGGGCAGGGGGGCTTTGGAGAGAGTGAAAGAGATTGAGATAGACATTATTTGGAGGAATTTTAAGTTCCATGAATTAAGAATGTTCTTTTCCAATTTGATTATTTTGTGAGTTTGAATAAATGTTTGAGTTGTAAACTGTGTTTTCTTGTGTTATTGCCATTTCTTTCGATGGACTCCTGGAGACATGACTGCCAAGTGTCCATGTCTATTAGGGTCATAGTAGAAGCAGGCCAGGGTCCTGAGCACTGAGGCCTCTCTCTGTGACTGAATCTCTAGTGATTTGAGTTACTTTTGCATACATGTGGATCTCCCCACATTTGGTTTATTTCAAGATAATCTAGAATGAACCCAGGGAACTATGGGGCTGGACATGCTCCTCACCTTAGAGAAGATTGTTTTCTTAGGAACACCTAGAATGCTTGGGGCATCTGTGTACACTCTTCTCCTTGGCTTCCTTTCTCTTTGAGGTCATGCTTTCTTGATGTCAGAGAAGTAATAGCTGAGAAATCAAATTTGGCTTTTGACTTGGAGGAATAAATTCAGGAGGGTCTTATTGGCAAAAAGTGCTAGGATCTTACACAGACTAATCCAGGACTTGAGGCCTGAGTGGTATAACTAGTGCCTAGGTCCCTAATTCTTGAGCCGAAACAGTGCCCTCATGAGGGCTCACAGACTGAATGGTGGAGTCAGGGCTCTTGCAGTGAGAACCCTCTCAGTATATCTTAGGCCACCAATCTGGGAATCAACAACCTAGAGAGCCCATGTTGAGTGTAGAGAATCACTTTCTGAATATCAAAGTGGGAAAATGTGCTTCCATGGCAAGCTGAGCAAGGGTCTGAATCTTCTAGTAGAGCATCTTCATGGACACTCGTCTAAGGAGAGGCACATTCCTTCTTTTCTGGAAGTAGTAAAAGACATACTTTTGAGATTCCTCTTGGCCTCAGACTTCTATGATCCATCCACCTCCTTCCCCTTTCTACTCTAAGGACCTCATCCTTCTTAGGAAACCATGACCTTAGGCTACAAAATGTGACACAGAAAGATCTTCCTTTTAAAATATATTTTTCCCAGTCCTGCTTTGGATTAATTTGAGGAATTCTGGCCTTTGTACAGTCACTATCAATACACATGACTCCATTTTAATAATTGATTCTACTCTAAATTTCTATAAGCTTGATGCTCTAAACATAATTAGAAATTTTCTTCATATTAAAACTAATGCAGAATCATTCTGAAAGAAGACCCATGCATTAGACTCTTTTCCAGCAGAGTTGGAATAATAGAAAGGCAATATGTGAGTAGAGTTTAATGTTGGACAAAATTCTCAGAAGCTGTGGTTTTAGAACATAAGCGTTTCTCTGAGGCACTATTTGACAGGGTCAATAGGCTTCACTTTTGCACAGCATTCTCTGAGCAAATAAAAGCTTCAGGGTAATTGGTGTGCATGGTATATCTGAGAAGATGTGTCAATTTCTTCAGTGGTGTTTGCTCTGGGGAATTCAAGATTGCAAAGGGAAAAGCTTCAGATCTATTCCTTGATCTCAGATGGGTGCAGGGTACTGAGGCATCAGATGCAACAAGAAGCTCTACATACATTGGATGAAGATAGAACTGAAACAAGGAAACCTTGCCTTTAGTAGTGTTTGGGGTTTATTTCGATAGTACTTACTAAAATTAATTACTTATTAAAATTAAAGTACTAAATTAAAATACTTTTTGAAAATACAGTAGATAATGATTCCCCACCATAAGCTAGTATGATAATCATTGACTGGTCTCGTGTGTGTTCTTTGATAATGGGTGTCTGTTGCACTTTAAAAGAACAAACACAGGGCGCCTGGGTGGCTCAGTGGGTTAAAGCCGCTGCCTTCGGCTCAGGTCATGATCCCAGGGTCCTGGGATTGAGGCCCACATCGGGCTCTCTGCTCAGCGGGGAGCCTGCTTCCTCCTCTCTCCTCTCTGCCTGCCTCTCTGCCTACTTGTAATCTCTCTCTTTGTGTCAAATGAATAAATAAAATCTTTAAAAAAAAAAAGAACAAACACATTGGGGAGGGTTTGTGCTATGGTGAGTGCTGTGAAAGGTATAAGCCTGATGACTCACAGACCTGTACCCCTGGGGCAAATAATAAAAAAACAAAACAAAATAAATAAAAGAACAAACAGAAAACAATAGATTCTAGCTACCCCAAGTAAATTTGAATTCCTAAAGATCAAAGTAGGCTTCTTATTATCTAATTGCTGTGTGAATGAATGGGAAGATAACTCAAAATATTATCCTAACCTACCACAGCTGTTTAGTCAATATATTATGTGACATGACAACAGACCTCATTTTGCAGTTTTTATTACATTTTACCGGAAGTCTTAAATGTAAGAAAATAAAAAGATTCTGGGTATTTTTAGAACATTTATTCCTATAAGAATTAAAGCTGCATCCTGAGTTTCTGGTGACCCCTAGTAATAGAGGTATGGCTTTCCATAGAACATACTCTTGAGTGTAGAGAGGATAAAATAATTCTAAAGATGGTGGGAAAAATACCCCATCTAGGAAGAAAAGCACGAGAATAGGTTCTAAGGATGCAGAAGTATCAATTCTGGAGTCCTGGTAAGGAGAAGAATGTGGCATAGAAAAGAGGGACCCAGGGGAGGAATTATATTTTTGTGCGTCTGTTTAGTTCAAAGGACTCCCTTCTCTGAATGGAAACACCTCCTTGGAAGATGCCAGTAAAAAGAACATCCTGCCCCAAAGCAGTTTATAACAAAAAGATGTGAAAGAGGAATATTTTGGGAATGTATATACCTATGGGGGAATAAATCTAAAGGTTGATCAAGGAAAACGTTCAGAGGGAAAGACAGGAAGGACATAGTGGGGAAAGCCTGGATTCCAGATCCAGGCAGATCTGGCTCCATGTGGCTCTCAGAGGAGATAAGAATGATCACTGGTTGGTGACTGGTAGGCAAGACTTACCTCCTCAAGCCTCAGGTTCCTTGTGTGGAAAATGTATAAATATTTTCATTTGTGTAAAAGGAAAAACATACTCATGTACTTGTATGAGATTATTCCTCAAAAGATAAGCAAGCAAAGCAAAATGAAATAAAACAATAAACAAATCTGCTAGGAATTACTGTCTCTGGGAAGGTAACTGAACACCACATCCCCATGATGGAAACTATTTGGGTTTTGACAGGGAGGAACAAATCCATGAGGACCCTATTGGATACACTGGATATCCAATTGCACTGGACATACACTGACTTAATTTGATATTTGAAAAAATCTTGCATGCATGTATTTTTTCTAGAGTTGGAGATACAATACATATATTTTTTAATTAAAGTAAAACTATTTTTTTTAAAGATTTTATTTATTTATTTCACAGCGGGAGAGAGATCACAAGGAGGCAGAGAGGCAGGCAGAGAGAGAGAGGGGGAAGCAGGCTCCCCGCCAAGCAGAGAGCCCGATGCGGGCCTCGATCCCAGGACCCTGAGATCATGACCTGGGCCGAAAGCAGAGGCTTTAACCCACTGAGCCACCCAGGCGCCCAAAGTAAAACTATTTTTTAAGAGCACATGTTAACTATGTACAAGATCACAACCTCATGTTTTAAAGGCATTTTATTTCACATGGAAACAGAGTCTAAATTTTGAATTTTGGGCAAGGAGGTCATGACTAATTCCATTAAAATGGAGAAGACCAGTGTGGACCTCAGGTAATTAGGCCCTTGGTTTGGATTGTTAAAGCTACTTACAGAGCACAGGATTGCTTCTTGGCCCCCACTACGTCTGTCTGCTCCGGTGGTGTGGAGTTTCAGAGGGAAAAGCTGTAGAGTCAGGTGGGAAGGATGGAGAGTCAGGTGTACTCATAGGGGTGTGTAGGCTACATGCATGGAGGCAGATGTGCCCTATTTGGGCTTTGGGACCTGAGCTAAGAAGCAGGAAAATGTCAGAACACTGCACAGAAAAATATCACTCCACCTTTAATACAAAAAACAAACAAACAACAAAAAAACAAAACATGCTTTAAGACAAAATCCCAGGCAAGATAGAGTGGAAAGATAGGTGGACGTAGAAGCAGAGGGAGAAAACTGATAATAAAACCACTGGCTTGAAGTTGGGTCTTCACAGTCCTTCAGATGAGCCTCAGACACAGCTGCCCCTGCTCCCTAGGAGGGCACCTTCCCACCATGGCCTGCTTAGGGGCTGTTCTTACCCCAGAGAGCTGTGACTGAATTTCGATTGCTGCTAAGGAGAGCGCCATTACAGTATGTCGAGAGATTAAAAACAATTAGTGTTCACGAGCTCTTTATAATTCCAAAAGTTCTGACAAAATAGGCATTTAAATTGCTCTATAGTTCTCCCATACAATTAAAAATTACAGACTTAAAGTGCACATGATTACCCAAGTGTGTAGGAGAGAACTGCTGTGATCAGAGAGGCCATACTGCTAACAATAATACAAAAATCAGCATAATACGACTGGCTTCTTCTGAAGTGATCATTATAATTAACAACAGTATTTTATCACTGGTTCCCCCAAATTCATAAATATTTCAGGATTAACTCTGCTAATTGGGATAAAAAATTCTTCACGGAAGTCATAACACACCATAAAGCAGTGTTTTATGTACCGATTTCAGTCTCAGAATTAGGAACAGGCAAGGAAGTGGCTGGGCTGGATTCCTGGCGTCGGTGACATTAACAATCGTGCACGACTTCTTGTGTGTTATTTTATGTGTGGTTTTAGCCCTGCTCTGTGGGTTTTATGAGCCAGCAAGAGAACAGCCAAGAAAGAAAGTGAACTTGTTATCTACAGCCCTGGGTGATTTCCACTCTATGTCCTGCAGCTAGATTTCATGAAGGAACCCACTACAGGGAATGGACTCATTTGTCTTTCATGCATCAAGGTTGCTACTGCTTGTGTACCTTCGTTGGCATCATTGAAATGATACTCACTTGGACTGAGAAAGGATGCCTGTCAGCTTAATGCATACAGGCCCACAGGCAGTTCACAAAACTTATGATCTGCACTGTGGACTTACTTTTGGCCTCAGTGGATGGAAGTTTTTCTGGGTTCAACGGTGTAGGCCTGGGATGGATGTGTATCTTCTGACTGCTGTATTATTAACATCATCTTTATGCTTAATTGCTTTCCTCAATTTATCACTACTGTGAGCATTTGTTAAAATATCTTGGTGGTAGTATGTTTGTGAGCATCCTCTAATGACTGTAGCTACTGCAGTTTCAGTGGTACCCAGTTGAAAATGGACTTCTGTCATTTCCTAGCATATTAACAGGTTTACCATTTGGTCAAAGAGTAACAACATGAGACCACAGCATTTCAAAAATCTTGTCTGGTATATTTTTTGCAGCATTATTTTAAACTTTTCTTCCTTATTAACATAAGTTTGATATTTATATTTACTTATCCGAAGAACTTTGGACTTCATGCTTTGAAATATAACATGCATACAGAAAACCTCACCAAATTTCTATGTAGAGTTTAAGGACTAGTTGTAAAGTTACTATCTGTTTAACTAGTGTCAGGTCAATAAGTGGAATGCTACGCAGCTGATGCATTTCACCCAATAACATTTTCTAAACCCAAAAGTTAGGCATAAAGTATAAAGTCAACATTTCTTTCATTTTCTTCATATGTGGGGAAAATTGACCAATATAGTTTTGGTTTTCCTGTTTTGAAACTTTCGAATGAAATTATAGTGTAAGGAATATTGTTTTATTTTATTTATACAATATAATGTTTGTTATTTTAACCATGCTTCAGCACCGATATCAAGTTCATCATTTATTATTATTATTATTTGCCCCTGGGATACAGGTCTGAATCGTCAGGCTTACACATTTCACAGAACTCATCATAACACAAACCCTCCCCAATGTCCATAACCCATCCACCCTATCCCTATCCTCCCACCCCCCAGTAACTCTCAGGTTTTTTTGTGAGATTAAGAGTCTCTTATGGTTTAGTATTTCTTGGAATCAATTTTTTGAATAAAATGGACTTGCACTTTAAAAAAAAAGAAGGTACATATATTTCTTGATTGAATACAGGTTATTTTCTGGCCACATCTCAGGGTTTGAGACTCCTTGAAGCAGAAACATATACTGATAAAAACCAAAATTGATTTACTTGCAACAAGATTCCTTATAAAGTAAAAGCTGCCCATTGATAAGCAGATGGATGACTAAAATGGCCCTTTTGTTATGGTTTTCTCCTTTGTAAGTCTTTCAGGTTATACTTAGTAAACTTCCCTGGTGTGTTTCTTCTCATAGCTGGATCAACAATTTGAAGCAAATTAGTTGATTAGTCGATTCTGGCAAATGATGGTGTGTTTTCGGCTCTTTCTATAGACCTGTGAACAGAGACAGTGGCTGCAGAGCAGCCCTATTGAATGATAGGTTCTGGCTAAGGTGGATGCTTAGCAAGAAAGACCAGTCTGACAGACACTCCCCAGACAAGTTTTTCCTACCAAATAATTGGCTCTCTGGCTTGAGAGTCAGATTCCTATTTCCTTGCCTTCCTTATACATGTACAGGTTGTTTAATGTCCAAAGTGTATACTTGCCATAGTTCTGAAGGTCTCCCCATCCACACACACACCTCTCAGAAAGTTTCTGGGGAATTGGTGACAGGAGTCAGGACTGAGGACTGTGCATGGAAGGGCTGGTGATGGGCTAACCCAGCATGGGCGTCTAGAACATCTCTCCCCGTCCTTTCAGTCTGGAGCCTGTCTTCAGGGCTCCAAGGATACAAGGCCATGGAAAAGGAACCTTGTCCTACACCTTTACCAACAAGGATGTACATGAAACAACTGGCCTGGCCTTTCCAACCCAGGAGATTTAGTTCTCTGATTCCATATCTCATTGGATAATAAATGCCCTTTTGACAAAAGTTCCCACTGTGCCCAGATTATTCATACACTCTAGCTATTGAGGCCAATAGTACTGATGCAGATGGGCTGCGGAAGCATGCCAGATCTGCAACCCGTCTTTTATCAGCCTCAGAGGCTACTATCAAATACGTCTCCTTAGATGAGCTCATCCCTATCTCCGTGCCTCTGTGGGCAGGATGCTGGCAAGCACCCTCTCATAATAAATGTGGGCACCTTAAAGAAAATGGAATGTGGGCCAATCTGAAGAGGTTTCGTTCACACATGTAGCTTCCTAAGCTACTCCTTCATGTTGTTTAGAAAAAGCAAAAATCCAGAAGACAAAGAGGAAAGCATAGATACCTTTTGTCTTCGGAACAGCAGCATCATGAGTGCTGGGCTCATTTAGGATTATGACAGGATGCCTATGATTGACTGGTGGGTCTGGATGGTTTCAAAAGGAAACTGGCACCCCAGTCAGGGATCACCTGGGCTCAAGGGACTTCATCCCTGTCTGTTTTAGATAATATGGAGGATGAACAGGGACAGTAATGGGAGACTTCAGGCACCAGCACTTTTAGGGGAACTCCTCATCACATGGGTTGGGGGCAGGGGACAGAAACCTTGTGTTGTGGTTTTAGGACACTTTAGTTAGCAGAAAATGCTGCCATTATTTCAGGAGAAGCAAGGTAGGTTCCAGGAACTAAACTATCCAAGAATTGTTGATCACTTCCCTCTTCCTTACCTCTCTGTGTGTGTCTTAAAGCTGTAAACCCAGGACTGGCTGCCTTGGAGAACTGTAAAGTTATCCATTCCCTGCACAGTCCCTCTCCCCATCTAAAGAGAGGAATTCTGTTGAAGGGCATCTCAGCTCTTTCCACAGTTTGGCAACTGGGGACATTGCTGCTATGAACATTGGGGTACATATGGCCCTTCTTTTCACTACATCTGTATCTTTGGGGTAAGTACCCAGTAGTGCAATTGCAGAGTCATAGGGTAGCTCTATTTTTAATTTTTTAAAAGATTTTATTTATTTATTTGACACAGAGAGAGATCACAAGTAGGCAGAGAGGCAGGCAGAGAGAGAGGAGGAAGCAGGCTCTCTGCGGAGCAGAGAGCCCGATGTGGGCCTCAATCCCAGGACCCTGAGATCATGACCTGAGCCGTAGGCAGAGGCTTTAACCCACTGAGCCACCCAGGCACCCTCTATTTTTAATTTTTTGAGGAGTCTCCACACTGTTTTCCAAGGTGGCTACACCAACTTGCATTCCCACCAACAGTGAAAGAGGGTTCCCCTATCTCCACATCCTCTCCAACACTCATTGTTTCCTGTCCTGTTGATTCTGGCCATTCTAACTGGCATAAAGTGGTATCTCAATGTGGTTTTGATTTGAATTTACATGATGGCAAATGATGACGAACATTTTTTCATGTGTCTGCTGGCCATTTGTATGTCTTCTTTGGAGAAGTGTCTGTTCATGTCTTCTGCCAATTTTTTTGACATGATTATCTGTTTTTTGGAGGAGATTATGCTGAGTGAAATAAGTCAGGCAGAGGAAGTTAATTATCATATGGCTCCACTTGTGAAACATAGGAAAAAAATGGAGGACATTAGGAGAAGGAAAGGAAAAGTGAATTGGGGTAAATCGGAGGGGGAGATGAATCATGAGAGACTGTGGACTCTGAGAAACAAACTGAGGATTATGGGGGGGATGGGTGAGCCTGGTTGTGGGTATTAAGGAGGGCACATATTGCACGGAGCACTGGGTGTGGTGCATAAACAATGAATCTTGGAACACTGAAAAAAATAAAATAAAATTAAGATATTAAAAAATAAAAATAAAGAGAGGGATTCTTAGGGTCAGTTTAGGACTGCTTATTTCTGTCTGGCTCTGTGGAGTCTTGCCACCAGTTCCCTGAGGGGAGGGGAAGGCAACCACATAACTTCTCCCATTTCCTGGCAACCACCATTCTACAGGATCTTTATGAGTTTGTTACAGGTCTTTCATGTAAGTGTTATCTCATAAAGTGTTCCAGGTATCTCATATAAATGTTATCAAAATATCTGTCTTTTTGTGACTGCATTATTTCACTTGCCACAGTATCTTCAAGGTTTATCCATGTTGTAGCATGTGTCAGAATTTCTTTGCTCTTTAAAGCTGGATAATATTCCATTATGTGTATAACCTTATTTTGCTTATGCATTCATCTATCAATGGACATTTGGGCTGTTTCTACCTTCTAGCTATTGTGAATAATTCTACTATAAACATGTTTGAGTGTCTGCTTTCAACTATTTTGTGTGTGTATATACCCAGAAGTGGAGTTGCTGAATGCTGTGGTAATTCAATGTTTATTTTTTTTGGAAACTGCCCTACTGTTTTCCACAGCAGATGCACTGTTTTACATTTCCACCAGCAGTGCCCCAGGGGTTGAATTTCTCCACATCCAGATGCCAATACTTGTAGTTTTCTGCTTCCTGTTTTGTTTTTGCTTTTATAATAGCCAACCTAATGGGTATGAAATGATATCTTGTATTATACTATGGGTTTGATGTGAACTTGCCTAAGGATTAAAGATGTTGACCACTTTTTCATGTGCTTTTTCACTATCTGTATAATTTATACTATGCAGAAAAGTCTTTTCCAGTCCTCTATTTAAAACCATGCTTACTTTTGGTTGCTGAGCTGTAGGAGTTCTTTATTCAGGATATTGATCCTTTAATAGATAATGATGCAAATATTTGGTGTGCTGCCTTTCCACTGTGTTAATAACACTCCTGGATGAACATTTGTTGTCATGCCCCAGAAACCAGAGGGCCCCTTGTGAGGGATAGATGCCAAGAAGAGAAGCTTTTTTTTTTTTTTTTTTTTTTTTGCCTCTCCCTGATGACCAGTTATGAGACTCATTCATAGGCTTTCCAGGTCATGGTGGGATAGAACCCAGTTGTCCATATGGGTGCCCACATATAGTCGTGGATTTTCTTCCTTCCTGTCTGTCCTTCATTGTCCTGCAGCTCTGTTCTCTGAGGTTAGATTCCCAAATAAACTACCCCAGGGCAGGCTTTGCCTCAGGTGATCCCCAGTGAAGGGAGCACCCGCTCCTTTTTTTTCCCTCTCCTACCCTTTCTCTCACACACGTACACCTACCTATGTGTGTGCGCGCGCGCACACACACACACACACACACACACCTGTACTTGTGCACACAAGCCTATGCTTACACACACAGGCAGGCACCTGGGCTCAGAACCACATACTGTGCTTACACAAATGCAACTATGTTCACACCCACCCACAATACTTGTGCTTACACACAGGCACCTATGTTCATATACACACACACACCTTGCTCATACACACATACCTGTGCTTGCACACACACCCCTATGCTCCCACATAACAACAATCCCCCCTCCTGCCACAATAACTAATACAGTGAGTTTGACTCATTTCTAAACCCAGTTCAAGGGCGCCTGGGTGGCTCAGTGGGTTAAAGCCTCTGCTTTCAGCTCAGGTCATGATCTCAGGGTCCTGGGATCGAGGCCCGCATCGGGCTCCCAGCTCAGCAGGGAGCCTGCTTCCCCCTCTCTCTCTCTGCCTGCCTCTCTGCCTCCTTGTGATCTCTCTCCCTCTGTGAAATAAATAAATAAAATCTTTAAAAAAAAATAAAAAATAAAAAAAAATAAACCCAGTTCAAGTTGGCCTTCAAATCTGAGGTACACTCTTTAACCCCTTCCTTCATTCTTCCTCATGATTTTTTTTGTGTGGGGGGATGGGATTTAGGGTCTAATCCTGTTTGCATGGTTTTGCTATATGTCAGATATTGCTATAAGTATTTCCACAAGTGTTTTATCCCACTTTATTCCACAAGTGTTTATTTCTCACTGTAACCTATGGTAAAATATTCCTAACCACATTACATTATGGGCAAGTGGAGTTTAGAGAAGTGACTTTTCTGGGTAAAGATTGGTCCTATCTCCTGGTCTTCAGTTTCAGAGAATGTCTGAGAGAGGAGGGGTTCTTATTCTACAGGAGACCTAGTTTAGAGCTAGAATTCAAGTCAGACCCCAGAATGGGTGTATGGAAGGAATTGCCAAGAAATGGGAAATCTGGCCTGTTGTGGTCACCTTGCTCTGTCCACAGAAATAGAAGCAGAGCAGAACTGCATGTTGTTCAGGAGAATAGTGACAATGAGTCATATAGACCAGGCTACTGCTTGTGGTGAGAGTGGAAATATCACAACAGCAGGCATGCATGGACTAGCAACTTCGCAGGGAAAACTCTCTTCTTTGTTTCCTGGAGGGGGATAGGCTCAATTTTGGCATTTTGCATTAACAACAACTATTAATACACAGGGCCACAGAATCAGAAACCCATCCAGGAAGAAGTCTGTATCTCAAGGACCACTTGGGCACAAAACTCAGTTGGCCATTCAGGCTAATTCAAATACCAGATACCCTTATTGCCACAGTGGTGCAGCAAACCACACTGGAAATCAGGGGCTTAACACAGGAGTGCAGTGGCCAGTGAGGATTGGTCAAACTGGGCCATTGGATGATTTGGGCTGGGCCCCTCAATTGTGCAGGGTCCCAGCTAGGACAACTCACCTGGCAGACCCACTTTATGTCTCATCTTCCAGCAGCCCAGTCCCAGCTTGTTCTCAGGGTGAGCAGGAGTCCAAGGGCAGTTATGTAATGACAGAGCATGGCTTTTATCACATTCTATTAGCCAAAGAGAATCACAGGAATGCCAAGGCTAGAGGGGTAGGAATGAAATAGGCTGCAGAGGGCACAGATTCAAGGAGGAGCAGAGAATGGCAGCTATATTACTATCATCTACCAGGGGATTTATCAAAAGGATTTATAGGGAATTATAGGAAATTCCAGTGGGTCTCATAGGAATTGGAAATACATCCTACTTCTTACCCTTTCTGCCATCCCTGAGGTACCACATGGTCTCACATTTCTGTGTGCTCTCAGTATCTGCTCTGTTTGCATCTCCCTTGCCCCCCCTCCTCTGTTAGAGCCAACATTTTTACCTTCCTTATGGAGGTGGACATTGATGGGTGCTTACCCATCTCCAGTTTACCCCTCACCAGCTCTAAGTAGACAAAACCTCAGTGAATATGACAGCCCCAGTCTTTCTTCATTTGATATATATAAAATATCCTATGTGAAAAAATATATATAAAATATATACATACATATATTTAATATAATAAATTGGCTAATAGGATTGTGGACGCTGAGAAGGCCCACGATCTGGACAATCAGTAGAAGCTGTGGTATAAATTCCGGTCTGAGTCTGAAGGTCTAAGAACCTGGGAAGAAAATATATACATTCTTGTCCAAGGGCAGGAGATGAATGTCTCAGCTCAGTGCTCAGGTAGAGGGAGAGTGGACTGTCCCTTACTCTGTCCTTTTGATTTAACCGATGGGATGAGGCCCACCCACCTTGCAGAGAGCCATCTGTTTTACACAGGCTATTGTTTCAAAGATGAATTTCACCCCAAAACATTCTGGCAGACACACCCAGAAATAATAGTTAACCAAATATCTGAGCATTCTGTGGCCCAGCCAATCTAATAACTAAAAATAACCATCACCCCAGGTGTTTTACACAAAATAAAATAATATTTCATAAGCCTACAGTTCTGCAGGGGCTGAGTGTACATGGAGATCTGTAGGATGAATGAATGGTCAGGGAACTATACCAGACACTTAGAGGCAAACCTGCATGAGCCTGTTTTGGCTAAGGCTTATAACCACCGTCATACAACTGGAAGCAATACCTGGTCATTCCTGTACCTTCGATAGTTTTCTCAAGTCGGGAAAAGTACTGTCACAAAAATATCACTTTGAAGTTTCAGCTTTGAAGTTTCAGTTCCTAAAGGAGTTAAAATTGTCCACATTTAAGTTTTAGATTTCCAGGTGGTAAATTTTTCTTTTTTTCTCTTTCTTTCATTCTTTTTTTTTTTTGTATCAGCATCTGTCAGCATCTGCAAAGTCAGGTCAGCCTCGTGGAGAGGATGTTGGGGTGAGATGCTACTGGAATGGTTCCCTGTTGGGAGAAGATGTCACAATTAAAACTCTAATGTGAAGAAAAAAAGCACTGTGTTCTGCCTTGGTCATTGTGTTCTGCTTTTAATCAAACATCTCTCTCCTCACCCTGTCCTCTTTGCTTGGCTTTCTCACTCAGACTTCTGGAAGATTGTCTGACTGCCTCTGATTTATGGCTCACTAGAAATATGCTCTCTAGTCATTTAAATGCAAAAAAGTCGTGGTCGAGATGACATCCTCTTGCCTTGACTGCAGCAGTGGAACCTCAGCCAGACCTGGGCTGGGCTCTTGAGGACTTAGAAGAACAATTTCACTGAAACTTGAAGACTAATATGTTCTGACTTAACTAAACCCTTGAGCTCAGGGCTGTCAACAGGCTTTCACTGTCCAGTAAAATCCAGTCTTTGTTGATCTAATGGTCTTGTCTTTATTGGGATTTATTTTCGTTAGAACCAGAGCCTAGCAGAAAGTTCAAGGCCCCTTCAGACTGTGAGTTCACACAGATAATACAAAGAGATGGCAAGGCACCAAGCACTTCTCTGCCAGCCATCTCCTGAGGGGCATTGTCTGGCAGAGGGTGAGGTCTAGGCAAGGCAGCAGGCTCCAAGTCACCGGAACAGAGAGAGCAGGAATCTCAATGGGATTATTCAGCAAGGCATAGGAACTCCCTCATACTTTAAGTATATAGGCTCTTGTACAGTTGTATCACTACAGCTGAGAAACTAACCATCTTCTTGGGCTGTCCTAAGAAAAAAGTAGAAATCAAACATTCCTTGAAATCTATTTCAGCTGTGCATCAAATACCTTTTCTGGCTTCAGAGGAGGTTGTTGATGTGATACTAGTGGGTCTGTGGTTCCCCATCATCTGTCTTGTGGCTTTAAATTCTAGACACATCAAAGGAAAAGGAGGGCCAGCTTGTATTTAAATAATTTGAGATTCAGAAGAGTTTTGTCATCCCTCTGTCTTGGTGTCTAAAATCAGCAAGTGAGTAGTCTTTGGTTAGTCCCCTAGTAAAGCCATGGGTTTTAAAATTAAAATTAGAGGGCGCCTGGGTGGCTCAGTGGGTTAAAGCCTCTGCTTTCGGCTCAGGTCATGATCTCAGGGTCCTGGGATCGAGGCCCGCATTGGGCTCTCTGCTTGGCGGGGAGCCTGCTTCCTCCTCTCTCTCTGCCTGCCTCTCTGCCTACCTGTGATCTCTCTCTCTGTGTCAAATGAATAAAAACAAAAAATCTTAAAAAAATAAAATAAAATAAAATAAAATTAAAATTAGTCACATTATGCAGAGCCAAAAAAAAAACGCACTAGGAACAAATATTGATTTTCCTCATCTTATTTAGCACTGCATATTTGCAGAGTGTTTTACAGCCCACCATTAACTAATAGCTAGGGCCTCATTGTGAGAAGAGCAGCAATGAGTCCCATTAGTCAGAAAAAATACAGACAAACCCTGCATATCAACTACCCACTCCTGCAGGACTGTCATTTCCCATATGCCTGAGGGACTTGTTAACACGCTTTCCCTGAGGGCTGGTCTCTGCTGTCAAGGCCCCTGTTTGTAAAGAAGAGCTGCTACAGAAAATGGGCTTCTTAGCAACTCATCTTCAGGGAGAAAGATCTCTCTATTAAGGACTAGAATGGAGCTTAAATTAATTACAAATGGTGCTCATCAATCAGATCTGCTCATATTTTAGGGGTGCCCTTACTACCCCAAAGATGGGGTAGGCTGTATCATAGGCTGTATCATCAAAAGTGACCTCCAATGAGAATTCTCAGCAATTTCCAGGCTGTGTATTCTGCAGGGTGTGTAGGAGCATGTTACCCAGGGGACCTCGTCAGATTTGATCTGCACTCACTCTAGAATTCCTGTAAGCGGGGCATATCTTTAGGAAAGGGGCCAACAGACTTAGGGGATTTTAGGTTTTAGGGGAAATATAATGTCCCCATACCACAGAACATGCACAAAACTGAGGAAGAGTATGACAATAGCACTCCATTGCTCTAAGGGTGTGTTATATTTATCAAAGGTCAACATGGTGCTACTGCGCACAGGGAGGTCACAGATTTAAATCCCACCTTGTATTATAGCAGCCTCTTCATTCTGGTGGACCAAAATGACTGTCAAAAGAGCACAACAAAGGTACAAAGAAAAAAGCAAGGTAATGCAGGGGTACATCAAAGAGCCTGTGTCACCCTTGTTCTCATCTGGCTGGTCAAAACAATAGGAGGTCACAAAGCACTGTTCCATGAAGTAGACCAGCTCCAGCACCTGCTGAAGGGCCAAGAAGTTTATTCTTCTTGGATGCTGGATACCTTGGGGTCTGAAGCTGCTGGGTGTCAGGAGTGGTCCAGGATGAGGAACAAGGAGAGAAATGGTCACTGGGTTTGGGGGCTTTTTGTAGTGTGACTCTGCCATAGACAGGAAAGTATGATGGGCAACATGCACGAAAGATGTGAGCAGTTCTCTGAGCCAGGTCACTATGTCAGGATCCCTGGAGAATAGTGGTTAGCCCCAGGAATAGCAGCCCTGGTGACTCAGGCCTAGGGACTGGAGAGAGCAGATTCATATATCCCAGGAAGTGACATCCTGGACTTTTAAAAGAGCTGTCTGCCTTCTTAGTAAAGGTAATTTTCACAAATTGGATGATCCTCTTGAGCAATTGCGGAAGCTGGCAAATTTCTCTTAATATTTTCATTAATAATAAGGGCAAGCAGACCCTTGAGAAAGAGAACATGACTGTGCTTGCAGAATACCTTGGTGCTCCATGGCCATCATTCTTATACTTCCACAGGCTATCTTGTCACAGAGGATGAGAAACTGAGGACAAAATATTTCTTTTCAGATGTGTATGTGTATGTGTATGTGCAATGTGTAACCTTGCACCATTGGTTTGAGTCAAGATTTTAAAGTTCTTACTGCAGTGGATTTTGTGTCTCTCAAGCTGATGCTGTGTCATCCCCAGGGAGTCTCCCCATGGTGGCTCTTCATTGAACCTGCCCTGATTGAGGCTTGATGTGGACCCATCTAAGTTCTCCCAGGCCATTCCTCCCCACTCTTATCACTCAAGTAGACATCCGTTGCTCCTATGGGATTTATCTGACCCTTGAACAATGAGGGAAGCAGTATACTGCCTTTTGTGACCAGCTGTTGGTCTGGCCTCTCAACAGGGCCATCCCAATGCTCTGCTACCTTTAGCTGGTACAGGGAGCCACAGAGAGGATGCTGTGCCTTAAGAATAATATGAGAGGAAGAAGCTAAACTGGGTTGTCATTAACCAAAGTCTGTTGTTGGTACTTACCAGATTTTCAGAATGGATAGGCAGTCGCATTGTCTATTAAAATTAGTAGTCATTTTAACCAAGGGAGTGTTTGCATTATAATTGCCTCCACAAACCACTGGAACAAAGTAAATCTCCATTAGGCCTTTTGGTCCTCAGGAAATGTATGTTCATTTTGGCTCAGGGCCTGTGTTCCAGAATGTAGGTGGTATGTGGCTTCTACCAGGCATAGCTACACAAGAATCATTTCAGAACTGACATCCTTCCCAGGCAGGGCAGTACTAGGGCTGTGTCAGGCAGGCTGGGAGCCTGTTAGGAGTACCTTTACATTAGCGGGATCCTTCAGCATCCAAGGGGTAGAGTCTCTAGCTTGCCTGTCCTTGGCCAGACCTTCTTTGACATTGGAATAGAAGGATGTATAGTGCTTATTCTTAGTTCACCTGGGTGATGTGGCAGCTTTGCCTTATTTAAAGGAAAATTAGCCTTCACTTTGCTGTTTTAGGTCTATATGTGTGTCAAATTTTGTTGGTTAAAACTCAGAAGGTTGGTTCTCAAATTAGTAATGTGTGGGGTTGACAAATTATGTGAGAATTGGATGAGCGGTCTCTCATAAGAAACAAATCCTAACAATAGTTGAAAATAGGGCTGTCTGCATGTACCTGATAGCTACAGCCTATCAGAAGACACACACCTGCCTCCTATTATTATACTTTTATATAAGTTATACCACTGTCGTTAGCAGTACAGCATGCAGTAACACCAATGTGTCAAATCCTGCTTTACCTTAAAGTAAAAACTTCTCCTTGTTGCTTCAGTTTTCCTCATAAAGAATCTGTTTTGTTGTTGATAGAGTCATCCTGCTTGGCTCTCTGTGGATGATAGATCAGAATATACTGCCCCTGACCTCCAAGCAGATAAGCTGATGCTTAATGTTGCTCATTATGAAATGTCAGGAGCAAAAGGCAGGCGACTACAAAATGCAGAGAGATGGCTCTGGGAAAACTTGATGTCCCAGGGACCAGAAGCCTGACAGCCAATGCATCATTTTTCCTGGCTGAAATGAATTGATTCTGTCACCAGCAAACTAAATGTAATCAGGATCTTGACTGGAATCATAAATTGCATTTAAATTACAGTTAGCAGGGAACTGAGGCTAGAAACTAGTGCAGATGAGTTTGAGGAGATACATGAGTGAGTGGTTTCCCATTTTCTTAGAATCCTCAAGTATATTATTATTTTCAGAATTACTCTGATACACACCTGTCTATCAAGGAAAGTGTGTCTCGTGGAAGAAGAATATCTCTTTGGTGACCATATTCACTTAAACTGGAGTGTATTGCACACTTTCCAAAAGCCATGAAGCATCAAGACTCTTTTTTGTTTTGTTTTTGTTGGGTGTTGGTTGTTGAGTAAAGAAATTTTGAACAATGGTGAACTATTAAGCCAGCAAATAAATGCCTGGCTGCGAGTTCTGCATGCATTAATTTGCTCCTTCAGTGGGAGAAGACACATTCTTATTCCATCCATCTTTCCTGGAAAGTCCTCTTTATTTTTTTTTTATTAAAGATTTTATTTATTTATTTGACACAGAGAGAGAGACTACAAGTAGGCAGAGAGGCAGGCAGAGAGAGAGGAGGAAGCAGGCTCCCCGCTGAGCAGGGAGCCCGATGCGGGCCTCGATCCCAGGACGCTGAGATCATGACCTGAGCCGAAAGCAGAGGCTTTAACCCACTGAGCCACCCAGGCGCCCTGGAAAGTCCTCTTTTGAGTGGGGATAGGTGTCTTGATGATTAGATGTTTCAAAATATGCCAGCCCTCAAAAAGACATATCTTAAAAACAGTTCTTTGTAATGGAAGCCTCTCTTGATAATCTTAGAGAAGAAGTGATTCATGTGAAAGTGATGTCTGTCAATAGTAGGATTTCTGGGGCATAAATCCTTAGAAGACCATGGATTAGAAATATGTTAGCAAGAAGACCAGGTGATGGATGTAGGGAGAGCAAACCCTCCTAGTGTGGGCAGGTTGCTACGTACCTATTCTATGGCAGGCTTTCGTTCTAGAACAGGCCCTACCATTTTGACAGAAAGAAAAAAGAAAAAGAAAAAAGAAAAAAAGACTTAAAATAGCCACCCTTTTTAGTCAGACAGACATTTTTTTTTCATTTTTGTCGAACAGACATCTTTTAAATAAAGTTTGCTACATGAAAATATAAACTTTATAGTTAATAGAGAATTCAGAAATCGACCCTCACCTTTATGTTCAATGAATCTTTGACAAAGCAGGAAAAAATATCCAATGGAAAAAAGACAGTGTCTTCAACAAATGGTGTGGAAACATAATGAGGACAGGGCAAAACGAATGATAAAGGTAAAAGCATACTGTAAAAAGACAATAAGAAATAAGCCTGAAGATCTGAATTCCAAACCTTGGGGGAAAAGGGAGAAACACAGTATAATGAAACAGTGAAACAGATAAAGCAGTAGGTGAACCAGTCAAAGAGAAAAAATGAAGAATGTACAAATAAAAAATAAAATTAGAAATTCAAATGTTATATTCCTAAAGAAATAAAAAAGCCTTTTAACTGTTTAACTTTAAATATGAAATCCTCCCCCAAAAAGTTGAGGAATGAAAAATGTCTGTATTAAATTACCAAAATTGATGCAAAAATAAATACAAATACTAAATAAACAAGGAAGAAAAGAAAAAAATATTTTAAGCAATTAACTTACAGTAGGAACAGGAATGTAAGAATGGCAAGAATCTGTGTTGTTTGGACCACACTAAACTCCTTTCTGCATTCTCCAAGCTTATCATGAAGAAGGTTATCATCCAAAAATGAATTAATGCTTTTTATTGTTCTATATTTGTTAGCATTCTCCAGAGAAATAGAACCAAGAGGTTGTGTATATACATATAGAAAGAGATGTATCAGGAGGAACTGGCTTGCATGCTTGTGGAGGCTTGTAAGTTGAAAATCTTTAGTGTGGCCCAGAAAGCTCTAGATCCAGGAAAGCCAATGGCCCAGATGCAGTCTGAAGACATTCTGCTGGAGAATTCCCTCTTGTTTGAGGTGGCTAGTCTTTCTGTCCTATTCAGGCCTTCAAATAACGAGATGAGACTTACATTACAAAGGGTATGTAAAAATTCACTGATTTAAATATATTCATGCAATAACACCTTCCATACAGATACATAAAATTAACCATCATAGATCCAAACTTAGTCAACTTAGCACCCGTATACATCTCCTTAAACCATACTTAATCTCCAGTAAAAACAATCACAAGATCATACTTCCACATAACGTGATACATCTATCCTGCATACAACCTTTTCCCAGAAGAAGATGCAGTCCTTGGATAATATTTATTAATCTCTTTGATATCTTATAAATTCTATGAAGTAAATGATACTTAAATACTATGATATAAAGTCAGTTATAATGTTATATATGTAAGGGAATAAGAGAGGGAAGAAAAAGATTCTTAATTTATATATGCACA
Source organism: Ailurus styani (assembly GCA_002007465.1). Lineage (NCBI taxonomy): Eukaryota > Metazoa > Chordata > Mammalia > Carnivora > Ailuridae > Ailurus > Ailurus styani. The sequence goes on along the minus strand of LNAC01001355.1, from coordinate 49,642 downwards.
CACAAGCACACACACATTATTTTATTATTATATTAACAACATAAGAAAAATCACTCATGATAATTATAGCCTTTATTTCTATAAATGGGTATTTGATTATAGTTGGTATTTATAGTTATATTTTACCACTACCCATTTAATATCCCCTTTGTCTTTAATGAGAACCTCAGGCTAGTTGTGATCCTTTACCTGGTGGAGTGATCCAAATATTCATTCCTAGGAACATTAGTTTTAATCACAGGGCATGGTGATACTAGGAGACACATTAAATGACCTTCTGTTCTCCAAACATACTCATCCTTAATGCCATTATAAAATGGCAGCCTCATTTCTTCTTGGCAATAAAGACCAACCATCCCAGCCAGAGCAGTATCTCTCTTCTTTGTATGTTATTTACTATGTGGGTGTCAGTCTTAACTTCCAGTTAAATGAAATTGGTGTTTCTTCTGGTAGAATCATTCCTCCCTTTGGAACTAAGACCCCTAGACAGCAGAGCATAAGGTTCTAGGAATAGAAAGCAAATATTTTGCTAGTAAGTCTCTAAGGGTAGTAGCAAGTGGTGTCATGCTGATTTCCACCCCTTGATTCCTGGACCCATGATTCCTGGCAATGGGACAAACAGTACCATATATTGGATGCTGATTCAAAGCATATCCAGCTTCCTGGAGAACTTTGCCCTAGCCCAGTATTGCCAACTGCATGATGATATAAGTGAGTCTTAAAAAGGTCATTCTATCTTTCTACCAAGCTACCAGCTTAGGGAATGTGGTAAAACCATGAATACCATAATCATCATCTTATTGACATACTTCATTTGTGTTCTTTGATAAGATACAATGCTGTGTGAAATACCATGAAGGTGGATAAAGCATTCTGTAAGTACACAGATGGTAGTTTTGGCAAAATCACTGCATGCAGGGAAGGCAAATCCATATCCAGAATAAGTGTCTATTCCAGTAAGGGAAGAAACAAACAAACAAACAAACAAACAAAAAACTATCCCTTCCATGATGGAAGTGGTCCAATGTAATCAACCTGCCACGAGGTAGCTGGCTGATTATCCCAGAGATGTCTTATCGAGGGTTTGGGATTTGTGTCTGTTGCTGGCAAATTAGGTAGTCAACCATGGCTTTAGTCAGGTCAGCTTTGTTGAGTGAAAATCCATGTTGTTGAACCCATACATAACTTCTGTCCCTGCCACCTAGGTTGCATCCATCATGAGCCCACTGAACAATGACAGGGATGGCTGGGGAGAGAGACTGCTGGTATCCAAAGAGAAAGTCATCCTATCCACTTGATTTTTAAAATCTTCTGCTGAGGTCATCTATGGTGAGCATTCATATGGGGCACAGATATCTTCACAGTTTGTGCCCATTTAGAGAGGTCTATCCATATACCTCTTGTCCAGATTTCCTAATTACCAATTTTCCAATCATGTTTCTTCCAAGTCCCTGCCACCTTCCAAACCATTGTCCACAGGCTGTGGCATGACTGGTAGTTTTTTCTTCAGAACAAAGTGAACAACCAGGTGTGCTGCCTGAAGTTCTGCTGACTTGAAATATTTCCCTTCACCAGTGTCCTTCTGGGATGTCCCAGAAAGAAACTGCAGTAATGCAGCTGTCCACCTTGAGGGAGAGTCTATATATCATACAGTTGGCATCTTTAAAACAGTCCTGAGGTCTTATTCTCTATCAGCTGATCGAAGGGAACACCTAAGAGACTATAGGTGCAGACTAGGAAAGAAAAAGCAAAGTAATAAAGAAAGTGGTCATGGACGTTTGGGTCATTCTTCATGTAACTTCATGTGTCTTCATGGCTTGCTTAGTTCCTATCATGTATATATCATTTCCATTTGATGATGGAGTGCTGCTGTGCAAATCCAACTTTATGACTTGGTGGATCAGGTTACACCCAGTTCATGATGGACTGCTTAGTTTGCATGGTAACCTGGTGGCCTATGGCTAAATATTTAGTCACTAATAAGGCCTGACAGCAGCCTTGAATTGTTTCTCAAAAGGGGATCAATCATTTGCAGAGAATGGCTGGGCTTTGCTCCAGAAGTCTAAGGACCTTCTCCATGAGTTACTCATAGAGGGCTTGTCAAAGGCTCCAAACAGCATCCTTATCTGCTGCTGACACTTCAAGCACCAATGAATCTGTGAATCCCTGAATCTGTGGGATCATATAGCACAAGCAGAACATTTTGCTCTTCCTGCAAGCTGGACCATTTTCAGAGCCTCTATTCTTCTGTCACCCCCAGAATGAATAGCTTTTTTCAAGCAGCTTTGACCTATAAATAGGACAAAGTAACATACTCAAATGATGAATATGTTGCCTCCAAAATCCAAAGTGACCCACTAGGTATTGTGCCTCTTTTTTGGTTGAAGGAGGGGCAGATGGCATAACTTATCCCTCACCTTAGAAAGGAAATTTCAACATGTCCCACAACTCTGGGCCCAAAGAAATTTCACTGAGTTAGAAAATTCTGAATTTTTGTTAGATTTATTTCCCACCTCCTGACATTTAAATGCCTTACCAAAAGTCTAGAGTAGTTGTTGCTTCTTGCTCACTAGGCCCAATCAGCATTATATTATCAGTAATATAGACATCTAGCTCCATAGGTCAATCAGCATAATGTCATCAGTTTAACAGTCCAGTGTGAAATCTTGTGGAAGGGAAAGGCAGTCAAAATCTTGCAAACTAAATGATGGTAGAGGCTGAAGAGTTGATATTCCCCCAAGGTAGGAGAGGGATGGTGTATTGCTGGCCTTGCCAGCTGAAAGCAAACTGCTTTTAGAAGTTGCAATTAACAAAGATGGAGAATAAAGTATGTTCCAGATGCATACCAAATACAAGGGGATATGTTAATTTACTCAAGCAATAAAAACTACATCTGGATAGCAGCTGCCATTGGAGTCACCACCTGACTGAGCTTCAAATAATCCACTGTCATTCTTCAAGGTCCATCTCTCTTCTGCACAGACAAAATAGGGAAGTCAAATGGGGATGTTGTAGGAATCACCACTGCTTCATTGTTCAAATACTTGATAGTGGCACTAATCTCTGAAATCCCTCCAGGAATGTGGCACTGCTTAGGGTTTACTATTTTCCTAAGTAGAGTCAGTTCTAGTGGCTTCTTCTTGGCCTTTCCAACCATAATAATCTTTACTCCATAGGTTAGGGTACAAATGTGGATTCTGCCAGCTGCTGAGCATATTTATTCCAATCATGCATTCCAGAACTGAAAAAAATAACCAAGGATGGACTCAGAGGCCCACTGAGAACATAATGACATGTATTTGAATTAAGATTCCATTGATCATCTGAGTTCCATAGTTCCCTACTCTGACTGGTGGGCCATGTGACATTTGAGATTTCCTAAAATTAGTTTCAGTTCAGAGTCAGTGTCCTATTGTTCCAGAATGGTCTTATTATTTCCTTTTCCTCAATTCACAGTTATCCTGATAAAAGGACATAGTCCCTTTTGGGGAGGCTGGGAGAAAGATTAACAATATATGTTTCTGAAACTGTACCGGAGTCCTTCCTCAAGGGAATCTGGCCTCACCTTATTTCAAGAGTTCTGGATTGGTAAACAAGCTCAAATTGGGGAATTGATTGAGGGACCATGCTATCTGTTCTTATGACTCAGGTTCAGCTTTGGTTTACATGACCTAGACCGATTCTACATGTATAAATCAAGTAAGAATTTGGTAGGTTTCCAACATACGTCACATCTAGGAACACATCATCTGCTAACCAAATCTATAGGTTTACTTGGGTCACACCATTCTGTCGCTGTTTTGACACTGCTGGCCATTATGGTACATCTGCCTTGCTTTGGGCAAGAGTCTGTCACTTAGCCTCTGCCACCCCATGACTCTGTTACTCTCATTTCATGTATGTTTCCCAATATAGTGGGCACAGCTCCCAACATCAGCTCTGGCCTACAGTGAAGAGCAATCACAGAACATTTCAAGTATGCTTAGGCTCCCTACATGAATTTATTTTCATGATCCTGGTGAAATGTGTCTCTTCTACACTCTTCCAATGTGGGTGAATAGTTCTTCAGTGACAAGTTAAGTTGAAATTCTAATCTCCCTAAGGCTTTAAATTCCCTCCTCTACAGTAAACCAAGGCAGGTCTGGCATTTTACCTCACTCACTATGGGCCACATTTTGGCTGACTGTTTCAGCCAGACAATGAAACTGTGACTGCCTTTTCTAATTCCTTGAGCTGCAATATTAAATGTAGAGGTTTCATTTAGTGGACCCATATCCAGCAAGCCTGACCCAGCTTTGTTTCTTGCACCATTATCCACACATCTATGCCCACACATATTCCATGGATTTCTGTCTGTATAAGTTAGAAAATTCCAGCAATTCTTTTGGAGTATAGTGCATTTCATGGACCACACTTTGTACCTTATCTTCTGGGGTCTGCTGGAACGTGATTCTAGTATAGGTCTAGAAGAAAAGAGTGCTGGTAAGGGTGGGTCCTGAAGAGAACCAGCATTGCCTTGCAAAACAACTGCCCCAGGGTTGGCCATTTTGGGGTTACTTTCCTCAGATGCCTATAGGGAGGCTGCTTTTACTGGGGGTGGAGTGTCCTTCTATTGGCAAAGAAGGTTCATCAGAATTTAGGGAATCAAGAGTGCCTGGGTGGCTCAGTCAGTTTGGTGTCTGGCTCTTGGTTTTGGTTCAGGTCATGATCTTAGAGTCATAATGTCAAACCCCACACTGAGTTCCATGCCTGGGATGTAGTCTGCTCAAGATTCTCTCTCTCTCTCTCTGTCCCTCTCCATGCTCGCTCTCTCCCTAAAAATGAATAAATAAAATATTTACAAAAAATAAAATAAAATAATAAAATAAAATAAATTTTAAAAAGAATTTAGGGGATCAGTGTCCCCAGTTTCATCTGGGTCTTCCCACTCATCCCCATTCCAACTTTCAGGATCCTGCTGCTTCCCAATCAATGTTATCACTTTAACAATAGACACTGTAAAGTTAGATTCAATCTGTGTCATAAGTCAGCCACTGATGGGATCGATTTGGGTTTTATTTTCAGCAATCTTAGCCCTTCAGCTATAGAAGATAAGTGTCACTTTCAGGAAAAACATGTATTTGAGCTTGAAATTTTAGAACCCTGAGCCCATTGATTACTTTTCCCACTTTGTCCAATGACATTAGGAGCAACCAGCCTATGTCACTACACTAGTTAGTTTGCTAAAAATGTTCAAAAGTATCATATACACCGTTGTTCAGATCCTTGATTGTTATTGGTGGTTGATTTGGAGTATATAATGGTGATATTGTCCACACCTGTATTTCCAGATCACCCCATGTACTATCAGTAATCTCTTTACTACTGGAAATCAAGTCATTAGGGACACTGGACAGCATGTCAGTACTATGACTGGGGGCTATTTGAAACAGATAAAACAGGAGCACCTGGCTGGCTCAGGTAGTAGAACATATGACTCTTGATCTCAGGGTCATGAATTGAAGCCCTACATTTGGTATGAAGCCTATCTTTTTTTTTTTTAAGAAAGAGATAAATCACCAAAAAGAAGCACGATATTTAAAATTCATATGCTAAAAAGACACAAACAGGACACTTGTTTATATTATGAAAGCTAAAACAAGATGGCAGAACACTGTCTTGTTTGGATTCAGTTGGTAATGTGTGCATCAGGTGATTCAAGTTTTTGCTTCTCTGTGCACATCTGTGGATAGTTGCAAAAGCACTGTGAGAACTGATTTTGGGGTTACAGATAATTTTACCAAGCAGGCAAATTTAAAAACACAAAATCCATAAATAACGAAGATTGACTGTATCAGATAAAGGTCTATTACCCATATTACATAAAGAAATCTTACAACTTAATAATAAAGAGGACACATAATTAATTAAAGTGGGCAAAGGATCTACCTAGACATTTCTCCCCAAAAGATATACAAATAGTCAAGAAGCACATGAAATAATGCTTAATAACATTACCCTAAGGAAAATGCAAACCAAAGCCATGCAATATTGTTTTATACCCACTAGAATGGCTAAAATTTAAAAAATGATGGGCAATGACAAGTGTTAACAAGACTGAGAAGAAAATAGGAACTTTATTTATTTTTCTTTTGTTTTTAATTTTAATTCCAGTAGAGTTAACATACAGTGTTATGTTTGTTTTTTCTTTGCTCATTTGTTTTGTTTCTTAAATTCCATATATGAGTGAAATCATATGGTATTTGTCTTTCTCTGACTGGTTTATTTCACTTAGTATTATACTTTCCAGCTCTATCCATGGTGTTGCAAAAGGCAAGATTTCATATATTGATATATAAAAAACAATAGCTAAATATATATGTTAGTATATATTATTTATATATAATATATAATATGTATTTATTTTATACATTATATATGTGTGGGAAGATTTAATATATACATATGAATATATATATGAATACAATAGCCAAATATATGTTTACCATAGCCAAATTATGGAAGCAGCCCAAGTGTCCACTGATAAATGAATGAAACAGAAAATTTGCCATGACATTCTTTTAAATATGTATTCCTCTGGAACATTAAAGGGGCTTTTATTTGTAACCTAATTAAGGAGGGATATTGCAGAAAGACAACCATCCATGCATTCTTTTTACAGGATTACACACACACTCAGCAGCATGGTAATTATTTTTCTTTCTAGACTTTCTAATATAATCACCAAGAAATATGCTGATGTGTGCAATTATTTATCATTTTTAACTTTACTGTAAAGTAAGTGTCCTCTAAGAAGTAGTATTTCTCAGTTGTCTCCAGAATGAAAGAGAAGAATGATAGTTTATAAGCTCAAAAATCTACAATCAAGGTAATTTCTGTTTGATTTCTGCAAGGGGACTCCCTCATTGCCCATGAGAATTGAAGTCTCAAGGTAATTGCTAGTGCTGAGGCCATGCTGGGAGAAACTTCCTCCCTCTGTCTCCCTCTATCTTCTGGTGGGATGGCAATGTTGACCTGGATTGGTCCTGCCCTGGTGGGGACTGCAGGACATCTGGAGATCTGTGCCTTGTTCTCTGTCCTGTTGAGAGGACAGTGTGCATCCAGTGCCTCTCTGAGCTCTGTATTACTTACCTGCAAGCTAGAGATACTGACTGTGGGCTCCCTCACTGGTTAAATAGGTAAAGCTCAGTGAGTTTTTAGGGCAGTAAAATGCTTTGGTTTGATATAGTAATGGTGGATACATAACACTATGCATTTATCAAAATCCATAGAACTTTATAACACATACACTGGAACTTAATGTATGTAAATTAAAACAAATTATTTGGGAATTTTTTGAGTTTTTGAGAATCCTAAGATGGAATGCAGTTGTGACAAAAAAAGAATGTAGGTATTATAAACATATAAAACTACCTCACTGAAGGGCGTGGTGGTAAGAGGTGCTGAACTAAACAAATTTGGAAATGAGTGGAGTTTATAAGATAAAGGCAAAGGAACTATAACATAAGCACTCTAGTCTAGTTGATGAAATTCTTTCCCATGTGGGTATAGGATAACACTTCTCATTCTGCTATATATGTGCTCTGGGGTTGAGAAATTAAGTGAAAGAGTGGAAGGCAGTTTCTCACTGTTGGAATGGGACATACAAATAAGCAAGTCAAGGAGACAAGAATGATTTGTGCAGTAATGGATTCAGGTGAAACATCAGTATGAACTCATATTTAGATTAGCAGAGATATAGATGTATATATACATATATATATAAAAAGATTATAAATATGTGGATATATGTGGTATATATTATGTGTATGTGTATTATTAGTATACACACATATGTCGTTGTTCTACTAGCAAAGAACAACAGCAAGCAGAAATTACACAGCAGCAATGAGCATACATAAAGCTCACATCTTGACTTCAAATAGAGGCATACTTAATTTTACTGTGCTTTGTTTTATTTTTTGTTGCAGATATGCCATTTTTTACAAATTGAAGTTTTGTGGAGAACTTGTACCTACCAAGTTTATCAGCATCATTTTTCAAATATTTGCTCACTTTGTGTGTCTGTCAAATTTTGATAGTTCATATTGAAAGAATATATCAAACTTCTTTATTATTATATTTCTTATGGTGACCTGTGTTCAGTAATCTTTGATGTACCTATTTAATTTAGGGTGGACAACAAAAACCGTGAATATAAAACATTGGAAATGTAATTGATAAATGTTGTGTGTGTTCTGACTGAACCACTGACAAGTCAGTCAATCCCTCATCTATCTATTTCCTCAGGCCCCCTATTACCTGAGATAGAACAATATTGAAATTAAGTCAACAAATAACCTTAAAAAGGCCTTTAACTACTCAAGTGAAAGGAAGAGTTGCATGCCACTCACCTTATGATTTTTATTTTTATTTTTATTTGACACAGGGGTACAGGTCTGTGAATCATCAGGTTTACACCTTTCACACCATTCACCATAGCACAAACCATCCCCAATGTCCATAACCCATCCACCCTATCCCTACCCTCCCACCCCCCATTAACCCTCAGTTTGTTTTTTGAGATTACGAGTCTCTTATGGTTTGTCTCCTTCCCCATCCCATCTTGTTTCATTATTTTTCCCTCCCTGGCCTCAACAACGCCCCACCCTGTCCCTCAAGTACCTCATATCAGAGAGATCATATGATAATTGTCTTTCTCTGATTGACTTATTTTGCTCAGCATAATACCCTCCAGTTCCATCCATGTCATTGCAAATGGCAAGATTTTGTTTCTTTTGATAGCTGCATAGTATTCCATNTGTATATATATACCACATCTTCTTTATCCATTCATCTGTTGATGGACATCTAGGTTCTTTCCATAGTTTGGCTATTGTGGACATTGCTGCTATAAACATTCAGGTGCACGTGCCCCTGAGGATCACTATCTTTCTGTCTTTAGGATAAATACCCAGTAGTGCGATTGCTGGGTCGTAGGGTAGCTCCATTTTCAACTTTTTGAGGAATCTCCATACTGTTTTCCAGAGTGGCTGCACCAGTTTGCATTCCCACCAACAGTGTAGGAGGGTTCCCCTTTCTCCGCAACCTCGCCAACATCTGTCATTTCCTGACTTGTTGATTTTAGCCATTCTGACTGGTGTAAGGTGGTATCTCGCTGTGGTTTTGATTTGTATTTCTCTGATGCCGAGTGATGTTGAGCACTTTCTCATGTGTCTGTTGGCCATTTGGATGTCTTCTTTGGAGAAATGTCTGTTCATGTCTTCTGCCCATTTCTTGACTGGGTTATTTGTTTTATGGGTGTTGAGTTTGAGAAGCTCTTTATAGATTTTGGATACTAGCCCTTTATCTGATATGTCATTTGCAAATATCTTCTCCCATTCTGTCAGTTGTCTTTTGGTTTTGTTGACTGTTTCCTTTGCTGTGCAAAAGCTTTTAATCTTGATGAAGTCCCAATAGTTCATTTTTGCCCTTGCTTCCCTTGCCTTTGGTGAGGTTCCTAGGAAGAAGTTGCTGCGGTTGAGGTCGAAGAGGTTGCTGCCTGTGTTCTCCTCGAGGATTTTGATGGATTCCTTTCTCACATTGAGGTCTTTTATCCATTTTGAGTCTATTTTTGTGTGTGGTGTCAGGAAATGATCCAGTTTCATTTTTCTGCATGTGGCTGACCAGTTTTCCCAACACCATTTGTTGAAGAGACTGTCTTTTTCCCACTGGACATTCTTTCCTGCTTTGTCGAAGATGAGTTGACCATAGAATTGAGGGTCCATTTTTGGGTTCTCTATTCTGTTCCACTGATCTATCTGTCTGTTTCTGTGCCAGTACCATAGTGTCTTGATAATGACAGCTTTGTAATAGAGCTTGAAATCTGGAATTGTGATGCCGCCAACTTTACTTTTGTTTTTTCAACATTCCTTTGGCTATTCGGGGTCTTTTCTGGTTCCATATACATTTTAGGATTATTTCTTCCATTTCATTGAAATAAATTGCTAGTATTTTGATGGGGATTGCATTAAATGTGTAGATTGCTCTAGGTAGCATAGACATTTTCACAATATTTATTCTACCCATCCATGAGCATGGAATGTTTTTATACTTCTTTGTGTCTTCCTCAATTTCTTTCATGAGTACTTTATAGTTTTCTGAATATAGATACTTTGCCTCTTTGGTTAGGTTTATTCCTAGGTATCTTATGCTTTTGGGTGCAATTGTAAATGGGATTGACTCACTAATTTCTCTTTCTTCTGTTTTGTTGTTGGTGTATAGAAATGCAACTGATTTCTGTGCATTTATTTTATATCCTGACACTTTACTGAATTCCTATATGAGTTCTAGCAGTTTTGGAGTGAAGTCCTTTGGGTTTTCCTCATAAAGTATCATATCATCTGCAAAGAGGGAGAGTTAGACTTCTTCCTTGCTGATTTCGAGGCCTTTTATTTCTCTTTGTTGTCTGATTGCTGAGGCTAGGACTTCTAGTACTATTTTGAATAGCAGTGGTGATAGTGGACAGCCCTGCCATTTTCCTGACTTTAGAGAAAAAGCTCAGTTTTTCTCCATTGAGAATGATATTCATTGTTGGTTTTTTGTAGATGGCTTTAATGATATTGAGGTATGTACCCTCTATGCCTACACTATGAAGCGTTTTGATCAAGAAAGGGTGCTGTACTTTGTCAAACGCTTTTTCAGCATATATTGAGGGGATCATATGGGACTTGTTCTTTCTTTTATTAATGTCGTGTATCGCATTGATTGATTTGCCAATGTTACACCAACCTTGCAGGCCAGGAATAAATCCCATTTGGTCATGGCGAATAAGCCTTTTAATGTGTTGTTGGATCCTATTGACTAGTATTTTGTTGAGGATTTTTGCATCCTGTTCATCAAAGATATTGGTCTGTAATTCTCCTTCTTGGTGGGGTGTTTACCTGGTTTTGGGATCAAGGTAATGCTGGCCTCATAAAAGGAGTTTGGAAGTTTTCCTTCCATTTCTATTTTTTGAAACAGTTTCAGGAGAATAAGTATTAATTCTTCTATAAATGTTTGGTAGAATTCCCCTGGGAAGCGGTCTGGCCCTGGGCTCTTGTTTGTTGGGAGATTTTTGACGACTGCTTCAATCTCCTTACTGATTATGGTTCTATTCAGGTCTTCAATTTCTTCTGGGTTCAGCTTTGGTAGTTTATATTTCCCTAAGAATGCATCCATTTCTTCCAGATTGTCAAATTTGCTGTATAGTGTTGCTCATTATGTGTTCTTATAGTTGTTTGTATTTCTTTGGTGTTGGTTGTGATCTCTCCTCTTTCATTCATGATTTTAATAATTTGAGTCCTTTCTCTTTTCTTTTGGATAAGTCTGGCCAGGGGTTTATCAATCTTATTAATTCTTTCAAAGAATTAGCTCCTAGTTTCGTTGATTTGTTCCACTGTTCTTTTGGTTTCTCTTTCATTGATTTCTGCTCTGATCTTTATTATTTCTATTCTCTTGCTGGGTGTAGGCTTTCTTTGCTGTTCTTTCTGTCTTTTGTAGGTGTAGAGTTAGTTTTTATACTTGAGACCTTTCCTGTTTCTTGAGAAAGGCTTATATTGCTATAAACTTTCATCTCAGAACTGCTTTTTCTGTGTCCCAATGATTTTTAAGAGTTGTGTTTTCATTTTCATTTGTTTTCATGAATTTTTTAAATTCTTCTTTAATTCCCTGGTTGACCCATTTATTCTTGAGTAGGATTTTTTTTAGCCTCCATGTATTTGTGTTATTTCCAACTTTTCTCTTGTGATTGAGTTCTAGTTTCAGAACATTATGGTCTACAAATATGCAGGGAATGATCCCCATCTTTTGGTACCTGTTGAGATCTGATTTGTGAACCAGAATATGGTCTATTCTGGAGAATGTTCCATGTGCATTAGAGAAGAATGTGTATTCTGTTGTTTTGGGATGGAATGTTCTGAATATATCTGTGATGTCCAACTGGTCCAGGATGTCATTTAAAACCTTTATTTCCTTGTTGATCTTTTGCTTTATTGATCTGTCCATTTCAGTAAGGGGGGTATTAAACTCCTCTACTAATATTGTATTATTGTCACTGTGTTTCTTTGATTTTGTTATTAATTGGTTTATAAAATTGGCTGCTCCCATTTTAGGGGCATAGATATTTACAATTTTTAGATCTTCTTGTTGGACAGAATCTTTTAGTATGATATAGTGTCCTTCCTCATCTCTTACGATATTCTTTGGCTTAACATCTAATTTATCTGATATAAGGATTGCCACTCTAGTTTTTTTTTATGTCCAGTGGCATGATAAATTGTTTTCCACCCCCTCACTTTAAATCTAGGTGGTCTCTCTGCGTGTAAAATGAGTTTCTTGTAGACAGCATATCGATTGGTCTTTTTTTTTTTTAATGCATTCTGATACCCTGTGTCTTTTAGTTGGGGCATTTAGTACATTTACATTCAGGGTAATTATTGAGATATATGAATTTAGAGCCATTGTATTGCCTGTAATGTGACTGTTACTGTATATTGTGTTTCTTCCTTTCTGGTCTGTTTCTTTTAGGACCCCTTTTAATATTTCCTGTAGGGCTGGCTTGGTGTTTGCAAATTCGTTGAGTTTTTGTTTGTCCTAGAAGATTTTTATCTCTCCTTCTATTTTCAGTGACAGCCTAGCTGGATATAGTTTTCTTGGCTGCATATTTTTCTCGTTAATGCTCTAAATATATCTTGCCAGTTGTTTCTCTCCTGCCAGGTCTCTGTGGATAGGTCCACTGTTGGTCTAATATTTCTGCTATTGTATGTTATAGACCTCTTGTCCCAAGTTGCTTTCAGGATTTTCTCTTTGTCACTAAGACTTGTAAATTTTACTATAAGATGATGGGGTTTGGACCTATTTTTATTGATTTTGAGGGCAGTTCTCTGTCCCTCCTGGCTTTTGATGCTTGTTCCGTATGCCAAATTAGGGAAATTCTGTACTGTAATTTATTCCAATATACCTTCTGCCCTCCCTTCCTCTTCTGGTATCCCAATCATTCTAATATTGTTTCATCTTATGGTATCACTTATCTCTCGAATTCTCCCCTCATAGTTGTTTGTCCTGTAGTTGTTTGTCTCTCTTTTCCTCCTCTTCTTTATTCTCTGACATTTTGTCTTCTAAATCACTAATTATGTCTCCTGCCTCATTTATCCTAGCACTAAGAGCCTCCATTTTTTATTGCACCTCATTAATAGCTTTTTTGATTTTATCTTGGTTCAATTTTCGTTCTTTTATTTCTCCAGAAAGGATTTTTATTTCTCTAGAGAGGGCTTCTCTATTATCTTCCTTGGTTTTTTCAAGCCCTGCCAGCACCTTAAGAATCATCATTCTGAACTCTAGTTCTGTCATATTACTAATGTCCGCATTGGTTAGGTCCCTAGCCATCATTACTACCTTTTGTGTGTGTGTGTGTTGATTTTTTCAGCCTTGTCATTTTATGCAGACAAGAATAGATGGATGAGAGGACAAAATACTAAAGGGTAGCAATGACCCCAGAGAAATATACACTAACCAATCAGAGAGACCTGGAAAAGGGGAGGAAAGAAAGATGGAAAAACCAAAAAACAAAATCAAACAAACAAAAACAAAACAAAACAAAATAAATAAAGCAAAATCCTATATCTATATCTATAACATCTATTTCTGTTTCTTTATCTATCTCTGTCTCTGACTTTATCTCTATCTATCTCTATCTATTAGACTGGTGAATTGAACAGACCCTATATGTGTACAAAAATATGGTTAAATAAAATGAAGGGATAAAATATGACTATAACAATGAAAATTTTAAAAAGGTTAAAAAGTGTCGATATGATATAGTAGTTAAAATGTTAAAATAGGAAAAAGGAAAAAATTAAAAGAAAAAAGTAGGAAAAAAATAAAATTCAAAGGATTTAACTTTGAACGACTAAAGAATCATAGGGAAAAATCCATTAATTCTCTTTGTTGCTTTCCCCTAGCTCCAGAGTTCCACAAGTCTCAGCAATCTCGAACTTGGGTTTCGCTGAATGCTTTTTTTTTTTTTCAGTCTCCTGGGGGAGGGTCCTGTTGTTGTGATTCTCAAATGTCTTTGCCCATGGCAGAATCGCACTGCCTTTGCCAGGGGCCAGGGTAAGTAATCAGCTCGGGGTTGCACTTGTGAGCTTTTGTTCCCTGAGTGCTTTCCGTCCCGGGTTGGAGGATGGGACTGAAAATGGTGGCCTCCCAGTCTCCGACCTGGAGGAGCTGAGAGCTTGTTGGTCTCGCTTTTCAGTGCATCCTCAGAGAAAAGCAGTCAGTTCCTCCCTCCCTTCTCCCTGGTCTCTGGCCCCTCTCTGAGCTCACCTGGCCTGTGACCCAGTGTTTCTATCTCTGGCGCGTGGCCCCATTTAGAATCTCTAAACCCAGAAGATTCCTACAGCCACTCCCGAGCACTCCTCCCGGTGGAAGAGAGGGGGTCTCTCCGGGTCTGCCGCCCATGGGGTCCCCACTCACAGACCAGTGGCCCAACTGCGCTTCGGATCATGGCCCAAGGTATCTCTGAGTTATAAGACCCCTTCTCAGCTCAGCTCCATCTCTCCCGTGGGCATCTCTCTGATGCCTGGGATCTTGGTCATGCTCAGACACCACTGGTCTTTTTGTGTCCCCATGGGTCCTGAGACCACACTGTCCCCACGAGGGCTTCACCCCCCACTTGGCCTCTGGGGCGACATCCCTCAGTGGAGCAGGCTTCTAACAGTTCTGAGTTTATGCTCCACTGCTTGCTCACTTGCCAGGAGCCAGGCCCTCCCCCAGGTTCTATGTTCCCGTCACTTCTGATTCACTTCTCCACATGTCCTACCTTCCAGAAAGTAGTCAATTTTATGTTCCTAGAATTGCTGCTCTTCTTCTTTTTGATCTCCTGTAGAATTTGTAGGTGTTCAAAATAGTTTGATAGCTATCTGGGTGAATTTCTGGGACCTGATGATAATCGGTCTCCTAATCCTCCACCATCTTGCCACTTCTCATGCCACTCACTTTAACTCAAAAGCTAAAAATGATTAAATTTAGTAAGAAAGCATGTCAAAAGCCAAATATTAGATATTCAGTAGCTGATATTCAGATAGGCTGAAGTCTAAGCCTCTTGCAATAAATAGGTAGCCAAGCTGTGAGTATGAAGAAAAGTTCTTGAAGAAAGTTAAAAGTGCTACTCCAGTGAATACATGAATGATAAGAAAGTAAAACAGACTTATTGCTGATAAGGAGATTGTTTCAGTGGTCTGGATACAAGAACAGACCAGCCACAACATTCCCTTGAGCCAAAGCCTAACCCAGAGGAAGGTCCTAAATTTATTCAGTTCTATGATGGCTAAGAGAGGTGAGGAAGCTGCAGAATACAGGTTTGAAGCTATCTGAGTTGGTTCATGATGTTTAAGGAAAGAAGGCAATCCCATAAGAGTGTAAGGTGGGGGGCGCCTGGGTGGCTCAGTAGGTTAAAGCCTCTGCCTTTGGCTCAGGTCATGATCTCAGGGTCCTGGGATTGAGCCCAGCATTGGGCTCTCTGCTCAGTGGGGAGTCTGCTTCCCCATCTCTCTCTGCCTGCCTCTCAAATTACCTGTGATCTCTTTCCCTCTGTGAAATAAATAAATAAAATCGAAAAAACAAAGAGTGTAAGGTGGGGCAGCAAGTACCAATGTAGAAACTGCAGTAAGTTATCCAGATCTAGTGAAGAAAATTAATGAAGGTGGCAATGCTGAACAATGATTTTCAATGTAGGTAAAACAGCCTTATATTTGAAGAAGATACCATCTAGGAATTCATAGCTATAAAGAAGGCAATGCGTTTCTTCAAAACTTTGAAGAAATGCTGATACTATTGTTAAGGATTAATGCAGCTGGTAACTTTAAGTTGAAGCTAATCCTCACTTACCATTTTGAAAATCCTACAGCCCTTAAGAATTATGATCTGTAGGGGCATGTGCACCTCAACGTTTTTAGCAGCAATGTCCACAAATGCCAAACTATGGAAAGAGCCTAGATGTCCATCAACAAATGAATGGATAAAGAAGATGTGGTATATATATACAATGGAATACTATGCAGCCATCAAAAATAAACTTGCCATTTGCAACAATATAGATGGAACTAGAAGGTTTTAACCTAAGTGAAATAAGTCAATCAGAGAAATACAATTATCATATGAGCTCACTTATATGAAGAATTTGAGAAACAAGACAGAGGATCATAGGGGAAAGGAGGGAAAAATGAAACAAGATGAAACCAGAGGGAGACAAACCATAAGAGACTCTTAATCTCAGGAAACAGACTGAGGGTGCTGAGCGGGGGGAGTTCAGTGGGAGGGATGGGGTGGCTTGATGATGGACATTGAGGAGGGCATGTGCTATGATGTGCACTGTGAATTGTGTAAAACTGATGAAGACCTGTACCCCTAAAACAAATAATACATTATATGTTAAAAAAAAAACAAACAACAATTATGCTGTCTACTCTGCCTGTGTTCTCTAAGTGGAAAAAACAAAGACTTTTTCTTTACAACATGGTTTACTAAATATTTTAAGCCCACTGTGTGATATATATAGATATATATATATGTATGTATATATATATATATATTTGAGGAATATATATATATATATTTCTTTCAAAATATTACTTCTCAATGAGAATGTACCTGGTCACCCAAGAGCTCTGATGGAGATGTCCAATGAGCTTAATATTGCTTTCATGCCTGTGAATAACACACTTAATGCTGTCAATGGATCAAGGTGCAATTTCAAAGTTCAGTTCTTATTATTTTGG
Organism: Ailurus styani; assembly: GCA_002007465.1. Taxonomy (NCBI): domain Eukaryota; kingdom Metazoa; phylum Chordata; class Mammalia; order Carnivora; family Ailuridae; genus Ailurus; species Ailurus styani. The sequence continues at coordinate 32,846 of LNAC01001355.1, read as the reverse complement.
AAATACATTTTGTGAGATTATAGTTACCATAGGTAGTGATTCCTCTGATGGACTTGGGCAAAGTAAATTGAAAACCTTCTGAAACTGATTCAGCATTATAAATGCCATTAAGAACATTCATGATTTCATGGAGAGACATTAAAATTTCAACATAAACAGGAGTTTATAAGAAGTTGATTCCAACCCTCATGGATGGCTTTCAGGCATTCAGGACTTCATTGTAGGAAGTAACTACAGATGTGGTAGAAATAACAAGAGAATTAGAAATGGAGCCTGAAGATGTGACTGAACTTCTGCAATCCCATGATAAAACTTGAACAGAGGAGTAGTAGCTTCTTATGGATGACCAAAGAAGGTGGTTTCTTGAGATGGAATCTCCTCCTGGTAAAGATGCTGTGAAGATTGTTGAAATGACCACAAAGAATTAGTAATTACATTTGCTTAGTTGATAAAGTAGTGTAAGATTTGAGAGTCTTGATTCCAATTGCAAAAGAAGTTCTATTGTGGGTAAAATGTTATCAGATAGTACAGCATGGTGGCACCTGGGTGGCTCAGTTGGTTAAGGGTTCAACTCTTGATTTCAGCTAAGGTCATGAACTCAGGTTCATGAGATTGAGCCCTGTGTCAGACTTCAGTCAGCACAGAATCTTCTTGAGATTTCCTCTCTCTCCGTCCCACCTCTGCTTGTGTTTTTTTCTCTCTCTTTCTTTCAAATAAATACATAAATAAAATCTTCAAAAAAAGCACTGCATATTATACAGAAATTGTGAAAGGAAGAGTCAAATTTCACTTTGTCTTATTTTAAGACATTGCCACAGACACCCCAAACTTCACCCTGATCAGTCAGTAGTCATCAATACTGAGGCAAAACCCTCTATCAGCAAAAAAGATTATCACTCACTGAAAGCTCAAATGATGGTTAGCATTTTATTTTTTGCCAATAAGGGATTTTTATTTATATTTATGTATTTTTTATTTTTTATATATTAAGATTTTATTTATGTATTTGACAGAGAGAGAGAGACAGTGAGAGAAGGAACACAAGCAGAAGGAGTGGCAGAGGGAGAAGCAGACTTCCCACTGAGCAGGGAGCCTGATGCAAGGCTCAATCCTAGGACTCTGGGTTCATGACCTGAGCTGATGGCAAACACCTAACAATTGAGCCACCCAGGCAACTCCCCAATAAAACATTTTTAAATTAAGGTACGTACATTTCTTTAGATATAATGCCATTGTACCCTTAATAGGCTGCAGTGTAGTGTGAACATAACTTTTATATGCACTGGGAAACAAAAATATTCATTGGACTTACATTATTTTGATATTTGTTTTATTGCAGTGGTCTGGAACTAAACCCACAATATTTCTGAGGTATGCCTGTACCCTTCTCTAATAAAAGGAACCAGGCTTCCATGGTTAAATAGCAAATTCTACGACAGGAACAGGAAATGTATAAGATAAGAGTGCATCTTACAAGGCAGAAGTGTAATGCCTCCTGTAATGCAAAAGAATAAAGATATGGTAAAAGCAAAATAAAAACGACATTCATGAGGTTTTGTTCAAAAAACACAGAAGCCAATTGCAAGAGATCCCAGTGGCCATGGCCAATGCAATTTGATAATAACATAAATAAAGCAGCCTGGGATTATAACCCAGATTACAAAATAAATATTAATGAGTCCATTCAGATTCCTAGATCCTTAATTTTAAGCTGCACATAATAACTTCCTTCCATAGAAGATAGTATGCAAAAGGAAGAAAAGAGTAACTGTTAAATGGAAGAACTTGACAAAGGCAAACCCCAACCAGATGAATGTCAAGAGTAGTATTCATGTTGGTGTCAGGCACTATTGATATGGTGTGATGAAATTGCCACTTTACCTCTGTAGTCTTCCTCATGGAAACCAACAACACTAACATAATTGTGAAAAGAAAATCAAATAAATCCCAAGTTTTCCCTCCATTCCCCTGTGGTCCTCTGTTCTATTTCTTATGTTCCACATATGAGTAAAACCATATGATGATAATGGTCTGTCTCTGCTTGACTTATTTCACTTAGTATAATCCCCCCCAGTTCCATCCATGTCAACACAAATGGTAGGTATTCATCCTTTCTGATGGCTGAGTAATATTCCATTGTATATCTGAGCCACATCTTCTTTATCCATTCATCTATTGAAGGACATCTTGGCTCCTTCCATAGTTTGACAATTGTGGACATTGCTGCTATGAATATTGGGGTGCATGTGCCCCTTCTTTTCACTACATCTGTATCTTTGGGATAAATACTTAGTAGTGAAATTGCTGGGTCACAGGGTACCTCTATTTTTAACGTCTTGAGGAATCTCCATACCATTTTCCATAGTGGCTGCACCAGCTTGCATTCCCACCAAGAGTGTATGAGGGTTCCCCTTTCTCTAAATCCTTGCCAACATTTGTTGTTTCCTGTCTTGTTAATTATTGCCATTCCAACTGGTGCGAGGTGGTATCTCAATGTGATTTTGATTTGTATTTCCTTAATGGCTAGTGATATTGAACGTTTTTTCATGTGTCTGTCAGACATTTGAATGTCTTCTTTGGAGAAGTGTCTGTTCTTGTCTTCTGCCTGTTTTTTGACTTGATCATTTGTTTTTTGGGTGTTGAGTTTTACAAGTTCTTTATAGATCTTGGATATCAACCCTTTATCTGTAGTGTCATTTGCAAATATCTTCTCCCATTCTATGGGTTGCCTTTTTGTTTTGTTAATTGTTTTCTTTGATATGCAGAAGTTTTTATCTTAATGAAATCCCAAAAGTTAATTTTTGCTTTTGTTTACCTCATCTTTAGAGATGTGTCTTGAAAGAAGTTGCTGTGGCTGATGTAAAAGAGGCTATGGGTGTTCAGGAGGGCACATGTTGTGATGGGCACTGGCTGTTATATGCAACTAGTGAATCATTGAACACTACATTAAAAACTAATAATATACTATATGTTGGCTAACTGAACATAATAATTTAAAAAGTAAAATATATTAAAAAAAATTCCCAGCAGATGGGAAGTCTACTTGGCCAGCACTCCTGGTCAGGAATAAGGACATGGGAAAAATGGAAAGGTATTTCAGGCAAATACTAACCACATGAAAGCTGGTGTCACTATCACAATATTAACAAAAGGGACTTACTACAACAGTTGTGTGGTAAATGGAACATTAAATAAAAATAAAAAGTTTACACAATAAGAAATACACAATAACTCAAAACTTTTATGCACTTATAAATATAGTTTAAATATTTGTATTTGTATCATATTTGATAAGTCTCCAGGGTAAATAGACAAGTCACTTATATAGTGGGATTTTTTTTAATTCAAATTGTATATAGATGATAAAAAGATAAATATTGATTTCAGAGGTAGAGTTCAGTGGTTCATCACTTACATACAACACCCAGTACACATCATAAGAAGTGTCCTCCTTAATACCCATCACCCATCTAGCCCACTCCCTACCCACCTCTCTCCACCAACCCTCAGTTTGTTCTCTACAGTTAAGAGTCTATTATGGTTTATTTTTTTCTCTCTCTCTCCACCCCCCCAATGATCACACATTTTAGTTCTTAAATTTATATAGTGAGATATTTTGACATTCATTTGCTAATTATTATGAGGTCATCCAGGAAAAGAATTAGTCAAGATTTAGAAGATTTAAGCCACACAATGATCACTCTTTTTTAAAAAATATTTTATTTATTTGTGAGACAGAGAGAGAGAGAGAGAGAGAGAGAGAGAGAGAGAGAGCAGGAGCAGAGGGGAGCAGCAGAGGGAGTGGGAGAAGCAGGCTCCCTGCTGAATAGGGAGTCTGATGTGGGGCTGGATCCCAGGACCCTGATATCATGACCTGAGCTGAAGGCAGACACTTAACCAACTAAGCCACCCAGCTTCCCTACAAAGAACACTCTTGGTTTGATGAACACAGAATATGTGCTTCTCTCAAGTACATATAGACCATATTCTTCAAAAAATAATAATAATAACTGTAGAATAGGACATAAAGCATGCTCAATTATTTTTCAAGAATTCGTATCATAAAGTTATTCTCTCTGACCACAAATCAATTAACTTAGAAATCAATTACTAAAATATAAATTAAATGTTATATTCTTAACAATTAAAAAGCATACTTATAAATTACCCATGAGGCCTTGAATGAAATGAAACCAAAATGAAACCTTAAAATTAATTACAATTAAACATAAAAATACTATAATCCAAACCTTTAAAGAAATGAAGAAACATAACAACACATGCAGCAGTGATTAAAAAGATAATTAAAAGTTAACACAAACACAGTTTCAACTCTGTCAATAGAATTTAGATCAAACAGAAAACAAATCTAGAAAAAAAAATAACTTTCTAAAGAGATTCAGGAATGAATAAAGAAACCTGAAAAATCCTATAACCATTAAGGCAATTGAATCTGTTTTTCAGAATCTTCTCACAAGAGAAAACGCCAGGCCATTTTATATAATAGTTAAATTGAGCTTTGAAAGAACAGATTATTCTAACATGATAAAACTGTCCCAGAAGAGGGAAAAAAAAAGTAGGAATCGCTGTTCAATAATGGAAACTTTAATATTATAATCTAAAATGGAAAGTGTGAGGGCGCCTGGGTGGCTCAGTGTTAAAGCCTCTGCTTTCCGCTCAGGTCATGATCTCAGGGTCCTGGGATTGAGGCCCGCATCGGGCTCCCTGCTCAGCGGGGAGCCTGCTTCCCCCTGCCCCCTCCTGCCTCTCTGCCTCCTTGTGATCTCTCTCCCTCTGTGAAATAAATAAAATCTTAAAAGAAATAAAAATAAAAATAAAATGGAATGTGTGAGAATAAGAATTACCAGTTAAGCAGAATCACGAATGTAGAAGCAGAAATCCTAAACAATATATAAGATCACCAAATAGAGTAATTTATTAAGAATTTAAAATATTGTTGTCAAGTTGAAGCTTATTATAAAGATGCAGGAAGTTGTTTAACATTATGAATAACTGTAAATGGAATTCACCCGATTAATATATTGAAGAGGAAAATTCTAATAATTACCTCAATATATATTGAAAAAGAATTTGATAAAATTGACATCTCTTCCTGATAAAAACTCTTAGCAGCTGAAGAATAGAAGGAAACTTTCTGAACTGGTAAGCCTCCAAAAAGTATCAATTTCAGTGAAGAAACTTTAAACGCATTCCCTTTAAAACGAGGAGCATAATAAGGATCCCCACTTATACCACCTTTTTGTAACATGGTACTTGAGGTTTTCACAGGCATAGTAATAATAGAAGTTATGAGTTTGAAAGGAGGAAAGAAAACTAAACACTGTATAAAAAATGAAAGTAATGGAAAGCAATTTGCAAGTTAGTTATCAAAATGCCTAAGAATGATGAATACAGAGCAAAGTCATTCCATTTCTATAGACCAGAATTCAACAGTTAAAAATGGGGAAGTCTTGACCTACCAGCTACCAGAACTTATTACAAGATAATAGGAATGAAGACAGTGTGGTATTAGCACATCGACATACAGTTACCAAGGGAACAGAAATATATGCATATGTTGAAATGTAATGCAAAGTAGAGATGTCAATGTCTATTAGTCAGGAAAGAATGGACTATTTTTAATAAACTGTACTACAAAAAATACCCAATAGAAAGGGAAAATAAATTGCATCCCACCTCACATTATACACACACATACATATGCACATACACACACAAGCACACAGATAAAAGATAAAAATGCTTAGGGTAAGTTTTGCACACTTTTAGGAGAAAACTCAAGACTATCTTTAAGATTTGGGCATAAAGAAGGATTTGAAAAAAAATAAATGAATAAAGTCCTTATAAGGAACTAGCAAGTCCAAAGTGGTTGTTAAAAGTTTTCCAGAGAGAAGCGGCAAGATAGCAGAGGAGTTGGAGACCGATTATGATCAGGTCCCAGAAATTCACCCAGATAGCTATCAAACTATTCTGCACACCTACATATTCAACAGGAGATCGAAGATAAGAAGAGCAGCAATTCTAGGAACAGAAAATCGACCACTTTTCTGAAGGTAGGCCATGCAGAGAAGTGAATCTGAAGCGACGGGAAGATAGACCCCGGGGGGAGGGGCCGGCTCCCAGCAAGTGAGCGAGCAGCGGAGCACAAATTCGGAACTGTTACAAGTCTGCTCCACTGAGGGACATCGGCCCGGAGGCTAACTGGGGGGGTTAAACCCTCACGGGGACAGTGTGGTCTCAGGACCCACGGAGACACAAAATGACCAGTGGTGTCTGAGCGCCATCAAGCTCCCAGGTATCAGAGAGAAACCAGCGGGAGAGACGGAACCCAGCTGAGAAGGTGTTTCTCAGCTCAGTGTTACCTTGGGCCGTGATCCAAAGCACAGTCAGGCCACTGATCTGTGAGCAGGGACCCCACGGGCAGCAGACCCAGAGAGAACCTCTCCTTCCTCCTCTGGGAGGAACAGCATGGGAGCGGCTGCAGAATCTGCTAGGTTTGGAGATTCTAAATGGGGCTGAGAGCCACAGATAGAGACACTCAGTCATAGGCCGGGTGAGCTCAGAGATCAGTGCTTTATTCTGAGGTGCACTGAGGACTAAGGCACTGAGCTCTGGGCTCCACAGGGTGGGAGACTGGGAGCCCATTGTCAGTCCCATCTTCCAACGTGGTATGGAATGCACTCAGGGAACAAAAGCTCCTGAGAGTGAACCCGAGGTGATTACTTAGCCTGGCCCTGGGCGAGGAGAGTGTGATTCCGCCTCTGGCAAAGACACTTGAGAATCCCAGCAACAGGCCCCTCCCTGAAAAGGCCAGAAAAAAACCATCCAGCCAAAGTCAAGTTCGAGATTAGTTAGAATTGTGGAACTCCGGAGCTGGAGGAAAACAATGCAGAGAACTGATGGCTTTTTCCCCATTATTCTTTAGTTGTTCAAAGTTAAATTCTTGGGCGCCTGGGTGGCTCAGTGGGTTAAAGCCTCTGCTTTCGGCTCAGGTCATGATCTCAGCGTCCTGGGATCGAGGCCCGCATCGGGCTTTCTGCTCAGCAGGGAGCCTGCTTCCTCCTCTCCCTGTCTCTCTGCCTGCCTCTCTGCCTACTTGTAATTTCTGTCTCTCTGTGTCAAATAAATAAATAAAATCTTTAAAAAAAAAAAAAACAAAGTTAAATTCTTTGAATATTTTTTCTTAACTTTTTTCTTTTAAATTTTTTCCTTTTTCCTATTTTAACATTTTTAACTATTATATCTTATCAACACTTTTTAATCTTTTTTTTAATTTTCATTTTTATAATCATATTTTATCCCTTCATTGTATTTAACCTTATTTTTTGAATATATATAGGGTCTGTTCAACTCATCAGTCAATAGATATAGAGATAGATATAGAGATAGAGTCAGCGACACAGACAGATATAGAAACAAATAAATAATAGAGATATAGATATAGGCTTTTGTTTTATTTATTTTTGTTTTGTTATGTTTTTGTTTGTATGATTTTTTTGTTCGTTTGTTCTTTTGTTTGTTTGTTTGTTTGTTTTTTTCCCTCTATCATTTTTCCCCTGTTCCACGTATCTTCTGAGTAGGTTAGTGTATATTTCTCTGGGGTCATTGCTACCCTTTAGTATTTTGTTCTCTCATTCATCTATTCTTAGATGCATAAAATGACAAGATGGAAAAAAACCAACACAAAAAAAAGAAAAAGAGGCAGTAAGGATGGCTAAGGATCTAATCAATGTGGACATTAATAATATGACAGAAATAGAGTTCAGAATGACAATTCTCAAGGTGCTGCCTGGGCTTGAAAAAACCATCGAAGATAATAGAAAAGCCCTCTCTAGAGAAATAAAAATCCTTTCTGGAGCAATAAAAGAACTAAAATCTAACCAAGCTGAAATCAAAAAAAGCTATTAATGAGGTGCAATGAAAAATGGAGACTCTTACTGCTAGGATAAATGAAACAGAAGACAGAATTAGTGATTTAGAAGACAAAATGTCAGAGAATAAAGAAGAGGAGGAAAAGAGAGACAAACAACTACTGGACCATAAGGGAAGAATTCAAGAAATAAGTGATACCATAAGATGAAACAATATTAGAATAATTGGGATACCAGAAGAGGAAGAGAGAGAGGGTGGGACAGAAGTTATATTGGAGAAAATTATAATACAAATTTCCCTAATTTGCCGAAGGGAACAAGCATCAAAATCCAGGAGACACAGAGAACCCCCCTCAAAATCAATAAAAATAGGTCCACACCCCATCATCTAATAATAAAACTTACAAGTCTTAGTGACAAAGAGAAAATCCTGAAAGCAGCTCAGAACAACAGGTCTATAACATACAATAATAGAAATATTAGACTGACAGCAGACCTATCCACAGACCCCTGGCAGGCCAGAAAGAACTGGCATGATATATTCAGAGCACTGAATGAGAAAAATATGCAGCCAAGAATACTATATCCAGCTATGGTGTCATTGAAAATAGAAGGAGAGATAAAAAGCTTCCAGGACAAACAAACACTCAAGGAATTTGCAAACACCACGCCAGTCCTACAGGAAATATTGAAAGGGGTCCTCTAAGCAAAGAGAGCCTAAAAGAAACATACACCAGAAAGGAAGAGACCAAATATACAGTAACAGTCACTTTACAGGCAATACAATGGCTCTAAATTCATATCTCTCAATAATTACCCTGAATTTAAATGGACTAAATGCCCCAAATAAAAGACACAGGGTATCAGAATGGATAAAAAACAAGACCCACTGATATGCTGACTACAAGAAACACATCTTGCACACAAAGACACCTCCAGATTTAAAGTGAGGGGGTGGAAAATAATTTATCATGCCAATGGACATCAAAAGAAAGCTGGAGTGTCAATCCTTATATCAGATAAGTTAGATGTTAAGCCAAAGAATATCATAAGAGATGAGGAAGGACACTATATCATACTAAAAGTATCTGTCCAAAAAGAAGATCTAACAATTATAAATACCTATGCCCCTAACATGGGAGCAACAGCCAATTATATAAACCAATTAATAACAAAATCAAAGAAACACAGTGACAATAATACAATATTAGTAGGGGACTTTAACACCCCCCTTATTGAAATGGACAGATCATCAAAGCAAAAGTACAACAAGGAAGTAAAGGCTTTAAAAAAACAAAACAATCCGGTCAAAGTCAAGTTCAAGATTGCTGAGAATTGTGGAACTCTGTAGCTAGGGGAAAGCAATGCAGAGAATTCATGGCTTTTTCCCCATGGTTCTTCAGTCGATCAAAGTTAAATTCATTGAATTTTTTTTTGAACTTTTTTCTTACTTTTCCTTTTAAATTTTTTCCCTTTTCCTATTTTAACTTTCTTAACTCTTATATCTTATCAACACATTTTAATCTTTTTAAAATTTTCATTTTTATAATCATATTTTATCCCTTCATTGTTTTTAACCTTATTATTTGTGTACTTATACGGTCTGTTCAATTCACCAGTCTAATAGTTATAGATAGGTAGATAGAGATAGAGATAGAGATAGAGTCATAGACAGACATAGATGTAGAAACAGAAATAGATAATATAGATAGAGGATTTCATTTTATTCATTTTTGTTTTGTATTTGTATGATTTTGTTTTTTTGGTTCTTTTTGTTTTGTTTTGTTTTTTGGTTATTTTCCCTCTTTCTTTTCTCCCCAGTTCCAGGTCTCTTCTGAGTAGGTTAGTGTATAGTGCTCTGGGGGTCACTGCTACCCTTTAGTATTTGGTTCTCTCATCCATCTATTCCTATCTGCATAAAATGACAAGGCGGAAAAAATCAACACACAAAAAAGAACAAGTCCCAGTAATGACGGCTAGGGACCTAATAAATGTGGACATTAGTAATATGACAGAACTAGAGTTCAGAAAGACCATTCTTAAGGTGCTGGCTGGGCTCAAAAAAAACATGGAAGATAACAAAAAAGCCCTCGCTAAAAAAATAAAAAATCTTTCTGGAGAAATAAAAGAACTAAAATCTAACCAAGCTGAAATCAAAAAAGCTATTAATGAGGTGCAATTGAAAATAGAGGCTCTTACTGCTAGGATAAATGAAGCAGAAGACAGAATTAGTGATTTAGAAGACAAAATGTCAGAGAAAAAAGAAGAGGAGGAAAAGAGAGACAACTACTGGACCATGAGGAAAGAATTCGAGAGATAAGTGATACCATAAGACAAAACAATACTAGAATAATTGGGATCCCAGAAGAGGAAGAGAGAGAGAAAGGGCCAGAGGGTATATTGGAGCAGATCTTAATACAGAATTTCCCTAATCTGGCAAAGGGAACAAGCATCAAAATCCAGGAGGCACAGAGAAGCCCCCCCAAAATTAATAAAAATAGGTCCACACCCCGTCATCTAATAGTAAAACTTACAAGTCTTAGTGACAAAGAGAAAATCCTGAAAGCAGCTCGGGACAAGAGATCTATAACATACAATGTTAGAAATATTAAATGACAGCAGACCTATCCACAGAGATATGGCAGGCGAGAAAGAGCAGGCATGATATATTCAGAGCACTGAATGAGAAAAATATGCAGCCAAGAATACTATATCCAGCTAGGCTGTCACTGAAAATAGAAGGAGAGATAAAAATCTTCCAGGACAAACAAAAACTCAAGGAATTTGCAAACACCAAGCCAGCCCTACAGGAAATATTGAAAGGGGTCCTCTAAGCAAAGAGAACCTAAAAGAAACATAGACCAGAAAGGAAGAAACACAATATACAGTAACAGTCACCTTACAGGCAATACAATGGCTCTAAATGTATATCTCTCAATAGTTACTCTGAATGTAAATGGACTAAATGCCCCAACTAAAAGACACAGGGTATCAGAATGGATAAAAAAACAAGACCCATCGATATGCTGTCTACAAGAAACTCATCTTACACGCAAAGACACCTCCAGATTTAAAGTGAGGGGATGGAAAACAATTTACCATGCCAATGGACAGCAAAAGAAAGCTGGAGTGGCAATCCTTATATCAGATAAACTAGACTTTAAGGCAAAGAATATCATAAGAGATGAAGAAGGACACTATATCATACTAAAAGGATCTGTCCAACAAGAAGATCTAACAATCATAAATATCTATGCCCCTAACATGGGAGCAGCCAATTATATAAACCAATTAATAACAAAATCAAAGAAACACACTGACAATAATACAATATTAGTAGGGGGCTTTAACACCCCCCTCACAGAAATGGACAGATCATCAAAGCAAAAGATCAACAAGGAAATAAAGGCTTTAAATGACACCCTGGACCAGTTGGACATCACAGATATATTCAGAACATTCCATCCCAAAACAACAGAATACACATTCTTCTCCAGTGCACATGGAACATTCTCCAGAATAGACCATATTCTGGGTCACAAATCAGGTCTCAACAGGTACCAAAAGATTGGGATCATTCCCTGCATATTTTCAGACCATAATGCTCTGAAACTAGAACTCAACCACAAGAGGAAAGTTGGAAAGAACTCAAATACATGGAGGCTAAAGAACACCCTACTCAAGAATGAATGGGTCAACCAGGAAATTAAAGAAGAATTAAAAAAATTTATGGAAACAAATGAAAATGAAAACACAACTGTTCAAAATCTTTGGGACACAGCAAATGCAACCTAAGAAGGAAAGTATATAGCAATACAAGCCTTTCTCAAGAAACAAGAAAGGTCTCAAGTACACAACCTAACTCTACACCTACAAAAGCTAGAGAAAGAAACCAAAGAAAGCCGACACCCAACAGAAGAGAAATAATAAAGATCAGAGCAGAAATCAATGAAATAGAAAACAAAAGAAGAGTGGAACAAATCAATGAAACTAGGAGCTGGTTCTTTGAAAGAATTAATAAGATTGATAAACCCCTGGCCAGACTTATCCAAAAGAAAAGAGAAAGGACTCAAATTAATAAAATCATGAATGAAAGAGGAGAGATCACAACCAACACCAAAGAAATACAAACAATTCTAAGAACATATTATGAGCAACTCTACACCAGCAAATTTGACAATCTGGAAGAAATGGATGCATTCTTAGAGAAATATAAACTACCAAAACTGAACCAGGAAGAAACTGAAGACCTGAATAGACCCATCACCAGTAAGGAGATTGAAGCAGTCATCAAAAATCTCCCAACGAACAAGAGCCCAGGGCCAGACGGCTTCCCAGGGGAATTCTACCAAACATTTAAAGAAGAATTAATACCTATTCTCCTGAAACTGTTCCAAAAAATAGAATTGGAAGGAAAACTTCCAAACTCCTTTTATGAGGCCAGCATTACCTTGATCCCCAAACCAGGCAAAGACCCCATCAAGAAGGAGAATTACAGACCAATATCTTTGATGAATACGGATGCAAAAATCCTCAACAAAATACTAGCCAATAGGATCCAGCAGCACATAAAAAGGATTATTCACCACGACCAAGTGGGATTTATTCCTGGGATGCAAGGTTGGTTTAACATTCGCAAATCAATCAATGTGATACAAGACATTAATAAAAGAAAGAACAAGAACCATATGATCCTCTCAATAGATGCTGAAAAAGCATTTGACAAAGTACAGCACCCTTTCTTAATCAAAACTCTTCATAGTGTAGGCATAGAGGGTACATACCTCAAAATCATCAAAGCCGTCTATGAAAAACCCACAGCAAATATCATTCTCAGTGGAGAAAAACTGAGAGATTTTCCCTAAAGTTAGGAACACGGCATGGCTCTCCACTACCACCNCCACTGCTATTCAACATAGTACTAGAAGTCCTAGCCTCAGCAATCAGACAACAAAAAGAAATAAAAAGCATCCAAATTGGCATGGAAGAAGTCAAACTATCACTCTTTGCAGATGATATGATACTTTATGTGGAAAACCCAAAGGACTCCACTCCAAAACTGCTAGCACTCATACAGGAATTCAGTCAAGTGTCAGGATATAAAATCAATGCACAGAAATCAGTTGCATTTCTATATACCAACAACAAAACAGAAGAAAGAGAAATTAAAGAGTCAATCCCATTTACAATTGCACCCAAAACCATAAGATACCTAGGAATAAACCTAACCAAAGAGGCAAAGAATCTGTATTCAGAAAACTATAAAGTACTCATGAAAGAAATTGAGGAAGACACAAAGAAGTGGAAAAACATTCCATGCTCATGGATGGGTAGAATAAATATTGTGAAAATGTCTATGCTACCTAGAGCAATCTACACATTTAATGCAATCCCCATCAAAATACCAGCAATTTACTTCAAAGAAATGGAACAAATAATCCTAAAATTTATATGGAACCAGAAAAGACCCCGAATAGCCAAAGGAATGTTGAAAAAAAAAAGCAAAGTTGGCGGCATCACAATTCCAGATTTCAAGCTCTATTACAAAGCCGTCATCATCAAGACAGTATGGTACTGGCACAAAAACAGACACATAGACCAGTGGAACAGAATAGAGAACCCAAAAATGGACCCTCAACTCTATGGTCAACTAATCTTCGACAAAGCAGGAAAGAATGTCCAGTGGGAAAAAGACAGTCTCTTCAACAAATGGTGTTGGGAAAACTGGTCAGCCACATGCAGAAAAATGAAACTGGATCATTTCCTGACACCACACACAAAAATAGACTCAAAATGGATAAAAGACCTCAATGTGAGAAAGGAATCCATCAAAATCCTCGAGGAGAACACAGGCAGCAACCTCTTCGACCTCAACCGCAGCAACTTCTTCCTAGGAACCTCACCAAAGGCAAGGGAAGCAAGGGCAAAAATGAACTATTGGGACTTCATCAAGATTAAAAGCTTTTGCACAGCAAAGGAAACAGTCAACAAAACCAAAAGACAACTGACAGAATGGGAGAAGATATTTGCAAATGACATATCAGATTAAGGGCTAGTATCCAAAATCTATAAAGAACTTCTCAAATTCAACACTCATAAAACAAATAACCCAGTCAAGAAATGGGCAGAAGACATGAACAGACATTTCTCCAAAGAAGACATCCAAATGGCCAACAGACACATGAGAAAGTGCTCGACTTCACTCGGCATCAGAGAAATACAAATCAAAACCACAGTGAGATACCACCTCACACCAGTCAGAATGGGTAAAATCAACAAGTCCAGAAATGACAGGTGTTGGCAAGGATGCGGAGAAAGGGGAACCCTCCTACACTGTCGGTGGGAATGCAAGCTGGTGCAGCCACTCTGGAAAACAATGTGGGGAGGCTCCTCACAAATTTGAAAATAGAGCTACCCAAGACCCAGCAATCGCACTACTGGGTATTTACCATAAAGATAGAAAGGTAGTGATCCTCGGGAGCACATGCACCGAATGTTTATTATCAATGATAATTTATTTTCTATTCTACTCTATTATCTATTATCTATTTATTATTTTCATTCATTTATCAAGAGACCCCATAAAGGAAGTAAAAATAGAAACTACAAACCAGACAATGTCATTTGAGACCTACAATATACAGAGACTACGCAGAAACCAGAAAGGACCTCTGGAAAGCAGTAAAAAAATAAAAGAGCATAAACTCAAATTTAAAAAAAAAAGTGTAGAACACATGGACTGGTCTTTCAGAAAATGGACACAGAGATGGTCAAACAAATAAAAAGATGTTCAAGGAAATACCCTTGACTGCCACTCTGAGATGCCAGATGGGCATGGATCCTTTTTGAAAGTGGACCCTAGGACTGCAGTTGGCTTTCTTACACAATGCTGCTGGAGGTACAATCAAAGGGAACAGGAACTTTGCAAAACAACATGGTGTTATCTTATAAATGGAATATGATGTATGCACCCAGAAAGTCAGTAAATCCACTGCAACTTTATAATGTAGAGAAACTCTTTGGGTGCATCAGGAGACAATACCACAATGCTCATGACAGTATTATTCACAGAGAACTGTAAAAATGCTCTCAACAAGCAATTGAAAAAGAAGAAAAGGTGTGTGGGGGTTATTCAGTAAATGCAAATAAGCTTTCCATCTTATTGTAATCATTTCAGCAGTGTTTCTTCCTCAAATAATCCTCTTTTATTTGGGGGGAGGGAAGGGTATTAATTAATTAATTAATTAATTTTTAAATTAATTAATTAATTTTTTATTATGTTCAGTAAGCCAACGTATAATACATCATTAGTTTTTCATGTAATGTGCAAAGATTCATTAGTTACCCAGTGCTCATCACCACACGTGCGTTTCTTATTACCCATCACCTTGTTATCCCATCCACCAAACCCCCACCTTCTGTAACGTTCAGTTTGTTTTCCAGAGTCCAGAGTCTCTCATGGTTTGTCTTCCTTTCTGATTTCTTCCCATACAGCTTTCCCTCCCTTCCCCTATGGTCCTCCATGTTATTCTTTACGTTCGACATATAAGTAAAACTATTCTTCTTTTTAGAAAATTGTAAAAAATTAATGAATTTCAAGCATAAATTCTGGAAGTTTGAAAGGGAAATTCCTGCTCCTTTCCTTAGTCTTCAGAAGCCTCGTTCTACACAGGGCAGACACTAGGCTCTCTCAGAGAATTCTGGCAGGAATTTTCCTCATTAGGTGTAGGAAGCTGAAATTCTTCATCTTTATCTACAAAACAACAGTGTTAAATGATCTTACTTCTTTTTTCTACTCCCTTCATTTGTGTTTTCTTCATGATCCCTAGAAATTTTGCACACATGGGTTAAGTCACTTATGAAAGCACTGCTTCCTCGATTTTTCCTCAAATGACTGACTGATTATTTTCAATTTTACTACAAATGGTTCTGTCAATGGGATCCACGTAGGCATTGCCTCAGGGATGATCCTGAGTGTGGAATGGATTGTCCCAACTGGAGGGTCCCCTGCAGTCATAAGAGCACCTGTTTCTCTGGCCCAGGCTCATTCCCAGCCCTGATGGTAAAACAAAAAGCATGGGATCTCATGGCCTTTGCCAAAGACAGAGAAGAAAATAGAGAAAAATCTGCGGCAATTTATCCTCTCAGAAGTTGGATAGGAATTACTATTATGAGGATTCTGTAAGATTATAAATTTCATAATTTTGTCACAATGGCTGTCACTTGATCCTGGATGTCCTCTAATGGAATTCTGACAATGTCAAGCAGAACTCCACCTCCAGAGATTGTCTGATGCTATGGGATGAGTGCCTTTGCCTATCCTTGGCCAGGATATTTTGCAATTCTGTAGAAATAGAAGTGTATTTGTGGAGAACTGATGGTGATGCAGGCATTTTGTGTCCATCATGATGCAAATGGTTCCTTTTCAAGGCAATGCAGTATTTTGTTTTTCCCTGGGGAGATAGAATTGATTTCTGGTCTGAGAAGGGATTATCCAAACATTCTATTTTTTTCCAAACATTACATTTTAGTGCCTGAAATATTGTCTAGCTGTGCATCTGTTAGTGAATTCATCTAAGCAGCCTGATTGCCTATTATGTATCTGTTGTTTAGATGCTCCTTTGAAGGTGTTTTCATATCTTACGTCATTATTTAACAAATTATTAACACATTTGCATTAAAGTCACAATTTTACCTTCTTGAATATCATCATTTAAAAGTTTCTACTCGGGGTGCCAGGGTGGCTCAGTGGGTTAAAGCCTCTGCTTTCGGCTCAGGTCATGATCTCAGCATCCTGGGATCGAGGCCCGCATCGGGCTCTCTGCTCAACGGGGAGCCTGCTTCCTCCTCTCTTTTTGCCTGCCTCTCTGCCTACCTGCGATCTGATCTTTCTCTCTGTGTCAAATAAATAAATAAAATCTTAAAAAAATAATAAAATTAAAAAAAATTAAAAAAATAAAAGTTTCTACTCATTGTAAACTAAAGGAACCCAAATACTGCAAACCTTAAATTTTATCATGGTTGTTTGCAAATGCTCCACTTGATTCTCTAAGAAAATTTTAGAGGGATTTATTATTATGCCCCATTTTCCAGATGCTGAAAATGAGGCTCAGATGTTTTTAGCAACAACACATGGACTCAGGTTTCCTAAACAGGCTTGAAGTCCAGCCTCTAGAGAGCATGCCCCCAGACCAACAGCAAATTCTCAGCCTCATCCCAGCCCTACTCAGTTAGAAACCAGGGGTTGGAAGGGAGACAGCAGTCTGCATTTCATTAACCCCTCCAGATAATGCTGATGCACACTCAAGTCTGAACACCACTGCCTCAGAACTGCACAGGTGAAGCACCAGAGGAGCTTTAAAGCAAATACTGATGCCTGGGCCTGCTGGTAGGGGTTCTGATTTAATTGGTCTGGAGTTTGTCCAGGCATCTGGACTTTTAGAAACTCCCTGGGACATTCTAATGTGTAGCCGGGGCTACAAGCTGCTGCCCTTTTAGAGTGACAACCCCAAACCATAAAGGCCCCTTACACATTTGAAGTATTTTCATCCTGTGCTGCTAACCAAGGTAGGCAGATTGTGGCTAGATGGGCATTTCATTAGATAGGATACTTCTAAAGGCATTTCATAAAGAGTTTGATTTCCCTCTGCACCAAATAGTAGGATGCTGACCATAAAAGAAGAGGGCCTACCCCGCTCACTGAAGAGAAGTAAATGGAATGTTCTTAGGGTAGAAGAAAAAAATAAAAAGAACGTCATTTGGATTGGCCCCATATGGTTCAGTTACTTCTCAATATAGCACAAATTCATTTTAATTTAATGGATTTGTTACAAATTTCCTGAAAAGCTTTTACAGAAGGAGGTTGTGAATTAGCATCTCAGCATCCTACTGAGGAAGTCATTATGTAGCAAGCTCCAAGCTGAGATAATCAAATAATAACTGACAATTTATAACTTCCAAAGTAATATTCTTAAATATGGAATCGTGAAAGGGACTATTTGCCAACAGTATTACTGCAGTGGAGATGATTAGCTTTTAAGACAACAAACAAAGTGACTCCTTCTTTGTGGCCATCTGCCTTTGCCTTTGAGATATTTGGGCAGTGGGCACTGATCCAAGTCATTTTTCCTTCTGTAGCTTCCTCTGCTGGGCCCAACAGCATGAGGCACAAATTCAGGGACCCTGCAGAAATATTTTATTTACTAAATTGGTAGTGAAAACTAGCAAAGAGATGTGCTAACTTGAATAATGCCAGAGTGGGGAGTTTATAAGGATGTTTGGGACATGAGATGTCTCAAGAAAATGTTGTTTGGGGTAGAATCAACACAGTAACTAGCTGAATCCCTTCATTCAACACAGTAATTGTCTAACAAGGTTCTAAGCTAGAGGGTCTCTAAATAAATCCAAATAGGCAATCTCGAGATTTGTTTAGGACTCAATATTTTCATTACCTTCTGAGCAATATTTTATGGTTTGTGGTTCAAAAATACTTTTTTTCCACATGAGGATCGATTTTTAGGGTACCTGATAGACTAACTGGGTATTAAGAAATTTTGTTCTGTGAAGAAAAATTCCTCTCACTCTCAAGGAACATCTCATCCATCACAATTGCTGATGCTTAATTGCACCCAATAATAAGTTCTACTTTTTATAACTAATCATATGTTCATACCATCAGATATCAATACATCTGTGGAACTCACTAACCTATGGATATCTTTAATTCCTAATAAGAATGTCAGTTCTCTGAGAACTGGGCCAGGTAATGTGCCTCATAACTGAGCCCCAACTTTAGGTCTTAGACACACCGTACACATGTCATGCATCTGGAGGTTCTGATGGAACAGTCTGTATGAATACACTCACTCTGGTCACACAGTGTTTTAACCTCTGAGACAAGTTGCCTTCGAAACTTGGCTTTGCTACAAACTACCTATGTACCTTGGGGAAATTGTATGGTATGTGACTCAGTTTCCATGGCTTGTGCCTCAGTTTTTCCACCTGTAAAATGTGGATGAAAGTTGTACCAACTTTATAAATTTGTTTTAGTAAGATCAAGTTATTTAATTTGGGGAAAATACTTAAGAACAGAACTGAGCACATGTTAAGAGTTAGCTAATACCAGTAGCAGAGGGGACACTTTCATGGAAAGATTTGATTTCTGAGACACTGAAGAACACTTTGACATTAAATGTCACTTGTATCTGCCTGATTTGGTGTCTTAACTGAAAATCTTGTTCTGGCTGGGTAGCTAAATCCTTGTGCCCCCACCCTCCCCACATAAGGTTTAATATTTAAGCCTTTGACTGGGGTGGTCTTAACCAGTGAGAGCAACTGACAAATCACAGGGTTTGAGTTCCTGCACCCCCCTGTGTCATGCAAAGCCCTAGGGGATATGGAATCTCAGTTTAAATGGAAAAAGGAAGCAAACATGAGAAAGGGAAATGAGCCTGGTGTCAATTGGCAGGAAATTGGGGCCTCATGGCGGAGCAGATGCTTGGGGAGGTGGCACAGAAAAGGAATGTGCAATGCTAGCTTCTTGTTAGGTTTCTCATGGACACAACTTAAATATTAGGACAGTTGGATGCACCAGTAAAATAATTAATTAAAGAGTAATTAAGTTAGGATAAGAATGCCAAATGTACCAAACACAAGTTTAACAAATATAGTATATCAGAATCCTAACAGGGAACAGATGTGCTATCATTCCCAAATTAGAATCATTTGAGGAGAGATCATTAAAGGAAATATTTACAAAATTGTAGGCAAGGTGTTTCTTTGGACACCAGGTTCAGGAAGGTTCTGGCTGTTTGAGCTGACACTCCCTTCTGAATGCCCTCTAGCTGAGATCGGTTAATTGAAGTCAGAGGGAGATCTGCAGATACTGTCCCATGACAAAGACATTCTCATCTGCTTGTTTCCTCTGCTGTTACATTAAATAATTCAGAAAGGAAATGCAGGATGGATTTTGAAGTTTCTGATGACTGATCTTTGATACTGGCCTGATGTCTCAGTAAACTACCTTTGGAGTTTATTTTTTATCAAGGACCAATTGAGCCAATAATGCATGGATCCTTTCTTTCATTTCACAACCACATTCAACTTATATTGAAGTACTTATTACATTTCTAGGACTGAGGAAGAAACAAAAGAAATGCAGCTTCTTTTTCATCTTCAAGAACTTAAAATCTTACTGAGGAGATATGACACAAAGGAAAGCTTTATAGTCTGATGGGAAGAGAATTGATATGGGGAACAGAGACCTAAGTGTCCTAGTCAATGACACATTCTTGTTCTTGTTCTTAATCCTCTTTGAAATTTATTTTTACTTACCTGGGTAAGGGCAGTGGCCAGGGGATGGAGGCTAGGGACAGATATGGACGTCTCAGTGGGCTTCTCAATAACTCTGAGAACAAGCACAAAGCTGTAATAGAAAACTGTGAAGTCCAAGACTGGTCAGACCTGGGGTTACTTCCTGGATGAATGAGCATCAGTAAATTAATTTTGGGAAGACTCCTTTCTCAACTGCAAAATGAGGGAAACAATAGTTACTCTTCAAGGTTGCCTTAAAGATTAGATGTAGCACAGGTTGCAGGTTCCTTAAAGGCAGTAGCTATCTTTCCTCTTATGGCCGTGTAGCAGTACCATGGGATGGATTCTCACATGGGCAGGAATTTAATAAATATTGCTTGGTTTTATTTAACTAGGTTAGTGTCTAGCACATAGTTGACAATTAAAAATAGTAGATTTATTATTATTTAGCTCATTTCTAGCACTGAAATTTTGTGATTTATTGATGTTTTAAATGAAAATTACCAGTAAAGGGGATAACTTCTTTATTTGCCAAAGTATTGTCAGTCATCTGTTCATCCAGAGATGAAACTCACTATATCTTCACCAGAGTGAAGGCCGAAGGAATTAGATAAGGAAGAGGAGAGGTAATGCAAGGTTTTAGGAGAGGCTTAGAAATAGGCCCTCGAGTGACACGAGCCTGATGGGTTTGGAAGTGTCCTAGATTTCTAGATCCCTAAAGAGGGTTGTAAGTGGGATTCTTCCAAAAGCCAATCCTGAGTCAAGGGTCTACCTGTCAGTGATTTATTACGGGCATTCTCCCGGGAGAAATTGGTAATATGATAAGGCATGATAGGGAAGGGGTGCAATATCAGGTAGAGAGACCCAGCCTCAGCCTGTTCCCATGGGAGCTCTGGAGCTTGAATTATACCTCAGGTTTATTTGTCCCATCAGAAGCCAGAAGGTTGTGATTTTGAATTTCTGCTTCAGTCAGTCATTGGCTAATCCACTCCCAGGGATGGGGAGTGGTGGGGAATGTAAGTTCCCAGGCAATTCCACCAGCTTAAAGACAGTCCATGGGAGTATGGCATATGTATGAGCCATCAGGAACAAAGAACAAGGAAGTTGGAGGGTGGGTGTACAGACCCATTAAGGAATCCATAGTGATATTGGTGGAATACCAATAGTGTCTGATACTGAGGGAGCAGTAGAAGGGGTCTGCCTTAGATTAGAGCTCTAAGAGTCTGGATTCTAATACCAAGTCTCAGTTTCCAGTGATCTGTCTGGAAAAAGACATTAAGCATTTGAGGTTGACCCATCTCCTCCTGATCTAATTCAGTCCCCTGCAATTTTGTAGCATGGGTATAAAGGTCTGCCTGAGCAGCTTCAAAGAGATGAGGTGGCTCTTGTAACAAAAGCAATTTCTTGGGGCCCCTGGGTGGCTCAATCATTAAGCATCTGCCTTTGGCTCAGGTCATGATCCCAGGGTCCTGGGATTGAGCCCCACATTGGGCTCCCTGCTCACAGGATGCCTGCTTCTCCCTCTCCCACTCCCCCTGCTTAAAAAAAAAAGCAATTTCTCCAAAGTCTAAGAGAAGAAATGAAGATGGCTCCCTCAGGGATAGATGCTGAAAAAATGGTGGTTCAATGTATAGAAAGGAGGAATTGTTTCTGAAGAAGACAGGAAGGCCACCACAAAGGGGATCAGCTACTGGCCCCAGGTGTCTGTGTTTTCACTGAGAAAATCTGTTAGGGACTTCCTTCACCTTCTCTGAACCTCCAGACACAGTCAGGGTTAACAGTGGCATGGGAAAAAGAACTTCCTGGATGCTTCTATTGTGAGGAGCCCAAGCATTGCCCAGCTTCTGCTGGCCAAGATCTGTGCAGGGCCCTTCACATACTTTATAGCTTTCTAGGGCAGCCTTGTGAGATAAACAGCAGCCTATCTCTAACAGGAGAGAAACCTGAGACAGGGAAGAAAAAAAGCTCAGACATAACTCCAGGAGGTGATTGGTGGGCAGGATTCTAAGAGCAATCTATACTAATTCCAAACCCAGAAGCCTCTCACTTCAGCCAAAGAGCACCTTTATATTCTAAAGAACTTGTTATGGACAAAGTTAATCCTTGAACTGACAGTTTAAATTAAAACAAAATAAATTTCAAATGTCAATTTATATTTCAATTTTTAGGCAGTTTCTGGTAGCAAAAGTAGAAAGACAATCCATATTCTGACACGGGTAGATATTTTTGGTGAGGGCTGAATATGGGATGATTTGTATATTAGAGTAAGTGATCCCTACCCAGTGATCAGAAAAAATGCATTTCTCTAGAGCAGATTGCTCATATCCTATCAGAACTGATAATTGCAAACAATTATTTCATACTAGGTAATGAAAAGTAGAATCTAATGTGTGGCTTATCTGTAGCAGGTCGACAGTGTTTAGGATGTGTCTTCTATATATTAACATCATCTTGGGCTGTGCCTCAAATTTTATCTTTGCCTCATTTTCTCATATAATGGCCATTTGTTTTCCAGCTTCAACCCTATCTGGAATAATTATTTCTTTTAATTATAAACCATTAATATAATTTAGCCAGGACATTCTAACAGTGTCAAGGACAGTAAATGAGCCCTTTTTCCAACCCTTTGTCACTTGGGACATATATCCATTAGTACATTTATCATATTATAATATAATCCTACTATTATAGCCTGTGCTTCCCACTGATTCATAAGCCCTTTAATAGCAGGAGCTAGATTTTATGAAAATCTTTTTTTTTACCTCCCAGATATTTTATGATTTAATACCTGTTGCTCAGTACATAAGTGGTCACTAGTGCTTGACTCATGTTAGTCGATTGATCAGTGTACACCAGGCACTGATGATGGCTGCCATCTCATAACAAATTATCCCTATGGCTGAAAACCTGCCCTGAAATTTTTTGGTGGATAAAATAAATATGTATTTAATCAATGAAGAAACCATACTAAACACCAGGGATATTGTCTGTTTATGTATAAGACAACATATACATCCTTCCATTCTTAAAAGGAAGGGGCGATATACATAAATATACATAGAAATATAACAGAAAAAAATGTTAATTTTGGTTATCACTAGGGTCAGGAATTAGATGAATCTCATTTTCATTCCACTATTCAACAATATCCAACATTTCTAACAATAAAAATGACAGATACAATAAAATATATTTTAAAAAGGTAGTTAAAAATGGAATGAAAAGATCCTTAAAAAATAAGAAGGAAGAGGATAAAACTTGTCATAAAGGCATATTTCCACTTGGAAAGATGTGTATGTCTATAGTGAACATTGTTGCCTTGGCTGTCCAAGAGTAATTAAATATATTGTCCCTCCAGAGGTACATATACTCTATTAAATTTTTACATTAGTCATTAAAGATTTATTTCTGGAGTCTCTCTCCTGACAGAACAATCTTCCAAGTATTAGATTTTACTTTTTAGTTTAAATTATTCTCTCTACTTTCCCAATTTAAGTCACTTATTTGCAACAAAACAGTAAGTGAAATGTAACCATTTGAATGAATAAAGCATGAACTCCACATAATGCAGCCCTCATGCTGTGCATGTAATGAAAACTATTTCTCTTTGATGATCTCAATTAAGAGAAGTTAAGAATTGGGACTGTGACTTTAATTATTTCTTGATGTATTTGTGCTTTTTGCCAGGCAGAAAAAGTAAGCAAGAGCTTTTAGCAGGGTTTCCCAGAGTTGTCCTTGGTATCAGGTCCCTGGAATAAATAAATGGGATTATTTCAGGGAAGAGGACTGATCTCAGAAATGAAAGGGTAAAATAAAATCCCTTTGTTCCTGATGGCTATCATTTTATAATAAACAAGCCCAAAACATAGAGACCAAACAATAATCACTCCCTTTTGCTTACAGTCAGGAATTCTGGCTGTGCTCAACTCGGTGATCGTTTTGCTCCATATGATATTGATTAGGGTCACTTGATGGTGTTCAGTGACAGCTGGTCTGGTCTGGAGGGTCAAGGTGGCTTTCACTTACTCAAACAGTACTTTATACAGATGGCTGGGAGAATAGGCTCAGCTAATCCCTTCTTCATCTCCATGTCATTGCAAGGTCTCTCTTGTATCCTCTCTAGGAGTCTGGCAGCAACACAAGCAAGTGTTCAAGGAGGTAGGAAATGGAAGCTGCTGGTGTCTTCAGGTCTCATATCAGCATTCTGAATTATTTTTTCTTCAAATAATCCACAGAAAACACTCAGGTTCAAAGACAGGGGCATACATTCCACCTCTTCATGAAGGGGAATCAAGAAATATATAGCTCTCTTTAATCCAGCCTATTTTCCTATGGGGGTATTACCCTGAGAAATAGGATTCCCCACTCTTATTGACTCTAAACTGATGCGTCAAACCTCCTGGACCCTTCCAGAGATTGGCCAAGGTCAAGTTAACCCACTTTGCATGGGACTGGTTAATGGGACGTATTAGAATCAAGATTTGATATTTGTTCCTGTTGTTCCATAGACACCCTTTAAAATCCTTAATTAGGGGCACGTGGGTGTCTCAGGCATTAAGCGTCTGTCTTTGGCTCAGGTCATGATCCCAGGGTCCTGGGATCCAACCTGCATCCAGCTCCCTGCTCAGCGGGAAACTTTCTTCTCCCTCTCCCACTCCCCCTATTTGTGTTTTCTCTCTCACTATGTCTCTCTCTGTCAAATGAATAAATAAAATTGTAAAAAAAAAGAAACATGTTGTTGCGAATGGCAAGATTTCGTTTCTTTTGATAGCTGCATAATATTCCATTGTATATATATACCACCTCTTCTTTATCCATTCATCTGTTGATGGACATCTAGGTTCTTTCCATAGTTTGGCTATTGTGGACATTACTGCTATAAACATGCGGGTGCATGTGCCCCTGAGGATCACTACCTTTGTATCTTTCGGGTAAATACCCAGCAGTGCGATTGCTGGGTCGTAGGGTAGCTCTATTTTCAACTTTTTGAGGAACCTCCAAACTGTTTTCCAGAGTGGCTGCACCAGCTTGCATTCCCACCAACAGTGTAGGAGGGTTCCCCTTTCTTCACATCCTCACCAACACCTGTCATTTACTGATTTGTTAATTTTAGCCATACTGCCTGGTGTGTGGTAGTATCTCATTGAGGTTTTGATTTGTATTTCCTTGATGCTGAGTGATGTTGAGCACTTTTTCATATGTCTGCTGGCCATTTGGATGTCTTCTTTTCAGAAATATCTCTTCATACCTTCTACCCATTTCTCGAATGGATTATTTGTTCTTTGGGAGTTGAGATTGATAAGTTCTTTATAGATTTTGGATACTAGCCCTTTATCAGATATGTCATTTGCAAATATCTTCTCCCATTCTGTCAGTTGTCTTTTGGTTTTGTTGACTCTTTCCTTTGCTGTGCAAAAGCTTTTGATCTTGATGATGGCCCAATAGTTCATTTTTGCCCTTGCTTCCCTTGCCTTTGGCAATGCTATAGAGCATTCCTAGAAAGAAGTTGCTGCAGTTGAGGTTGAAGAGGCTGCTGCCTGTGTTTTCCTCAAAGATTTTGATGGATTCCACTCTCACATTGAGGACTTTCATCCATTTTGAGTCTATTTTTGTATGTAGTGTAAGGAAATGGTCCATTTTCATTCTTCTGCACGTGGCTGTCCAATATTCCCAAAACCATTTGTTGAAGAGACTGTTTCTTTTCCATTGAATATTCATTCCTGCTTTGTTGAAGATTAGTTGACAAAAGAGTTCAGGGTTCATTTCTTGACTCTCTACTCTTTCCCATTGATCTATGTGTCTGTTTTTGTGTGAGTACCACACTGTTTTAATTATCACAAATTTGTACTAGAGTTGAAGTCTGGCATTGTGATGTAAACAGCTTTGGTTTTCTTTTTCAACATTCCTCTGGCTATTCAGGGTCTTCTCTGATTCCATACAAATTTTAGGATTATTTGTTCCATTTCTTTGAAAAAATGTGGTAGTATTTTGATAAGGACTGCATTAAATGTTTAGATTGCTCTAGGTGGCATAGATATTTTCACAATATTTTTCTTCCAATCCATGAGCATGGAACATTTTCCCATTTCTTTGTGTCTTCCTCAATTTTTAAAAGAGTGTTCTGAAGTTTTCTGAGCACAGATTCTATGCCTCATTGGTTAGATTTTTTTCCTAGGTATCTTATGATTTTGAGTGCAATTGTAAATGGTATTGACTTCTTAATTTCTCTTTCTTCTGTCTTGTTGTTGGTGTATACAAATGCAACTGATTTCTGTGCATTGATTTTATATCCTGACACTTTACTGGATTACTGTATGAGTTCTAGTATTTTTAGAGTGGAGTCTTTTGGGTTTTCCACATAAAGTATCATATCATCTGCAAAGAGTGAGAGTTTGACTTCTTCTTTGCTGATTCAGATGCCTTTTATTTCTTTTTGTTGTCTGATTGCTGAGGCTAGAACGTCTAGTCCTATGTTAAATAGCAATGGTGATAGTGGACAGCCCTTCCTTTTTCCTGACCTTAGGAGAAAATATCTCAGTTTTTCCCCTTTGAGAATGATATTCCAGGTGGGTTTTTCATAGATGGCTTTGATGATATTGAGGTATGTACCCTCTATCCCTACACTGTGAAGAGTTTTGATCAAGAAAGGATGCTGTATTTTGTCAAATGCTTTTTCTGCATCTAATGAGAGTATCTTATGGTTTGGGTTCTTTCTTTTATTAATGTATTGTATCGTATTGATTGAAATGCAGATGTTGGACCAAACTTGCAACCGATGAATAAATCCCACTTGGTCATTGTGAATAACCTTTTAAATGTACTGTTGGGTCTTATTGGCTAGTATTTTGGTGAGAATTTTTGCATCCATATTCATTAGGGATATTGATATATAATTTTCCTTTTTGATGGGGTCTTTGTTTAGTTTTGGGATCAAGGTAATGCTAACCTAATAAAATAAGTTGGGAAGCTTTCTTCCATTTCTATTTTTTGGAACAGTTTCAGGAGATTAGGTATTAATTTTTCTTTAAATGTTTCACAGAATTCCCCTGTGAAGCCATCTGGCCCTGGGCTCTTGTTTCTTGGCAGATTTTGGATGACTGCTTCAATCTCCTTACTGGTTATGAGTCTGTTCAGCTTATCTATTTCTTCCTGGTTCAGTTTTGGTAGTTTATACATCCCTAGGAATGCATCCATTTCTTCCAGATGGTCAAAATTGCTGGGATACAGTTGCTCATAATATGTTCTTATAATTGTTTGTATTTCTTTGGTGTTGGTTATGATCTCATCTCTTTCATTCACAATTTTATTAATTTGGGTCCTTTCTCTTTTCTTTTGGATAAGTCTGGCCAGGGGTTTATCAATCTTATTAATTCTTTCAAAGAATCAGCTCCTAGTTTCGTTGATATGTGCTACTGTTATTTTGGTTTCTATTTCACTGATTTCTGCTCTAATCTTTATTATTTCGCTTCTCCTGATGGGTTTAGGCTTTATTTGCTGTTCTTTCTCCAGCTCCTTTAGGTGGAGGGTTAGGTTGTGTATTTGAGACCTTTCTTGTTTCCTGAAAAAGGTTCGTATTGCTATATACTTTCCTCTCAGAACCGCCTTTGCTGCACCACAAAGATTTTGAACAGTTGTGTTTTCATTTTCATTTGTTCCCATGAATTT
>LNAC01001354.1:154444-209380 GCA_002007465.1 Ailurus styani | reverse complement strand
AAGATTTTATTTATTTATTTCACAGAGGGAGAGAGATCACAAGGAGGCAGAGAGGCAGGCAGAGAGAGAGAGGGGGAAGCAGGCTCCCCGCTGAGCAGGGAGCCCGACGCGGGCCTCGATCCCAGGACCCTGAGATCATGACCTGAGCCGAAAGCAGAGGCATTAACCCACTGAGCCACCCAGGCGCCCTCAGCTGATTTTTTTAAGCCTGCAAGAATTCTTATTGGTATTGGCTTGGATCTGTAGATCAATTTGGTGAGAATAGCTATATTAGTAGGTGCAAATAGGGACAGTGTTTCTTGTAAGGAAAAATACAAAAACAGGTATCTTGTCACAGCACTCAAGGACAAAGCCCCTGAGGTCTCCATAAACTGAAAGAAGCTGAAGATTTTGTGAGTCTTTCACATAGTGCGTCTTCTCTCTTTTTCTCATTTTTGCACGTTCCTCACACTCATCACTATTAGTCAAGTATAGCTTCATGTAAATGACCTATTCAGATCCTTTCTGAAAAGGATAACTGAGAAGGACACCAGGGCCCAGGAATTGCATTTGGAAAGCAGCAGGACATGTAGAGAACAATATAAAATGTAAGTGGCTTCTGATCATTAGGCCAAACATTTCCAAATGAATGGCAGAATCTGATCTAGTAGTAAACCAGTCAGGAGGACCAATTTCTCAGAAAGGTTAAACAAGAGCAGAACCACTGGGGCTGTGCCCCTTAGGCACTTTGCATCCACTAGCTAGGCTATTTTTTAAAAAACAATAAGAAGTGTTGGTGAAGATGTGGAGAATTGTAACATTCATACATTGCTGGTGGGAATATATAAGCATTCAGTTGTCATGGAAAACAGTTTGGCAATTCTTCCAAAAGTTATACATAGAGCCACCATGTGACCTAGCAACTCCTTTGTAGGAATGTGCTCAAGATAATTGAAAACCTGTGTTCACAAAACTTGTGCACAAATGTTCATAATAGTGAAAAAATGCCAACAACCCAAACATCCATCAACCGACAAGCCAATAAACAAAAGGTGATATATTTTTTTTTCGAAAGTAACACAGTACTCTTTATTGTGACGCTCAGTGGAAAACATCTGTAAACCAGCTTATTGTAGTGGTGACAGCTGTAACATGCTAAGGCACTTTCATTATATAAAAAAAGGGGTGGGGCTGGGAGCTCCATTCACTCCTTTGTGATAGCAACTGGAACCTGAATTCAGAGCTTTTGAGGCATACATACCTTTCATATATCTTCATGATTTGTTGAGTTTGTTAAAATGTGGTATATTTATATAACAGAGTATTATTCAATACACATAAAAAAGAATGAAGTCCTGGTAAATTCTACAACATGGATAAACCTTGAAAACATTTTTGTAAATGAAAGCCAAACACAAAAGGTCACATATTGTATGATTCCATTTATATGAAATATTCAGAATAGACAAATCTGTTGAGACACAAAGTAGAATAGTGCTAGTAGCTGGGAGGAGATGGGAATGAGGAGTGACTACTAAGGGGTATTAAAAAGGAAAACAACAATAGCCAGATGGAACAATTTACTATAAATAAATAAAATAGTTTGGTCATCTCCCAATAATAGAAAACTATATAAACAGTAACATGGACATATTTAGATATAAAAAGTCTTAATATATGATAAAGTTGGTATGTCAAATCTGAAAAGAAGAACTGTGCCATTCAATATTTTTTTTCATTTATTTATGTTATACTAACTTGGAAATCAGCAAATTAATGTGACTTCCAGAACTAGGCAACTCTCCCCATTAAGAGGTGTTGCCAAATGAATTTCCACCTATGCATGACTAGGTATAGGTATCATATGACAAAAGTTTGTAACAACCAGTCATGTCATCTAAGAATAAAAAATACAAGCTAGAACCCCAGGTCTGCTATTTACTAGGTATGTGATCTTGGAAAACTTTTATGAGTCTCAGCTTTCTCATCTATCAGTTAGGATCAATAATATTCAACTGTGGCTGCAAGACTTTTGAGGAAGAAGAATATTCATAGTACCTACTTGTGATGTTATGGCAAGGTTCTGCCTGACTCAAGAGGTTCTGGAAATAGTATTTCAACTGATCCAGGTCGGGTAATTAAGAGAGAATCCAGATTATCTAATGGCTCATATCAGCCCTCTGTTTGCCATACTTAGTGTTTAAGGTACACCAGATCAAGTAGGAATTTAGTGGGCTACCTATCTATGTTCTCCTAGTAAAACTTATATGTCAAGATAGACTAAGTACTTCTTTTACATAAGTAGCTAAAGTTTATTGTTCTGGAGGTTCTTTCTTTCTTTCTTTCTTTCTTTCTTTCTTTCTTTCTTTCCTTCTCTCTTTCTCCTTAGGTTTTTGTTTTTTTAATTACAGCATAACTAATGTACAGTGTTCTATTAGTTTCAGGTTTAGAAAATAGTGATTCAACAATACTATACATTACTCAATCCTCATCACATAGGCTAAGTACTTTTATTTTTATTTTCCTTTTTTTATTATGTGCTAAATACTTTTAAAAACATTTCCCAAACCTCAGAGGCTTAGAAAACTGAAAATTTCTCACTCAGCTAGCAGTGCAATACAGATGGGAGGGAGTGGGATCTATTCTATGCTGTCATTCAGGGAGCAGGGTGGCAGGAACCTGGCAGGAACCTCCACCATCTTCAACATGTGTCTTCCGAAATTGCCTTGGGTGCTTACATCCAGCTGGAAGAAAGAAGGATAGAGAGGGATCATGGGAGATTATGGTGGAGTTTTCTGCTCACATTCCAATGGACACAAATCAGTCAACAGCATAGCTGTCTGAGAAAGGCAACCCATAAATATGAACCTGGGATGAAATGCAACGGAATTTATTAAACATGTATACTCTCTCTGCCATCGTTTCACAGGATCAGTCAGGAACTGACAAAAATTCCTAATTCAAACTATTCTGTCTACCATGACATTCTTGATACATGCAAAGGTAAATAAGCCTTCCTTGTCTATGGTGGTTAAATGCAGCTTCTTGATTTATTCTGCCCTGAGATCCTGGCATCTCTACTGAAACCAAGAGGCTGTATCAAGTTTAAGAATCACTTCCAGCATTCTCAGCCTAATGATAATCGCCATTATAAGATTTTCAAAATATGCTTTACTATTTATTGCTCAATTTCCTGTTAAAGATAACATCTTCTAGGCCACTTTTTAGACATAGTTAGGGAGTAGATGAGTAATACATGATAAGCACATTCCAACATTTCCTTTTCCATAACTCTTCAGATTATCTACATCATACTAAGCAATTTCCTTTTTTAAAAAAAGATTTTATTTTTTTTTATTTGAGAGAGAGACAGAGCGCACAACAGAGCAGGGGAAATGGGTAGGAGCAGAGGAAGAGAGAGAAGTAGACTCCCCACTGAGCAGGGAGCCTGACATGGGGCTGGATCCCAGGACCCCGAGATCATGACCTGAGCTGAAGGCAAATGCTTAACTGATTGAGCCACCCAGGCACTTCATTAGCAATTCCTGACATACCAACTTTTTTTAGTGTGATCCATCAGTAAGCCATAGTTCATTCAACCAACTGAGCAAACAATTAAGAGTCCAGCTGAATGAGATAGCACATTGAATTTAAAATCTCTGCTATGTGCACAAATATTGATAAATTCAGTTGAATTTATTACAGATTATTTGGCATGTACTATGTACCTGGTGCTGTTCTAAGTGTCAGGGAATGACAACACTAAGTACAACAGCAAAAAAAAAATTGTCTTCACAAAACTTGCATTCTTGTTGGAAAAACAAGAGAAGGCTCAGGAGGAAACATCTGAAGGAGGTAAGAGAGTGATCTAGGCAGATATTTGAGGGTAGTTTTCCAAGCTGAGGGAATAGCAAATGCAGTGGACCTAATTTGAAAGCATGCCTGACAAAAGTAGCTACAATTACAACCCTCCCCACCTTTATCTAATATTATTAGAATCTATTCTCACACATATTCTCAATATTATTGTCAATGTAGCAAATACATTGAACAAGTAGGATTTGTAGAAGACAATAATAAAACATTTTTTTCTACCTGCTACTCATGCAAACCTGCCCTTTGGCACTATTTATTCTCCTGTCCCTTGAGTGAAATCTAGCATATGTCCCACAATTTTGCTGCTTGCCTTATAAGTAAAAAAAACCCTTATGTCAGTTCAAGTCACAAAATAGTTTCCATTCACGGTGCCTGGCTGACTAAGTTGGAGTATGCAGCTCTTGACCCTGGGGATGTGAGTTCGAGCCCCATGTTCAGTGCTGAGACAGCTTAAATAAATAAACTTTAGGCAGACAGCCTCTCCTTTGCTGTCCTGCCCACCACTCCTTTGTGATGTAGTCAATAAACTTCTATCTCCTTTAAAATAGATAAATAAATAAATAAATAAATAAATAAATAACCTTTAAAAACAAACAAAAAACAGTTTCCATTCAGTGAAGGCAGGAAGAAAATAAGAAATTAAGGTCTTATATAACAGGTACTGTTATGGCCATCTAGTACTGGCACTTTCTAGGCTGTGAAGGTATTTAAAGTTAACTCCTTCCCTTATGTGGTTCATTTATGTGTTCTATAGGGAGTCCCCCATTGTTAAAAATCTCTTACCTGCTCTTCTCTTGAAATCAGCAAATATATATCCCTGAGCTAGTCACTTTTGATTCCCTCATTAGCCTTTATTTTTTTTAAGATTTTATTTATTTATTTGACAGAGAGAGAGAGAAAGCACAAGTAGGCAGAACAGCAGGCACAGGGAGAGAGAGAAGCGGCTCTCCACTGAGCAGTGAACCCGATATGGGACTTGATCCCAGGACCCTGGGATCATGGCCTGAGCTGAAGGCGGCGGCTTAACAGACTGAGCCACCCAGGTGCCCTAGCCTTTATTTTTTTAAAGATTTTATTTATTTGTCAGAAAGAGAGAGAGAGAGAGTGGGAAGACATAAGCAGGGAGAGCAGCCAGCAGAGGGAAAAGCAGGCTCCCAGCTGAGCAAGGAGCCTGATGCAGAACTCGATCCCGGAACTCTGGGATCATGACCTAAGCCAAAGGCAGATGCTTCACTGACTGAGTTACCCAGGCATCCCCTCCGTCATTAGTTTTTAAACTTCCAGAAGTATATCCAGGTTGTTTCTGCTAAGGTTTCTTTGCTTCTCCAGAAGACTATCAAGACATACATCAATGAACTCCACGAGCTAGTTCTCTCTTCTATGGCCCATGTTATGCCTACGGGAACCACTCACACATCATATGTACAATTTAACTCCCAAATTCAAGAAGTTCAGTCTCTCCCCAAATGTTCTTCAGTTTTATGTCAAAGTAGCTAGCTAGTCTTACCTTCTAGATTTCTCAGGAAAGAGTTAGATGCCTGCAGTGTTCACAAGTTTCAGGGGCTCTGAATAGACCCATTGAGGCTTTTTGCCTTTGGTATGAGGTGACAAAACACCTACTCCTTCTCTATAATGGAAGCACTCATGAAATGCCGACATTTCTCACTAGAAGTCCTCTTCTAATCTCCAATAATCTTTTTGGTCTCTCAAATGCCTTTCATAGGCTGAAAATGTGTAGTTATCTAAGGGTAACCAACTCAATACTCATTCAAGTCCTTTGTATGACCTGTTTTCATCACCTTGATTTACACTTGGGAATTTGGCGGTAATTGAAACTTATTGTCTTGGGACCTCAACCAAAAAAGAGACTGAAATAGGTAATTACACACACACACACACACACACACACACACACAGAGATATATATACATATATATAGATGTATATATATATATATGTATATATTTAAAAGCCTACAATTCATCTGGTGTATGACTGTCTATTTGATTTTTATAATTGCGGTGTCCTCCCTCCCACCTGGCATACTGGAATTTGTTTCTAGTTATAGATTTATAGAAAATGAATATGTCTACAGCACAATGGTGGAGAGAATAAAGAAAATTTATCTCCCTTGCAAGGTGCCTTCAGGCAGGTCGTTACAGGTTTTCAAATAAGGCAGGAACATCCTCACCCATAAAGGAGAAGAGGAAATAATATGGCTGGTAAGGAAGACTGGTAAGGAAGGGGATGAAAACGGGTTTATGAATTGGAGTTACATTTTTCCCCTTCCTTCTTTTGGCTTCCTCTTCCTCCTAGATCCTTCTACTGCTCATTCCTTGGGGCCCAGCTCTGACCACACAGCATCTGAGATCATGTGAGCTGGAAGTGAACTCCCTCCCATCTCTGCCACTGATAATCAGTGAGGCACATGGGGCCTTGACCACTTTTATGTTCCTTAACGAAGGATGGTTTGTCCCTTTCTTCTTTCTAGTGTGTGTGGAAGGGAAGGGCTATTTAAAATATCTAGTTAGGTGCTGGAATAGCAGTCAGGTGCCCACCCTCATTCTGTCACAGTGACTTCTGTTAATGTGTAATTGTGCATCTTCAGAAATCTTGGAAGCTCAGAAGAAACCATTTGTTTATTGGTTTACAAATACGCCTTCTTTCTGCCCAGACAAAGCTGGGAGCAGAAATTTTTTAAAAGATTTTATGTATTTATTTGAGAGAGAGAGAGCACACAGGAGCAGGGGAAGGGACAGGGAGAGAGGGAGAAGCAGACTTCCCGCTGAGCAGGGAGCCAGAAACGGAGCGCTGGATCACAGGACCCCGGGATCATGACCTGAGTCAAAGGCATATGCTTAACTGGGTGACCCACCCAGGTGCCCCAGGAGCAGAAATTTTGTTGACTCCTTCTTTTTCTGTTTACATATAGTCGAAAGTAACCTTAACTTCATTGTAATGGAGTTACTGACAGAGAATATCCTCACCTGCTTATGAAGATGAGGATCAGTTTGTGATCAGGTACTGTTTCCTGAGCAGCTTCACAACATGTAAGTTCTATTTACATTTGAATTTAACTTAAGCACAACATATTTTATATTTTTTAGCTTGGTAATATATTCACACAATTCAGTCATAAAAGAGAATTAAAAGGGTGGTTCAATATTTGTGAAACAATCAACATGATATGTCACATCAATAAGACAAAGTGAATATCATACTAAATGGGGAAAAACTGAGAGATTTCCCCCTAAGGTCAGGAACAAGACAAGGATGTCCACTTTCACCAATTTTATTCAACATAGGACTGAAATTCCTAACCACAGCAACGAGACAACATAAAAAAAATAGGGCACCTGGGTGGCTCAGTGGGTTAAAGCCTCTGCTTTCAGCTCAGGTCATGATCTCAGGGTCCTGGGATCGAGGCCCGCATCAGGCTCCCTGCTCGGCATGGAGCCTGCTTCCTCCTCTCTCTCTGCCTGCCTCTCTGCCTACTTGTAATCTCTCTCTCTCTGTCAAATAAATAAATAAAATCTTAAAAAAAATAAAATAAAAGGCATCCAAATTGGTGAAGAAATAAAACTTTCACTATTTGCAGATGACATGATACTCTACATAGAAAACCCTAAAGACTCCACCGGAAAACTACTAGAATTAATAAATGAACTCAGTAAATTTACAGCATACAAATCAATTACAGAAATGTGTTGTATTCCTATGCACTAATAATGGAGTGGAAAGTGAAATTAAGAAAACAATCCCATTTATAATTGTACCAAAAACAATAAAATATCTAGGAATGAACATAAGCAAAGAGGTGAAAGTGTTCTACTCTGAAAACAATAAAACGCTGATGAAAGAACTTCAAGATGACAGAAAGAAATGGAAAGATATTCCATGCTCATGAATCGGAAGAACAAATATTGTTAAAATGTCAATACTGCCCAAATCAATCTACACATTTAATGCAATCCTTATCATAATACAAATGGTATTTTTCACAGAACTAGAACAAACAATACTAAAATTTGTATGTGACCACAAAGACCCTGAATAGCCAAAACAATTTTGAAAAAGAAAAGCAAAGCTGGAGGTACCACAATTCCAGACTTCGAGTCATATTACAAAACTATAGTAATGAACAGTATGATACTGGCACAAAAATAAACACATAGATTAAGAGAACTGAATAGAAAACCTAGAAATAAACCCACAAGTATATAGTCAATTAATCTTCCACAAATCAGGAAAGAATATCTAAACTCAAAATGGATGAAAGACCTAAATATGAGACCTGAAACTACAGACATCCTCAAAGAATAAAAAGCCTAGAAATGAATCCACAACTATATGGTCAACCAGTCTTTGACAAAACAGGAAAGAATATCCAATGGAAAAAAGACAGTTTCTTTAGCAAATGGTGTTGGAAAAACTAGACAGCAACATGCAGAAGAATGAAACTGGACCACTTCTATACCATACACAAAGATAAATTCTAAATGGATGAAATACCTAAATACCTAAATGTGAGACCTGAAACAATAAAAATTCTTGAAGAGAGTACAGGCAGTAATTTCTCTGACATCAGCCATAGAACATTTTTCTAGATAGGTCTCCTGAGGCAAGAGAAATAAAAGTGAAAACAGACTATTGAGATTTACATCAGAATAAAAAGTTTCTGCACAGTGAAGGAAAAGATCAATAAAACTGAAAGAAAACCCACTGAATGGGTGAAGATATTTGAAATGACATATACAATAATGGGTTAATATCCTAAATATGTAAAGAATTTATACAACTCAGCAACCAAAAAAAAAATTCTATTGAAAAATGGGCAGAAGACATGAATAGTAAAAGAAGACATCCAGATGGCTGACAGACACATGAAAAGATGTTCAACATCACTCATCATCAGGGAAATACAAATCAAAGCCACGTTGACACACCACCTCACACCTGTCAGAATGGCTAGAATCGACAACACTAAAAACAGTGTTGGTGAGGATGTGGAGAAAGGGGAACCCTCGTGCACTGTTGGTGAGAATACTAACTGGTGCAGACACTCTGGAAAATAGCATAGATATTCTTCAAAAAGTAAAAAATATAGAACTATCCTATGTTCCAGTAATCAAACTACTGGCTATTTACCCAAAAAATACAAAAATACCCCAAAAATACAAAAAAATACAATAATTCAAAGGGATACATGCACCTCTATGTTTATAGCCACATTATTTACAATAGCCAAATTATGGAAGCAGGCCAAGTGTGCATGGACTGATGAATGAATAAAGAAGAAATAAAGAATATACACAATGATATGAATATACATCATTGAATATTACTCATATATATATATACACACAATGATATATATATCATTGAATATTATTCAATCATAAAAAAAATTTTAACATATGCAATGACAAGGATGGAGCTAGAGAGTATAATGCTAAGCAATGTAAATTAGTCATAAAAAGACACATAGCATATTATCTCACTCATATGTGGAATTTAAGAAACAAAATAATCAAAGGGAAAAAGAGAGAGAGAGGCAAACCAAGAAACAGACTTTTAAATATAGAGAACTGAAGATTACCAAAAGGGAAGTGGATGGAGGGATGGCTGCAAAAGGTGATGGGGTTTAAAGAGTACACTTATCATGATGAAAAAAATTTTTGATGACTGTTTTTTTTTTTAATCTATTTGTTTTCCTTTTCCTCAGCCCTCCTCTTCCTGGACAATTCATTCATAATTCCATTGGATGGGGAAAAGCAACATAGGAGAGAACAGAGTTTTGTTGGCTTGAGCATGATGAAGAAGGCATCCATCTTGGGAGAGTGTGTCATTGAAGAGAATTATTGTCTAAGAATTGTAAAGTGGACTTTCTGGGCAGGAGACTAGCCAGGTGAGGAGTATTGGGTTCTTTCTATTTGGTTGAAGGGAATGTTCACGTGGAGGCAGTGTGTGGGAGACTGGACCAGGATTTTAGAATCTGGGCAAGGTGAGAAACGTGTCCATGCAGGACAAACAATGGTTGCCAGCAACCTTTCAACTGATATACATAAAAATATACTCGTAAGTGTGTAAATGTATATATATGTGTGTGTGTGTGTGTGTGTGTGTATACAAATATTGCCTTACTTTTTCCACTGAGAGAACCTGGGATCTCAGTATCCCAATAGCAAGAAACATACCTAGTTGTCCATAGCTTGTCTTCTAAACACTATTGTTGAATGAAAAAAAACAAGAACTCCTTGGAGGAATGGCTGATTACATGGATGTGGCAGGTAAATAACACAATAGGCCTGGAACATCTTAATGTGCCAGAAAGCAAAGTGTTCAAAAAAATGATGGCATACCAAAAGGACACAGAACCTAGTCTGAAGACGCTCTACAAATCACATAGAGGACAATATGAATATCAAAATAAATGATAGAACATGGTGTAATGTATTGAATTTAAAAAAAGAAAATATGATTCATTATCCAAATAAATATATACACAAATAAACATTTATGGAGTTTTAAAATACCTACCCATAAAATACTTAATAGTTATAAGGGAAAAAGACACTGAAATGGCCTAAAAGGGACAACCTTAAACAAATGGTCAAAGAGAGTAAGTAATAGGACAAATTGATATTGTGTCACCTGATAGGATAAAAAGAGAATATCAAAGCAATGCTTCTGTGATATTCCTGCCAAAGATGCATAACCTATAATATCAGGCAAAATCAAATTGAAAGACCCTGTTGAAAATAACTGAACTATAGCTTCATTAAAGTCAACAAAAAACTGAGGGCATATTCTATACTGAAGGATAATAAAGAGACCTGACCAAAATGCAGTACGTGATTCTGAACTGGAATGTCCTTTTTCTATAAGGATGTTGAATAACAGGGTGTCTGGGTGGTTCAGTGGGTTAAAGCCTCTGCCTTCGGCTCAGGTCATGATCTCAGTGTCCTGGGATCGAGGCCCGCATCGGGCTCCTTGCTCGGCAGGGATCGTGCTTCCTCCTCTCTCTCTGCCTGCCTCTCTGCCTACTTGTAATCTCTCTCTGTCAAATAAATAAATAAATTCTTTTTAAAA
Source organism: Ailurus styani (assembly GCA_002007465.1). NCBI lineage: Eukaryota > Metazoa > Chordata > Mammalia > Carnivora > Ailuridae > Ailurus > Ailurus styani. Next base: position 198,433 of record LNAC01001354.1, on the reverse strand, counting down.
AGATTTAAAAAAAGATGTTGAATAACTAGTAAAAAATGTATTGGGTTCTGAGTTTAGATGCTAGTAATATATCAATGTTAATTTTCTGGTTTTGATCACTGTATTGCAGTTATGTAGGAAAATGTGTTTGTGGGAAATGTGCACAAAAGATGTTTGGGGTTATATTCATTTTCTACTTCTGTGTAACAGATGACCATAAATTCAGCAGCTTAAAGCAACACCCTTTAATTAGCTCACAGTTGTGTAGATCGTAGTCTTGGCTAATTTCCTGTTTAGGGTCTGATGAGGCAGAAATGAAGGTTTTGACTGTCCTGGGCTCTTATCTGGAGGACCAGGAAGAATCCCCTTCCAACTTTATTCAGGTTGTTGGCAGAACTCAATTCTTTACAGTGGTAGGATTGATAACCCGATTTCTTTGCTGACTTTTGACAGGATGTTGCTCTCAGCTCCTAGAGGTTTCTCTGTGATCCTTGCACTTGGCCACTACCATCTTCAAAGCCAAAAATGATAATGTGTCCATGCTTTGAATTTCTCTGACTTTAACTTCTGTCAACAGCCATATAAAGCTTTTTCCTTTCCAAGGGCTTGTGTGATTAGATTAGGCCCCTGGATAATCTTCTTTTGCCATATAATGTAACATAATGGTAGGAGTAACACCAAGAGGTGAAATTCATAGGGGCCATCTTAAAATTCTGCTTACTGTAGCATGGATGGGCCATTAAACTAGCAACTTACTCTCAAATAATTCAGTGGAAAAATTCTTTACACTGTTTTTGCAATTTTTTCCATAATTTTGTTATTTTTCTTTAATAATTAAAAATTAAAAGTAAACATAAAAATTTATACAGTGTAGTTTTTAGTTCCAAGATAGAATACATACATTCTAACTCTCTCTAATACTAAACACAGATATGAAAAACAGACAGAATACATGATATAGCTATTTGAGGTTTCCATAACATAATAAAAAATAATATTTAATGTCCAGTATACAAACCAAAATTACTCAACATGCATGATTTCTTAATCATGAAATTCTCAAAAGCATGGAAAAAGGCAATCAACAGACACCAATGATGAGATGAAAGATGCTGTAAATATTTGATAGACTTTAAAAAGGCTATTGTAAAGTAGGCTCAAAAGAATCATCACTCTTAAAAACCTAATTAAAACTGAAATTATAAGCAAAGAAATAGAAGAGATTAAAAAGAATTTAATTCTCTGTGAACAAATAAAGAGATGTTCCCCTAGAGCCTCCAGAACAGAATACAGCTCTGCCAGCATTTTGATTCTTGGCAAATGAAATCTATGTCAGACTAACCTAGATAAATGTGAGATAATATACAAGTTTTATATTTAAAATAATATATTAAGTTTGTGGTAATGTTTTATGACAGCAATAGAAAACTAATACAGAAGAGGAGGAAAGATGTCCCAACTCATTTTACAATAACCAAACCAGAGAAATACAGTATAAAGAAAACTAAGACCAGTATCCCTCATAGCCTGGGCAGCTTAGTGGGTTAAGTGTCTGCCTTTGGCTCAAGTCATGATCCCGGAGTCCCGGGATGGAGTCCCAAATCGGGCTCCGTGCTTAGTGGGGAATCTGCTTTTCCCTCTGCTCCTCGCCCAGCTCTCATGCTCTCTCTCACTCCCTCTCTCTCTCAAATAAATAATAAATAAAATCTTTAAAAAAATTTTAAAGTATCTAAAGAAACAAAACTCCGTGAGCATTGCCAAAGATGCAGAGAAGTCTTTTGACAAAATACAACATCTACTAATGATAAAAACTCTCAATTGGGGGCGCCTGGGTGGCTCAGTGGGTTAAAGCCTCTGCTTTCGGCTCAGGTCATGATCTGAGGGTCCTGGGATCGAGGCCTGCATTGGGCTCTCTGCTCGGCAGGGAGCCTGCTTCCTCCTCTCTCTGTCTGCCTCTCTGCCCACTTGTGATCTCTCTCTCTCTGTGTCAAATAAATAAAAAAAAAATAAAAACAAAACAAAACAAAAAAAACCTCTCAATTAACTATGAGCACACATCACCTTCCACAACCTGATAAAGGGCTTCTGCAAAAACACCCAGCCAACATATTTAATGGTGAGGGACTGAATATTTTCCCTCAAGACTGGGAATAAGGCAAGTATATCCACTCTCAGCGTCTCCTTCAACATCATAACGGAAGTCTTATCCAGTGCAACAAGGCAAAAAAAGAAATAAAATGGATACATATTGGAAAAAAAATAAAATTTTCCCGTGTAACATTGTGTGACAATTCTACTTCAATAGTAAATAAATAAATAAAATAAAATGTTCCCTATTTGTGGATGACATTATTGTCTATGTAGAAAATCCCAGGACATCTGGGTGACTCAGTCGGTTGAGTGTCTGTGGGACTCTTGGTTTCACCTCAAGGTCATGATCTCATTGAGTCCGGCATCTGGCTCCTTGCTCGGTAGGGAGTCTGCTTGAAGATTCTCTTCCTCTGCCCTTCCCCCCACTTGCTCACTTGGGCACATGCGTGTCTGCCTGCGCACGCTCTCTCTCAAATAAAAGAAATCTTTTTTAAAAAAGATTTTATTTATTTACTTGAGAGAGAGAGAGAGAGAGAGAGCATGAGCAGGAGGAGTGGAAGAACGAGAAACAGACTCCCTGCTAAGCAGGGAGCCTGACGTGACCTGAGCCAAAGACAGACGCTTAACCAACTGAGCCACCCAGGCACCCCAAAAGAAATCTTTAAAAAAAAGAAAATCCCAAGAAACATATATTGGAAAAGAAGAAATAAAACCAAAACAAATAGAAATGCATAATCAAAAATATGAACTTCAATACCTACTTCCCAACTTACAGAAGAGTTAACTCAAAATGCAACATATATTTAAATGTACGTTTACATTTAAATATATGTTAATGTATTAAATGTAAATGTAAAACAAAAAATACATAAATTCTAGAAGAAAATGTAAGAGAATATTTGCATGATCTTGACTTTGGCAATGAGTTTTCAGGTATGACAACAAGAGAAAAATTTTTAGGTATGACATCTATAAAAGAAAAAAATGATAAACTGAGTTTTAACAAAATGACAATATTTGCTCTATAAAAGATACTATTAAGAGAGTGAAAAGACAAGCCACATTGGGAGAAAATATTTGCAGAATGCATATCTTATAAAAGACATATCTTGAATATTTAAAGAACTGTTAAAACTCCCTATAAGAAAAAAACCTCAATTAAGAAATTGTCAAAATATCTGGAGCGTCTGTGTGGCTCACTGTGTGGCTCACTTAACCTTAATTGGTTAAGGTCCTGCCTTTAGCTCAGGTCATGATCCCAGAGTCCTGGAATTGAGTCCCACATCGGGCTCCCAGCTCCATGGGGAGTCTGCTTCTCTCTCTGACCTTCTCCCCTCTCATGCTCTCTTTCTCTCTCTCTCAAATAAATAAATAAAATCTTTAACAAAAAAAGACAGAAACCGTCAAAATACCTGAACAATCACTTAACCAAAGAAGATATCCAGATGGTACATAAGCACATTTGAAAATATGTTTGATATTGTTAGTCATTAGAGAAATGTGTATTAAAGCCACAGTGATGGAGCACCCAGGTGGTACAGTCAGTCGAGCATCTGACTCTTGGTTTCTACTGAGGTTTTGATCTCAGGTTAATGATACTGAGTCCAGTGTGGGGCTCTGCGCTCAGTAAGGGGTCTGATTAAGATTCTTTCTCCCTTTCCTCTGCTCCTCCCACTCATGCTCTCTTTCTCTCAAATAAATAAATATTTTTAAGAAACACAATGAGATACCAGTGTATACCTATCAGAATGGATAAAATTAAAAAAAAAAAACTCCACAATTGCAAATGCTGGTGAGGACGTGGAACAACAGGAATTCCCATGCATTGCTTGTGGAAATGCAAATGATACAGCAACTTTGGAAAACATACTCACAGTTTAATATAAAGTTAATCATAGGTACACTTGCCATATAACCCAGGAAACCCACTTGTATGTATTTGTCCAAGTGAATTTCAAATGTATATTCGCACAAAAACCTGTACACAAATGTTCATAGTAGCATTATTCATAGTCACTGAAATCTGGAAACAATCCAGATGTCCTTCAACAGGTGAATATATAAATAAACCTTGGTACATCCCATCCAAAAAATGGAATACTACTCAGCAATAAAAAGAAACGAACTCTTGTTTAAGGAATAAATTTAAAGTATTATGCTTAGTGAATAAAATCTGATCTTAATAACATATAGTATGATTACAGTTACATGATATTCTAGAAGAGACACAACTATAGAATCAGAATCAGATCAGTGGCTCTCAGGGATTGGGGATGATGAATGTGAAACAACAAAAGGTCTGCACAAAGGTAGCGGAACTCATCTATATGTTACTGTGGTGGCTAATGTACATGCTAAAACCCATAGAACTATACACTGCCACCAAATGTGACACTTTCCCTATGCCAGTGGTTCTCAAGGTTTTTTTTCCCCCACTAGGGGACATTTAGCATGTCTGCAGACATTTTTTGTTTTCACACTACGGAGGTAGGTGCTACTGGCATCCAATGGCTAGAGACCAGAAATACTGATAAACACCCAACAATGCACAGAATAGCCATCCCAAGAAAGAATGATCCAACCCAAAATGTCAATAATGCCAAGGTTGAGATGTCCTGACACACAGAGTTTTTTTTTAATCAACCAGGATGTCGGGAGAAGCCAGGGTGGAATACAGACTGTAACAAATACATCTAACTGTATTAAAATTGTGGCTTAGTTCATTTGAGCTACTATAATAAAAAGCTACAGACTGGGTAGCTTATAAATGACAGAAATTTATTTCTCACCATTCTGGAGGCTTGAAGTCCATAATCAGGGTGTCAGTATGATTGGGTTCTGATGAAGGCCCTTTCCTGGGTTGTAGACTGCTGATTTCTCACTGTGTCCTCTCATGGTGGACGGGACCACGGAGCTCTCTGGAGTCTCTTTTATAAGAACACTAATCACAGATCCCACTTAGATTCATGGGATCTAAGCACCTCTTAAGGGCCCTACCTCCAAATATGATCAAATTGAGCATTAGGATTTCAACATATAAATTTGGTGATTTGACCCCAGTAACTTTGGAAAACAATGTTTGGTTACTGGGAAGCTAAAGACAAAATGAACTGTACTGTAGTTGGTATATTTGCTTCTCACAGAGCATGGCATAGCAATTTATTACATGTATAGCAATACATTGCATGTATATGAAGTTGAACAAATAAGTTAATATAGATAATGGGAGCCAAATTTCTCACTGTCAGAGAAAGAAATTGCACAGAAGAAAAGATTTAGAATTAGAGATATCCATATGAATCTTTGTGTGTGTGTGTGGGTGTGTGTGTGTGTGTGTGTACATAGATTAGTATGATAAATTTACTAACTCTGTCTACTGAGAGGGCCTGGACACAATGATGTCCCTTTAGCAATAAACACACACAGGGCACAGATCTTGGTTTCTAAATACTATTTTCTAATAAAAGGAACCAGGATTCCTTGAAGAAATAGCTGATCCTAGGTCCAGAGCAGGGAAAATACAAGATTAACCTGGAACATCTTTGCAGTCCCAAAAAGTAAGGAAGTTATTTAAAAACAGTATGTGAATGTATTAGTTTTCTATTGCTACATAACAACCACCAAGGTAACAGCATAAAACAGAAGCCCCAGTGGGCTCAACTGAGTTCTTTGCTTACAGTCTAAAAAAAGCTGAAATCAAGGTGCCAATCAGCTTGGGCTCTTATCTGGAGACTATGAGAAAGAACATGCTTCCAGTCTCATTCAATGTGTTAGCGGAATTCAGTTCCATACAGTTGTAGGACTGGGGTCCCTGTTTCCTTGCTGGTTGTCAGCTGCAGGTTTTTTCAGCTTCTAGAGACTTCCTGTATTCCTCTGGTTCTGGCCACCTCCATTTACAAAGCCAGCAATGAAAAATCAAGTTCATTTCTTGCTTTGAATATCCCTGACTTTGTCTTCGTTTCTTTTCTGCCTTCCTCTTCTGCCACCAGCTGGAAAAGTGTCTATGCTTCAACAGCTCATGTGGTTATTTTGGGTCAACCAGCATAATCCAGGAAAATTTCCCAATATTAAAGTCAGCTGATTGAGTGTTAAATTACATCTGAAAAATCCCTTTACAGCAATACCTAGATTGGTGTTTTACTGAATAACCAAAAGACAGGAATTTTGAAGGTGTCTTTAAAATTCTGCCTAACATACTATGCATATGAAAGGGACATGAGCCAACCCAAACAAGCTTCTAATGGCCAAAACTGGATCCATTTGGGAAAAAAAGATATCATTGAGTTGTATCCCAAAGAATAAAAATATCCATACTGAGAGAGAGAGAGAGAGAGAGAGAGAGAGAGAGAGAGAGAGAGAGATAAAGAACTTCCTTACAGAATAATGCCAGGTAATAAATCCAGTCAGTATAAGGAATATAGAAAACCACCATTAGAACACCAAAGTAGTAATTGCTGCACATAAGACTCACTGATGAATGCTAAATTTAAAGAGTAAAACTCTAAGAAGAAATATTTACGAAGAAATATTTGCATAACATCAAAGTATCTCCCCTCCAAACTTTAATTAGTTACTATTTAAAAACACCCACAAATTCTTTGATACTTCTCCCCACAGCAGGTGAAGCTTAATTCCCCTTCTTTTGAGTATGGGCTGGACTTAGTGACTCACTTCTAAGCAATAGAGTACGGAAATGGAGAAAGAACTTACAGAGGAAGAACTTGGCAGTTCTCATTTTAACCAAGGAATCAAGTTTAACACACCACTAATAAATCATGTTGATATCATAGCACATGAACCACATCCCAGAATGCCACAGAAAAGGGCATATCACCTCTGTGCTATTTTTCCCTAAATCCTGTAATCTCAATAATCATGAGAAAACATCAGACAACCCCAAACTGAGGGATATCCCACAAAATAGCTGACCATTACTCTTCGAAAAATGTCAAGGTCACAAAAGAAAGAGCGACTGTCAGAGAATGTAGGAGAATAAGGAGACATGATAACTAAATACAGTTAGTATCCTGGATTGAATCTTGGAACAGAAAAAATAGACTATGGGGAAAACTTGTTGACATTTGTAAAAAGTGTTTAGTATTGAATAGTATTGAACTACTGTTAATTTCTTAATTTTTAATAGGTGAAATATGTTAATATTAGAGGAATCTGGATGAAGGGTATACAGGAATTTTCCTTACTATCTTCACCACTCTTCTGTAAAATTATTCCAAAATAAAAAGTTTTTTTTAAATGTTGTTGTCAGTTTACTTAATTCTTATGAGATCTTATGAAAAAGGGAAGATAAAAGCTTGTAGCCAATTTACAACATTTAATCAGACGTCTCCTTAATTTTTTTATTAGCCACATACTGTTTCTTTCAATATGTGTATAATAATGTATTGAGCCAATACTTTATTCATGCCTATTTGTGTTGTTTTCAAGTTTCAGTATTATCATTATTGTTACAATTTACATTCATATACAAACCTCCCCTTTATAAAAGTGTGCTCATACATTACTCCCACCAGCAACATGTGCTAGTTCTATTTACTGACGTCCAAACACAGAACCTTATCAGTCTTTCTAATCATTTCCGATTTGATAAGAAAAGGAAGGGTTGATTTTGCTTTCATTTGCATTTCTTCCATTATTAGTTGAGTTTCCACTTGTTTATTGGTCGTTTATGTTTTCCCTACTGTAAATTTCCCATTCGTATCCTTAGTCCTGACAATGAGAAGAATAAGATGGAGTAACCATTGCTAAGAGAGTTATTTAAACTGGGCCCAAACAGGAAGATATTGAGGATGTGGGGCTTATGCACATCTTCTGTCTCAAATTCTCAGAATTTTTGCTCAGCTCTGCTAAAAGCCAAAGCATCTGTTATATGTTAAAATGGACATGATCGGACTCTCTGCCCAACACCAGCCCTAGCAACCAATCATATATAGGTTACTATAACTGTAGGAATACCAGCACCAATGACGTTTTCTTCAAAACAATTTATGTAAATCCCTTCATTCCTCTTTAAAAACTCTAACCTCCTTTATCTCTCTGAAGCATGCTTTTGATTTTAGTCAAATCTGTGTCTCCTGGATTACAATCCCTAAAACCCCAGATAAGCACAGTTATTTTATTTTGTAGCTTCCGTTTTTGTCTTTTGTTGGTTGGAAGTCCATTTTGCTATTGAGCTGTAAGAGCTATTCAGGGGTGCCTGGGTGGCTCAGATTTAAGCGTCTGCCTGGCTCAGGTCATGATCCCAGGGTCCTGGGATCCGCCTGCATCAGGCTCCCTGCTCAATGGAGAGCCTGCTTCTCCCTCTCCCTCTGCTGCTCCCCCTGCTTGTTCTCTCTCTCTCTCTCTGTGTCAAATAAATAAATAAATAAATAAATAAATAAATAAATCATTAAAAAATAGATATGTACTCTTCTGAACAGTAAACTTTTTTTTAAAAAGAGCTATTCAAATATTAAGGTTAACTCCAAATCTGTAATACACGTTGTAAATATTGCATTGCATTGTTTGTTTTTTGTTTCATTTTGTTTTGAGTTTATTTGTATTTTAATGTGCTTTATAATAGTATTTTGTTTTAAGGCATTTATAATATTCTTCATGGAATTTTCTGATCACAATAATGCATGTATATAGCAGAAAAAGAAAAGAAAATCGAACGTGTTAATAGTAAAACACACTCAGACGCTGGGAGTGGTAACAACTTTTTTAATATTCTACGTTAAAAGCCATTGAATTAGCACTGAGGATGCAACATAACATAGTTGTTAAAAAAGTGTGTCTTGGGCGCCTGGGTGGTTCAGTGGGTTAAAGCCTCTGCTTTCGGCTCAGGTCATGATCTCAGGGTCCTAGGATCGAGGCCTGCATCGGGCTCTCTGCTCGGCAGGGAGCCTACTTTCCCCTCTCCCTCTGCTTGCTTCTCCGCCTAATTGAGATCTCTCTATCTGTCAAATAAATAAATAAAATCTTAAAAAAAAAAAACGTGTCTTGGGCGCCTGGGTGGCTCAGTGGATTAAAGCCTCTGCTTTCGGCTCAGGTCATGATCTCAGAATCCTGGGATCGAGGCCCGCATCGGGCTCTCTGCTCAGCAGGGAGCCTGCTTCCTCCTCTCCCTGTCTCTCTGCCTACCTCTCTGCCTACTTGTAATCTCTCTCTGCGTGTCAAATAAATAAATAAAATCTTTAAAAAAAAAACGTGTCTTTAGGTATAGGCAAATTAGGTTAAATTCTTATCTTGCACATGAAGAGAAGGAACAATTCTTCTCTACCTGTCAGGTTCTTCCAGCTGGACTAAGAATTAAAATTTCATAAAACAAATCAACAGGAGAAAAGTTTTATTACATCTGCACAGAGCCCCAATAATGACATTGTGACCTAAAGATATGACCAAGGCAGGCAGTTTTTAAACTTTTTAGACAAAGAGCAAACAATGCTGTGAGGAATTGACAAGACAAAGAAAACAATTTTGGGAGCTTCAGTTAGTAATGAATTCTAAACAGAATTTGGGCTGGTGTAGTAAATTAGTAAAAAGTCACAAGCATTGTTCATACAGCCTTCTCAGCTCTAAATTTCCCATCTCTGGTGATAAAAATCTCTTTACCTCCTGGTACAGAGGATACCTTTCACATGGGAGATTTATTTCCTGCTTTTGGGGTGGACAGAGAAAGATTTGAGCCTTCCTACGCAGGCTACCTTGTAAGTAACTTTTATTTAAAATAATCGAAATGCAGGGGCACCTGGCTGGCTCAGCCAGTAGAGCATGCTACTCATGATTTCAGGACTGTGAGTTCAAGCCCCACGTTCGGTGTAGAGAGTACTTAAAAATAAAATCTTCTATAAAATAAAATAATCAATATGCCAAAGTGGCACATTTTGGGGCAGCCTGCCTTTGACCCCTATAGACAATTCACTTAACTTTTTTGTCCCTCAGGGGCCCTATTTAAGATCCATTTGTTTCATTCATTTATTAAAGAAATTTATTGAGTGTCTACCAATTACTATTTAAGGCCAGTAGTTCTTAAAGTGTGCCTGTTGGACTAGCAACATCACCTAAGAGCTTGTTAGAAATGCAGATTCTCAGGCCCCACTCCAGCCCAAATGAATCAGATCTCTGGGGGCGGAGCCCAACCGTTTGTGTTTCCAAGTTTGCCAGCTGATTATGATGAGTGCAACAAGGTTTGGGAACCACTCCTCCAGGCATGAGGGTCATAACAGATCCCAAAATAGAAGAGAATGAAGATTACAAATACGAAGCACTTGGCTCTTAAGAACCCAATCAGGACAGGGGCACCTGCGTGGCTCAGTCGGTTACAAGGCCTGATCCCAGAGTCCTGTGATGGAGCCCCGTGGCTCCAGCTCCCTGCTGAGCAGGGAGTCTGCTTCTCCTTCTGCCCTTCCCCTTGTTCATGCTCATTCTCTCCCTGTCTCAACTAAATAAAATCTTGAAAAAAAAAGAACTCAATCAAGACAGCTCTGAGAACCAATAAAACAGTACCATATACTACCTTTTCACATGTTTTTGTAAAAAGGAATTTTTCAAACACATATATCACTGGTCCACCAAACAGCATGAAAGGGAGAAAGAGTTTGCAATACTCCACTATTACAATAGTGGTAGCTGCACTACTTGCAAAAGCAGTAGTGAAATTACTATAAGCATTCAGTCCCTTAATAAGAACAGAAGCCAAATACCAAAGGAAAGGGTGTTTTAAAAAACTGATCCCTGGGGGCTCCTGGGTGACTTAGTTGATTAAACACCTGCCTTCAGCCCAAGTCATGATCCCAGGGTTCTGTGATCAAGCCCCATGTCTGGCTCCCTGCCCAGTGGGGAGTCTGCTTCTCCCTTTGCCTCTGCCCCTCCTGCTCATGCGCTCTCTCTCTTTCTCTCCTCTCTCTCTCGAATAAATTAATAGAATCTTTTTAAGAAATAAAATAAATAAAAAATTGACCCCCAGGGGTACCTGGGTGGCTCAGTCAGTTAAGCATCTGCCTTTGGCTCAGGTCATGATCCCAGAGTCCTGGAATCCAGCCCACATTGTGAGGGGGGGTGAGGGTCCCTGCTCAGCAGGGTGTCTGCTTCTCCCTCTCCCTCATCTCCCACTCCTTATGCTCTCTATCAAATAAATAAAATCTTTAAATTTTTTTAATTAAAAAAAGAAATTGATCCCAAGGTAAAGAGTGGCATATTTCTGCCATGATGGTGTGTTTGCTTAATATGTGTAAGATATCTAGGTAATAATGTACCCTATTAGGCACTAGGTACTTAGTAGGCCAGGATAAAAAAAGATGTCTGTGTTTTAACTGAGCATAATATATCGGGAAATAATCATGCTTTACACAATTCTTAGCTGTATAGATTGATCTGTGGGATATAGATTATGTGGCATAGAGTAAGGCATATAATGTTTTAGCTTGAACTTAAATCCTGTGCCACCCTATAATTAATACATTCGGGTAAGCCTCCTGACCTGTGTTAAAAAACAAAATTCAACCTAGTATAAATTTGAAGATATAATTGGCTTTATTAAGCAGGATGGTGGGACAAGGAAGTTTTATTAGGAAAAGAAAGGATTGTTTCAGGCAACATCACCTTCCTTTAGGGGTAAAGCAAAGCATCTTACTGGGGTGGACTGCTTCATCTTTCTTTGGGGGATGGAGAAGGCCCATGTGACAAATTACCTCTTCGCTGCTGACCAGAAAATTCCTGACTGACCAGTTAAGACTACATTACTACATTTATGAGGAAGGTTGAAACTGCAATTAGGTTAGGTATTAATCCCCAGTTTGGTGACTTGATCTAGAAGAATTGACTCTATTTTAGGCCTGTGGTTTTCTATTAACACTTGGAAGAGTGGCCCTAATAGAAGAATATGTAATGGTTTCAACTTAAGGAAACAGGCAAGTAGGGCTTTGTATGTCAGAGTGGAGGGTAAGGAACAATCCTCACTACAACACATCTGTTGCTCAAATTTATGGCCCCCAATGCATTCATCATGTTTTGAAAAGGGGGGCCTGTCAGTTAAAATGGCTTCTCATGCGTATATATTGCATCGGTGCCCAAGCAACAGTGGGGCAGTACGCATCTGGGTAAATATAATATCTAAGTGGAAAGAAGTATATTCTCTACATTTATTGAGGGGTATAGAAGGACTTTGGTCCACCAGAACTCAAGATAAATCAGTAAGATGTGTACTATCTTGAAGACTCCAAAACGTCTTCAGCAGTGTGAAGAAAAGCATGGCAGTTTCCAGGGTAAGGCCCATGGTGGATGGCATAGTAGCAGAAGAACGAAAGACTGGGCAACCACCTCTGCTGTCTGGTCTTGTTTCTCAGCATAGGTGTCATAAACCTTGGATAGTTCCTCCATCAGTAACTGAAGGAAGGGGCTCCTGGGTGGCTCAGTTGGTTAAGCAGCTGCCTTCAGCTCTCCCTGCTTGTGTTCCCTCTCTCACTTTGTTTCTCTCTGTCAAATAAATTAATAAAATATTTAAAAAAATAACTGAAGGGAAACTGAAGAGATCTGAGGTTCTGCATGTGGGTGGGGTGAAGGAGGTAGCAAAACACAGCAGCTCATTTCATGCTTATTATTTCATTTGACCTACTCAGCAGTCCTGGGAGACATTTTCCCCATATTGCACATAAAGGACCAATTAGGAAATTATTTATTACATATGTCTGCAATAATGGCCTAGCTGATACTTCTAGCTAAGGGATTCAAATGTCACTTGAAATTTATCAACTTTTGAAAAATTTTTTCAATTATTTGTTAGCTGTTCCATACTGCCTTTATCAGTAAACTAACCGTTATTTTTTTTAAGATTTTATTTATTTATTTGACAGATCACAAGTAGGCAGAGAGGCAGGCATAGAGAGAAGGAAGCAGGCTCCCTGCCGAGCAGAGAGCCCAATGTGGGCCTCGATCCCAGGACCCTGAGATCATGACCTGAGCCGAAGGCAGAGGATTTAACCCACTGAGCCACCCAGGCGCCCACTAACCGTTATTTTGATAATTTTTATTTTATTTCTACTTAAGCTTTTTATTAATATTTGTGATACAACTAAAATATGTTCTTTTGGAAAAATGAAAAAGTACAGATATGCAAAAAATACCAAAGGAAATTAAAATTTCCCATGAGTCTGACCGTTAGAAAGGAACCAGAATTATTAAGCTTTCATGTACATCTTTTCTAATTTTTTCTATGCACATATGGAAAGTATAAATATATTTATTTTAAATGGGAATATCATATATATGTATAGATACAGATATAGATGGAGTCATATATATATATAATTACACATATATATACTATTTTTCAACCTACTTTATTCACAGTACAATATATAATGACTTTTTTCCTATACAATTTGGAAAAATCCCCTACTAAAATGCAGGCTTGCATATAGAGTCACAAGACAAAATCCAATGGGATACTGGTAACAACAGGAACATCTAAAACCAGTACCATCAAACGATTAAAAATAAGATGAGCTAAGTTATATGTAGAAAATGCAACCAAAATAAAAGTTGGGCTCTAATTATATAAGAAAAAAGCAAACTGAAGGTAAAAAGCAGTAAATGGGATAAGGCTGCTTCCTGGACTGCCTTTGCTTCCAGTGCATTGTTCTAAATTCATTTCTTAATCTTTTTATCTCTTCCAGACATCTTTTTATCTCATCTCTTCCTCCTTCTCTTGTCCCTTCATCATTATTGGCATGTCTATGGGGTGCTTGCTCCTGGCTATTATTTCCTCTAGCTTCCTGGCCTTTACCTTCTTCTAAAGGTAACTCTACAATCAACCTTTTCCTCATTTGCTTGGTAGGTGTTTTCCATGTCGAGATTTTTTTTCCTTTTTCTTCTTTGAATTAAATTACTGTTAGGGAGGAAATGCTGAAAGTGTCTTGCTCATTCCAGCACCCATCTGCTTTCTTGAATCAAGAAAATGGGTGCAAAGGTCTCACCCTCACTCTAATTCACTCCTCTCTTCAGGTTCTTGCCTTTCTCCCACACCTGAAGGCCAGTGTAGATTTCTTCATTCTCTCTCAACAATTTCCCATTTAGTCCTTTCTACAATCCTTTCCCTTGACTGAATGAGAGGCAAGTAGGAGCAGTGTGACATCCTAGTCATATTCTTGCCTAAACCATATCCACTCTTTCATACCTCACCCTAGAGCTCCAGGCCAGATCACTGTGTCATACCAACCTGCCTAGATTCCAAGCAGTTCCTCCTCCAGTTTCCCTTCTTGGACTAAGACATACCTAATGGATATTCAGACCTGCAGACAGATGAGAGTGTGGGGTACTGAAGTGTTTGGTGGACAGGCCAGTATACGAGACAAAAGACTCTTCAAGATTAGCCACACCATCTGCTCAAATCTCAAAAGTCCCCCTTCCTGTCCTGCCTCACCCTTCCCAGACGAAAAGTGCCCACCGTATTGAAATAAGGAACTTGGGGGCACCTGGGTGGCTCAGTGGGTTAAGCCTCTGCCTTGGGCTCAGGTCATGATCCTGGGGTCCTGGGATTGAGCCACGCATCTGGTTCCTTGTTCAGCAGGGGGCCTACTTCTTCCTCTCCATCTGCCTGCTACTCTGCCTGCTTGTGCTCTCTCTGTGTGTCAAAGAAATAAATAAAAATTCTTAAAAAAAAAGAAACAGGGAACTTGTTTTTATGATTTCTTAGTCTCTATTCATTCACTGTGTGCCCTCTACATAACCACCATTTGTTTTATCTCCTCGTTCTTCATCTTGAGACTTATCTCTGTGTTTATCTACCGTTTCCCTGTAGGCAGGTTGTGAAAGAAGCAGATTATTTCCAAACTATCTCCAGGTCTATATGTCCCCTCCCTGATCCTTCTCCAGCCATCCCTTCTATCCCCAGGCCCGTAGTTTTTATTCCAAAAGGTTGAAGAGGGATAGAGCATACAGGCCAAAACAGCTTCAGTCTTTGCCCTCCTTTACACACCCCTTTACGCCACATCCACCAATACAGTTCCTGGTCCAGTTGCCCTCACAAACCTGCTTTGTTCTGGGGAAGTGTGTTCCTCCCTGTCCTGCTCTGCACCAGATGCCAGTCTGCCTCAGTGGAAAAGAAGGTGCTGCAGAAAAAAAGACCTGGACAAGAGGGACTTATGCTCGCCTTAGCTCCTGTTCATGTGAGGGTCTTGCATCACTGCAGAGCTCTCCCCGGACCCCAACTCACTCCCAGCCCCCACCCCACCTCTGGCAGACAGTGCAGCAGGAACCCGTACTGGAATCCTGGTAACATATGCACTCACAAAGGCCCCCTCTCTGCCCCTCTGTGGATGGAGCCTCATCATGAACTGCCCTATATCGTCCATTCCTGTCCATGCTAATCCAAGGGGCTACAACTGGTTTCACTGCCTTGGGTTGGAGTTTGCTCTTCTCCAATTGCTAGTGAATGTCCATCCACTTCCCATCCCTACTGTAGCCAGGCTTTGCGTTTTCTGGCTTTGCATTTTCTGCTTTTCTGTCTTCTACTTCTTGGTTACCTACCTCTCCTGCTACCTCCCACCCTCCTCTACCTTCCCCCTCAGCCATCAGTGACCACCTTGCTTTTGTCATGCAAGGTGGCAGGGATCTAAAGCATGCTTTTTGCTAATTCTCAATATTTTTCTGCATAATTATTTAATCATTAATACAGTAAAGCTATTTTCATATGGGAAGAGAATAGTTGTTTGTTTTAAAAATCTTTAACATCCCACTAGGCCAGTTTCAACTTTAGCATTACTTTTTTTTCCATTTCTTGGTCATTGGTTGTTTTAAATTTTACTTTAGAAACTTTAGAAAGAGAGGATGCCTGGCTGGCTCAGTTGGTAGATCATGTGACTCTTGAATTCAAGGTCATGAGTTTGAGCCCCATGTTGGTCATACTTAAGAAAAGCATACTTAAAAAAAACACAAGGGATTTAAAAAGCAGCTCAAGTTTATGACCTACTTAAGGGTGGCTTATCATTAACATTGTAACTATAATTTACTTCCATATAAATGATACCCGACATTTTTTGAGGGGACCAGGAAGGAGAGAGAACTTTATAGAAATTAAGTACTATTAAAGTAGAAAAAGATTTTGCTGCCACCTCACATCCTCAACAAGTTGCATATTGACCTGTTGTTCCCAAAAATATATATATACAACACACATATACACATACAGCAGTTCAAATAGAAGCATTTTTTAAGATTTTATTTATTTATTTATTTGACACACAGAGAGAGAGATCACAAGTAGGCAGAGAGGCAGGCAGAGAGAGAGGAGGAAGCAGGCTTCCCGCTAAGCAGGGAGCCTGATGCGGGGCTCGAACCCAAGACCCTGAGATCATGACCTGAGCCGAAGGCAGAGGCTTAACCCACTGAGCCACCCAGGCGCCCCCTCAGTCTACTTTTTACAGAATTCTCAAAACCAAAAACAACCTGACAAGCAGAGAACATTTTTATATATTTTCATATCAGCTTTTAGCTGTTATTGGAGATGAACTCCATTTGCGGAGTGTTTAGAAGATTGGTATAAAATGTGGTTCTTGGAGGGCAACTTTATGTGCACCACTATACTATATAGTTTTGTTGTATTTGTAGTCTGAATCCAGTTTAACCTTTGGGTCTTGTGTAAATACAGATTACACTACTCTTATTTTGGATTCTTTTGCTTTATTCCCATCCTTACTGCATCCTCACACCCCCATTACTCCATTCCTACCACTGTTATATTTCCTTCTTCACTCTGAACACTTGCTCTGGGGCTCCCGAGCACTGTTATTTTCCTGCACTGGAGGTGATTGAATGGGGAAGGACCAACCTTGTTCTCTGTGACTTTTTTTTTCCCTGCTGGCAAAGCAGTTGACGTCTTTCTACATCAAGATCTGATACAATACCTTCAGGTTTTCTTATTAACCTATATTCTTCTTTTTGTCTTAATGTCCTATGGTTGTTTCCAGTCCATTTTTATTGGATACTTAGATGTTGTCAAGCCCCTCTCTTCCTCCCACAAGAATCTGATCGTATCCATGGTATGTAGATATTGCTATTTTAACTTTTACCAAAAAGTCTTAATGGCATGTGGTGGTCTGCCCCAGCAAGGTGGCCTACGGAATTATTTCTTAAACTATTGCCAGAAGTAGAGTTCAGCCACCTGCCCCTGTCTTTATGTTCCTCTAAAGTTGTATCACCTCATGTTTGCCAATAACCGAATTTGTCAATCTTGATTCTATGTTTTCATTTAGCCACTTTTACTTCTGGAGGGTTGACCAGATATCATGCCTTCCCCCACTCCACTACCACTAACTTTTATTTTGAAAATTTCAAACCTACAAAGTATTTCAAAGATAATAAAGTGAATGCCTGTATACTCTTAATCCCTTCACCTAGATTAGATTCACCAATTAATATATTGCCAATTTCTTTCTCTCTCTAGCTATATATTTATTTCTTTATTTTTTTTCATTGCTGAACAATTTTAAAGCTAATCATAGAATCATAATACTTCAGCATTTTATCTCCTAACAATAAGGACAGTCTCCTAAACAAGCACAATACAATGATTGCATTCAGAAAATTTAGCATTGATGTAATACTATTTTTTTTATCTACCATCCTTATTCAAACATTGTATTTAGTTGCTATGTCTTTTAATCTCTTCTAATCTAGAATGTTCTCTCTACTTCTTTCATTCATGGCATTGACATTCTGGTGAGAACGTGGAGCAACTGAAATTCTCATACATTGTTTGAGTACAAAATGTTACAACCAGTTTGGAAAACTGTTGGCAATTTCACGTAAAATCAAACAGTTGCCTTTTCTTGGCTGCAGATATTTACCCAAGAGAAATAAGAACACATTCACACAAAAAGCTTATACAAATGTATTCATGGCAGCTATATTTATAATAGACCAAAAAATGGAAACAACTCAAATATCCAATATATCTGAGTAGATAAACAAATTGTTGTATATTCACACTATGGAAAAGGACAGGAAACTTTTTGGAGTCATGGAAATCTTTTTGGAGTAATGGAAATGTCTGATGTTACACACAATTGTTTACACTTAAGATCTGTGCATTTCACTGTATGTAAATTTTACCTCACTTTTTTTTTGAAGAGGGTAAATCAGAATAGATTCATCATAAAGGCAGGAACTTTCTTTTGTTCACTGTTGTGTCCCAGGGCCTAGCCAAGGGCCAGGGCTCTTAGCGGGAGCTCAGTAAACAACAGGGGTAGGGGATGAGGGGTGAAGGAAGCAGACCTTGGAAATCATCTACTGCAATGGTTGTCAAATGTGTAATGTAGACTTTGATTTTCAACCTTGATGTATAGGTATGTCTTGTTTCTGAAAGCTTTTATCATTAATCCACTTCCTAGGTTACTAAGAATCTTTTTGATCAATTACAAGTGTTCTGAAATTTTAAAAAGTCTATTAAAACAAAATTTTTTTCTGACTCTAAACCTATGCTTTTCCAGTTTTTTCATACTGCCCCCACTTACATGGTGAGCCTCCAGGATTAAGGGATAAACTGACTAAGTGATGAGTTTGTGTCCATGCAGGGTTATGCCCATATAGTTGGATAACTTATCTTAGCCCATGTGGCCAGTATTTACAGACAGTTAAATATAGAGTCTCAGAAAATTCTGGAGTGGATAAACTGAATTTTGGCTAGCACAATCTGATACAGAGTAAGCATCAGTGACTATTTGTTGAATGAGTCAATAAACGAAATGTAAATTAGGGAGCTCTGTCAAAAACAGCTGAAGGTACATCCTGCCAGTATTTTTCTTTAATTGTGTATTTTTAAAGCAGAATTAAAAATCAATTTCATAATGTTCTTTGAAAATTATGTTTATTGCTATTTTATTTTTGAGAAATTAATATCACTTTGTAAGAGAATATTTAGAAATTAGTTATGAAATGCCACCTTGTGACCAAAGACAGAAATACATTTCTCACAAGGGAGAGTGGCACCTAGGTAGCATAGCGAGGAGAATCTTCTCAGCTAGTACGCTCAAGAGGTCTGACACTTATACCAGGTTTTTCTCAGAAGATGGAACAGAGAGGAAACAAGGAACTGGAAGAGCCAACAACAGGCCTTATTTCAGCTAAAGAGGTAAGAGAAATAGAATTATACTACTTTCACCTTTATGATCCTTTCCTAATTATAAAAACTCCAGATGGGATGCCTGGGTGGCTCAGGCAGTGAAGTGTCTGCCTTCAGATCAGGTCATGATCCCAGGGTCCTGGGATTGAGCCCCGTGTCTGGCTTCCTGCTCAGCTGGGAGTCTGCTTCTCCCTCTCTCTCCTCGCCTCCCCTTCACATTCTCTCTCTCTCAATCTCTCTCTCTCAAATAAATAAAATCTTTAAAAAAACATATGTTCATTGAAAGATTAAAACTGGAAATACAGAGAAGGATAAAGATGAAGTTATAAATTTCCAATAATACTATCATTTAGAAATATTCACTTCAAATAGTTTGATATTTCTCTGTGTGTGTGTGTGTGTGTGTGTGTGTGTGTGTGTGTTGCACTCGGCTTTTTCATGAAAGAGTATAATGGTCAGAAACAGCTTTCCATGTCAAAGAGGTGTTTCTACATCATGTTTTGTAATTCATGAAAGTTAGATTTTCTTCGTGATTTCAAATTTTCTGGCAGGTAACTAAATAAATTGGAAATGTGGAAGGAATTTTTTTTTCATCCTACAATACACAGAGTGCATAAATGCTATAAAAGTATATAGGATTTAATTATTTCTTTTATAATTGCAAACAAATGACAGTTATTCCATTTAGTTTACGAACTATTTGCTTCTTTTATGTAAAGGATAAGGTTGAATGAAAGAAATGAGAACAGACTTTTCCTCCGGAAGGGTGATATGGAGTCAAGGAAGCATAGACTTTCTGAGTTCGTGTTTGAGTATTATCTCAGGATCGATCATCCGATGACGACGATGACGATGATGATGATGATGACGACAACACCTAATAATTATGACCAAAGATCTAACATTCTCTGTAGGTCTGTTGCATGCCAGGAATTTCATATAGTTTTCTGCATTTACTTCCCACAACAGTCTTATGGGTTTATGTAGGGTTATATTCATTTTAGAGGTGAATGAACCAACCTGGGCTCACGCTTCTTATAAGTAGAGAATCCACTTCTAGCCAGTGCTTTCCCATTATATTGGCCTCACATTTTCAGATGATGCATTTCCAGGGCTTGCCCAATGATCCTTAGAAATATTCACAGTATGTGGCCTGTGCCCAACAGGAATCCACTCAATATTCACCCAATACCATCCCTCGATGATGATGATGATAATGATGAAGATGATGATAAGAATAATAATTATGATGATGATAACAGCAATGATGGTGGTGGTGGAGGGGAAATTTTCTCTTTGATCTAAGAGTTCCATTTCCAGGGAGTCCATGAATGGCCCAGTTTCAAAGATAGTAGGTATCCTCCAAGAAAAAAAAAGGTAAGTGAATTATGTTGTAAGGGGAAGAACTGAGATTAGAACCCAAGTTTTTCTGGCTCTAAGGCCGTACTCTTAACCACTTTGCCTTCCTAAAACCAAAAATTTGAATTTTATCTTCACCTTATTGCCCAACCAGTCTTTTAGGGTATCAGAAAAGTAGTAATAATTCCTCAGATAACAGACCTAAAGAGCAAGGGTCACAATTGCTTCCTCCATCATCAATGCCTTCAACAGCACCTTCATACCAATTCACAGCTTGACAAGTTCAAGTCTGGGTCTACAGTGCAAGGGTGTTGTTCAAACAGAAGGTGATGCCTCCTTTCTCCTTGACTGTAGGACCACATGCTTTTGCAAGCTTCCTTTACCAGGGGTTTCCTATATCCCTGAGCCTGGGCTCATGCAGACATCAGAAGTACTGCACCAGGCACACACAGAGCTAAACTTATTGTAGAACCACACCAACAGAGGCCCTTCTTGGGAGTCTGAGCAAGGTGGGTGAGAGAGGGAAGAGGGAGGTCTTTCTTGTCTGAGATCTGTCCCCATTTTCACTTCAGCTGTTTTGGGAGCTACTTCACTGGACTCTGAGCAGCATCTTCTGCTTTATCTCGAAGTTACCTGGTCAGACCCAGTTCAGACAATTGCTTACCCAAAGACTGTCATGACCCATGTTTCCAGTTAGGAATCTTTGGGGCTTTACCTCTTCCCTCACACAAAGTCCCCCAAAAGAGAAAGGGAGAAGGAAAGAAAGGCAAAGTGCTCTGACCTGCAATGAGGACAGCTGTCCTCCACGTATGTCCAGGACAGCCCAATCATCAGATTAGAAGAGTCCATACCTGCTGCAGGCTGGAGCAGAGAAACCAAAATCAGACCCACCCTGGAGAGAAGTGTGACTTAGGTGAGCCCTTCCACAGCCTACCTGGGCACTGCCCCTCTGAGCACCAGGGGAATGGATTCATCCTGTCTTGTCAAACTGGTACAGTTAGCTCCTGGAAGTTCAGCTCACTCCAACCAGAGTCCAACCCAACTGGCACCCATCAGGCTGTTGCAACCTTGAAGAATGGTCTGGAGACATGAAGATCCCCCAAGATGACATCACACAATGAAAAAATAAGAACAAAGCCAAAGGGCATAGGACTGGCTCACCATTTTGTGTGCTGATCGCTAAAAGAGAACTTGAATATATTTCACTGGTATTGGAAGGAGTGAATGCATGGCCAAACATGGTGTTCAGTCAAGAAAAGTGCATCTAATATTGATATTCCCTCATCTTCTTACCTTGTACTTCTTTATTAAAGCAAATTTTTTCTAATTTTATGTATAAATCTGTCGATTTGTTCATAGTTAAAAAGATAAACACGGTTATAGACCTCTAGTTTCTGAATTTCAATAAACATTCACCAATATTGTCTTCTAATTAAAGTTCTTATTTGTAATAATGAAAACCATACTATATATACCAGTCATCCTCATGCTGCAGTGTGCATAACCACCTAGAGGAACTTGCTGTTACTTCTAGAGCCCACCTCCACTCCATGAGTCCTAGGGTGGGCCCCAGAAATCAGTTTTTTATTTTTTCATTTTTCTTAGGTTTTATTTATTTGTCAGAGAGAGAGGAAGAGAGAGTACAAGCAGAGGGAGGGAGAAGCAGGCTCCTACTGAGCCAGGAGCCCGATGTGGGCCTTGATCCCAGAAACCTGGGATCATGACCTGAGCTGAAGGCAGATGCTTAACAAACTGAGCCACCCAGGCATCCCCAGAAATCAGTATTTTAAAGATGCTCCCCAAGGTGGTTCTAATACAGGTGATTATGCAAGACTTTGATGAAACATTTGGAGTGCAATCTATTTCATGCACTTTCTTTTTGGAATTGTTTGCCATACTAGAGAAATAAAAAAACTTGTGGAAGACTATTGAGTCAACAGCAGAATGTAACACCAGCTCCTTGGTAATAATTAAATCAAGAAACCAATTAAATATTAAAACATGTCTCAGTTAAACACATGTAGGGCTATGAGGAGGAAGTTTTTTTTCTGTAGGGGAAATAAATACAATTCCTAATATATATATATATATATATATATATACACACATATACATATATACATATGTATATATATATATATATATATATAATAGCCCTTCTACTAGATTTATAGAGTTCTTAGTGCCTTTTCAAATTTTATTTTCCATGTTTTAACTGGAGATGGGATAGAGTGAAGGGGACCATTCCCTTAGATCTGTCTTCTGTATTCCCTTGTGCAACTTATGAATATTCAGTCTTCTGAACCAGGTCAGGCCTGCCAGGAGCCTTCAGGGAGAGATCATCTCACAAAAGGAAGACAAAACCTTAGTCCTTAGACCTAAGGCAACTCTGACTACAGCTTTTTTTTTTTTTATTCCAACTTGTACCTTGGTCCAGCTCCCAAAACGGTCTCATCATGTTTGACCCCTATTTAGAGGAGGGGTCCTGGGATTGAAAACAGAAGAGGCTGTTTTGCTAAGAACCCTGCAAGGCATCATAGCCCAAACAGTCTCACCTGTGTGAAGGGTCACCATGGAGCAGAGAGGCTTCAGAAGACAGAGTGGGGACTCGACCCACTGGGGATTCCAGGAAAGTGAGTGGGTTTTGGCACTCGGGGACCCCAGGGCACCAGGAACAGTGAGGGCCAGCAGAGAACAATGGGCCTAGCAGAAGAGGCAGCAGGTGCCTAGCAGGCATGGCAGAACCCAGGGGAGGAGGACGCCAGCGCTCAACAGATGACTGGCATGAAGATGCCACTGCCCTTCCTACTAATGGACTTGTTCCTGAGCACGGGTGAGTCGTGTCAGGGCCCACCCTCAAATAACTGACGCTCTGCAGTGGGTTGGGGTTCTATATGCACAGGTGGGAACAAGAGTCCATCAAGCGCAGCTCGGAGTCACCTCATTTCTTCCTCACAGCAGCCATGTGAGGCAAATGTTTTCCCCGTGAAAAAGACTGAGTCTTAAGCAAGTATATCTGTAATAATTGCCAGTTTTATTCCTCTGGCTAAGAGATCCAGAGGTAACTTGAGGTTTACATTTTTTTAATAGTTCTTCCATCAAGAGTTTAGGTGCCCCCATTGCCCTTATAAGCTGGCTGCAAATTATTTAACTCTTACTTATAAAACTTTAATTCTTTTTGTGTGTGACATGTGTTCATGAAAAAAATACATATAAGCAAAAAGAAAAAAGCTCACGCCACACAGAAATAAGCAGTTACGTTTTTGATATATGTCTGTATGTAACACACACGCACACAAATTTGGGATTTAATCCTACATATGTGAGCTGATACTAAATATACCGCTTTGTAACCTGTTATGTTTTACTTTACAATATAGAACGAATGTATTTTCATGCAAATGTGTGAAACCTTCCAATTGAAAAACAGACCTGGAGAATGGGTCAAAATACAAAATCCAGTGAGATGCTGGTAACAAGGAACTACCTAAAACAAAATTCCACCAGATGATTAAAGTAAAACAAAGGTGAAAGATACACCAGAAAACGCTAACAGAAAGAAAGCAGGGGCCAGATTTTAGTATCAGACAAAAAAAGAATTCAAGGCCTAAAGCACACAGGATAAGGACGGCTGCGTGAATGTCTTTGCTTCCAATGCATCATCACAAACTTGTTTCTTACTCTTCTTATCTCTTCCCTAAGCCTTTCCAACTCATCTACTCCTCTTATCATTTCTTCAGGGTCCAAATGCCTCACAGGAGTGTCCTCTTTAAACCCTTGGCCAGGCTGGGTCAGCCCTCCTCTAAGATTTTCTTCTGCTTCCTGGCTTACAACTTCGGAAGGTTGAGGACTTCCGTCTGCCTCCTGTGGTGTATCTTCCAAAGGGCGGTCTGCCTCGGTCTTTGGCATGTTCTGCGGTTTTCCTTCATTTTCTTCACAAGACTTTTGCATGTTGAGTATTTTTCTGTTATTTCTTTTGAATAAATTAATCCTAGAAAACAAGGAAACAAAACAACTAGGTGCCAGACAAACAGACCAGCAGCCAAAGTATGGGTTCTCAGAGAGACTGGCCTCTTCTCCTTTAGGTTCCTAATTGTCAAAGTTTTCCAACTAGAGAAGGCTAGGTCCTCAGTCTCAGAACTCCCCTGACTCCACCCCTTCCTCCACCTCCCTTCCCTCCCCCTCTAGCTCCAGCTCCATCTTCCCTCCTCCCGCTCCAGCCCACCATTTCCCAGCAGGCCCTGCTTATAGGCCTCTCCTAGCCCAGAAACCGGAGCGGCGCGGAAGCAATTAACCCCCTCCTTAGACGCTGGTCTCCAATATTCCCGCCCTCTCGGGCTTTCCCTCGCCATCCCAATCTCCCGCCACTCACCTGAGATCGGCTGGTGCAGTCTCTGGCCTCCCCTCCCCCTTCCACTTCTCTCCAGCCTCCCCGCCCCCGCCCCATTTCCGCTGCAGGCTCTGCAAAGGCCTCCAGCGCTTAATCCGGATGGGGAGAGGCTGTGGCGACCCCAGGATGTGCTTTGGTGTCATCCACGCACTCGCGCTCACACTCCCACCCCCATCCCTACCCGAAGGGACCTGAGGCAATTGCACTCTTACACTGACCTGCAGGGATCCAGGGGATTTTCCTGCCTCCTTCCCTCACTCGATTTGTGTCGCGCCCAAAAGACCAAAGAGTCCTGCAGACCGACAGGAGTGCTTGCTGAGCGAGCAGCCAGTACCTGAATCACCAGTCCCTTTCACGATTCTACGCCTTGTTCGTCTGAAGTTGTCCCACGTCCTCATCCTCTCCTTCCTTTTAAGGCAACCCCGCCCTCCCTCCCCCTTGCCCACCGGTTCCCTACAAGCAGGGAGTGGGAGACCAAGTTATTTCCCAAATTGTTTCTGTGTCTCCCTAGAGACCCTCAACTGGCTACCATTCTCCCTCTCCACCCCCACCCCCACCAAACAGCCCCAAATTTCCTGCATAAAAATGGGGGAGTTTGGCGGGCTGTAATGTTGGGAAAACGGTGGCGACCCCGCCTGGCTTCTTTCTGCTCTCTGCCTCCTAGACCGGAGGGTCCCCAAGGCAGCGCCCGCTTTTACACTGACCTGAAAGGATCCGGGGCACTTTTCTCCTTCTCCAGCAATACGGAGCTGCTACAGGGAAACAGGCCCTGGACTATAAGGACTTCTGCACACGTCGACTCCTGGTCACGTGAGGGTCGCGTCATCAATGAGCTCCAGTCTTCAGTGACCCCTCCCATTTAACACTGCAGCCCGCCCCCTGCATTCCCTCCACTTGATACTGTCAATCTTTCTTCGTATTTGCCAATCAGAGACAATAGAACTGGTATCTTCTCCCTGCAGTTGCTCTTCGCCTTTCTTGGATTGCCAGGGAGGATCATCCTTTAGGGGTTAATCGACCAATTCTCCTTCTTTGGGGAATTATCTCTCTCTCTGTGCTTAAAATTTGCCCACCTCCCCTCCTCCCCCAAGACCTACAGTCCACCATTTTCCCAGGAGTCCCATCCAGCATTAAAATGGGTGAAGGTGGTAGATGGGGGGAGGGGTGGGTGTAGAGACGGCTAGAGAAGAATGTAGGAGTGAGAGTGTGGGATTTTTGTTTTTACTAGTTCTGAATTTTTTTAATGTTTTAAGCATGATATTAAATGATCATGATGTTTTAAAAAGAGATGCCACATAATCAATATTTGACACGATATGGAGGACAAAATAGTTTTATCAATTTTTAAGACTTTGGAAAAGTTTCCTAATGGCTGCAAATGAAATGACAGTTCTCACAACACATTGATGTGGTAGAAAAAAAATTTTAAATCTTATTAAAAGTGCACCTTTTCAAAAAAAAACTGACTCCCAGATTAATCTGTGGAAAGAAGTCCGTTTTCCTCTTGTTAGCAATTTTATATAAGTAATCCACTACATTTCGTCTCTGGCTGAACTCAAGTTATCAAATGTTAGATGTCTGACCTTTTCAATGATGACTGCTGGGTGGCTTCCACTTGGGTTTCCAAATAGGCTTCAGACCGACCTCTTATGTCCTCTAGGATCTGATGCCTTGTTAATCATATGAGTCCCCAGAAAAGCCTGCTTTCCTCAAAGTGAACTTTATTGTGGAACTCAAATAAATAAGTTGGAAAATAGCTTTCATACACTCAAGAAAGCCCTCAGAAAGGAGAGAGTAACCTGTATCTCGTGTGAGGCTTATTAGCAGGTAGTCATTTAAGCGTTTCATGTAGCAATAGCTCATGCTTTTCTTTTCGCTGAGTAGTATTCTGTTATATGGATGTTCTGGTTTATTTGTCCATTTACCCACAGGACATCTAAGTTGTTCCTAGTTTTGAGTAATTATAAAAAGAGCTGCTATAAACCTGTGTGTTCAGGTTTAGGACCTTATTGCCTCACACCTGACTGTCAGGGGAACTCCTTCTCTGACCTATCTGCCTTCAGTGCCTCCCTCTCCAATTTACCTTACACTTTACCATCAAATTAAACTTTACTCTTCCTTATTCTTAACTTGTCATTTTCCTACTCAAAGGCCCTGGATGGCAAACCCACCATCAAAGAAGTAAATCCTACTTTACTCATCCTGACATTCATCATTTATCTGAATTGAACCTGAGGACACATGTTCCCTGCCTTGTTGCACACTTCTCTACTGCATCAAAAGGAACTCTCACTCACGGTGCCCCAAGTATTCCTTATTCTCTGTCCTCACAGGCCATTTTTTTTCCTTGTGATTGCCCTCCACTTCCTCCTAGATCCTGGTCCCGCTCATTCTTAGGAGCCCAGTCTTCATCACCCAGCCTCTAAAGCCACCCCACCCAGAATTGATCTCTCCCTTCCCTAACCATGCTGCACAATGGTCTGCACCCCTCACGCCTTTAGGAAAGGTTGCCTTGTACGTTTGCTCTTTCCTGTGAGTGTTGGGGAAGGGCATATCTAACCAGGCAGATGGTCAGAGGTGGGTTGAAAATGGGGTCTGGGGAGTCAGGCTCCAGCTCACGTGCTGCTTGAGGGGGTCTTGTAATTTTTAATGCTGCGTCTCCCAGAAATCTCTGAGTTTCAGAAACTGTTTGCAGATTGACTTACGGATGAACCTTCTTTCTATCTGCACAAAAATTAGAGCAGAAGTTTCATTGTCCCCCCCCTCTGCTTATTCTGCTTACATGTAGTCAGAGCAACTTGAACACCATTTTTATGGAGTTATCGATAGAGAATATTGACCCTGGTTTCCTAAATACTCACAAGAGAGAGATCAGTCACCTCGCTGGTACACACCTGACAGCCAGATTATACAGGCCTTTACCTTCATTGTTGTCCCTGAGCAATTTCAGTGCATCAATAGAACACGTAGCTACCCTTGAAGTTAAGTTTATCACAGTAGCTCTTAAGTATAAGTACATTTTTGAAGACAATAGCATTATATTAAAGAAAAGCTCTTTTTAAAAAGAAATGGAAAAGGTACACATATTAATTTTAACAATAAAGACATGAATTCTAGGAAGTAGACACCCTGAGCTTCTGACCCAATCAATGTCCTGTTTTCGTGTACCAGGAGGGCACTAGGGATAGCTCCAAAGCCCAAAGTCCCTCAGGTGATATGAGGGGAGAAGATAGGAGGAAGCATTTTACCAACCAGGAGCTCTTATACAAGATTATGATTTCCAGAATATTGTTTTTTATGTTCCCTTTGGAAGTCACTTCCCTGGTGTTTTGTTCTGAGGCTCTATATTCAGCAACTCCTCTTGCATATTTCTTCATTGCTGTTTCAAAGCTCATCCCATAGCAGAACTTGAGACAGCTATTCCTCTCCCTCACCTCTCTAGTGTATTCTGTGTGGGTTGAAAACATCGTTCTCAGCATGGCAAGATCTGCTCCAGATCCAAAGGTTTGCCTGCATAATGTGGACTCAAGTGGCTAGCTACCATCTAAGATGATGTGCCCTTTCAGAGCACAATTAAACACAACACAATAGGTCTTTGTTCTACGGAGGGTAGTCTGCTCCTGTTCTGATAAGTAGAGCACAAAAACCTGATTTCCAATTAAACTGTATCTGTTTCAGAAAGTAAACTCTTCTACCATCCCTCCCTACGATGTTCCCTGATATTTGGAAATTTGGCATGGATAAGTTTCCAAAGTTTCACAAACTATTCAGAATAGCAATTGGCCACGTCCAAGCAAATGAACCTAACTCAAAGCACAACTTCTATGATACTTTTCATCTCTTCCAGATGATTCTGCCCACTTCCTGAACTCACAGCTAAATGCTACACACATTGTGGATTATGGTGGCGAAGAGTTTCAAGTTATCAGGGCATAAGGCTTATTACGAATTGCTGTGAACCTGAAATGCTGTGTCATAACCACTACAATTTAAATGTCCCCGTTGTATCCATGTTGACTGCAGTAATTAGAATCCCTGAGCTGGACTGCTTATTCTTTTAATATGTGACTGTATGCTTAAAATCCACCTCAGCTAGATTCTCTAGATTGCTTTGTGTAATTAAGCCTTGAGATCCGCATCTATGTAGAACCTCTTTCTGGGTTCAGGGGAAGCATATTTCAGCTGCACTAAAAGCTTGGGCCAGGCAACTTTTTTCTGTGTCTCAAGCTGAGTTGGGGAGGGAGGGCCCTTGCTGTAGGCTGAGTGCTTTTAAAAATTAAATTCATGATGAAAAGAAAGTCTGTGCTGGTCTCTTGACGCTGCCTTCCTTGCCTGTTCTACATTATCTTTTAGACCGCATACTTTCCCAGCCTAACACTTTCACCCTGTTTTGTTGGCTTTCTATTTTGTATCCCTCACTTATCTGAAAATGCCATCAGCACAAAAACTTTATCTGGTTCAACTTTGTCACCATTCCAATGTTGAAACATTAAGTTGGTGGAAAAATTTAAATTTGCATCAATATGGGAATGATTAAAGAAACTATCCGTACTGTGGAAACTGTGAAGATATAAAGAGGAATGAAACAGTGTGCATATGAGTAACACTGAATGATATTAAAATTATATTTTTGAATGAAGGAAGTGGCAGATCAGTATTTAAAGAATACTGCTTCATGCACATACACATAATAAATACACATATTATATATAATATGTAATATATATAATATATGCACACAACTAGTTGATTAAGTAGTTCCAGTTTTCTGGCATAACATGGAATGGTCTTATTTTTGTCTGGTAATTATTGTCAACTGCAGTCTGTGAAATTCTCCCTTTCTCCCTGAATAATGAATTCATGTAATGACATTTCCGTTTGTTTCCTCAACTGTCCAGTCACTTTCATTCATTAAGAGAGTTTTATTATGGGTTCTTGAAACTCAGCCTGGTATATTTTTTAAACTTTATGCTTTGAAATCATTCTAGTTCTAAAGAAGAGTTTTAAAGATAGTACAAAGCATTTTCCTATATCCTATGCCCAGCTTTGCCTAATAATTATGCTACATTTATAAAAACAAAGAGATTAACTTTTGTGCAATACTATTAACTAAATTACAGACTTTATTCAGATTTCTCCAGGTTCCTTACCAATGTCCTTTTTCTGTTCCAGGATTCAACCAGGGTACAAAGTTGCACTAAGTTAACATGTTTTTTTAGTCTTCTCTACTCTGCGACAGTTTCTCAGTGTTCCCTTGTTTTTCATGACCTTGACTTTTTTGAAGAATGAGGTATTTTGTAGAATTTTCCTCAATTTGGGTTTGTCTGATATTTTTCTCATGATTAGATTGGAGTTACTGGTTTAGGGGAAGAATATCACAAAGGTGAAATGCCGTTTTCATCACAATATCAGGCTTGCATGATATCAACATGACTGATCACTGGTGAAGTTAATTTTGATCACTTGGTTAAGATGATGTCTGCTGGGTTTCTCAGCTTGTCAAGTTATTGTTTTTCCCTTCTGTACTCTATGTGTTAGGAGTAAGTTACTAAGTCTAGCTCACATTAAAGAGGGGAATTAAGTTCTGCCTCCTGGAGGGAGGAGTATCAAAGAATTTGTGGATAAGTATTTGAAAACAACCATAGTAATTAATACATATTTGGGGTCAGATAATTTGAAACTATGCAAATATTCTGTGGATTTTGCCTGCAGTGATTACTACAGAGATGTTCTGATAGTAAATTTTTATATTACTCGTTTCCTTCTACATTTAATACTTCCAAATTATTCTGTAAAGAAGATTTTTCCTCCCCTACCCCATTTACTTATTCCTACAACTATTTGTTTCTATCAGTATGACTCATGAATTCTTTTATTAAAAACATTTTTAAGAGGGGGTGAGGGGCAGAGGGAGAGGGAAAGAGAGAATCTTTTTTCTTAAGATTTTATTTACTTATTTGTCAGAGAGAGAGAGCACAAGCAGAGGGAGTGGCAGGCAGAGGGAGAAGCAGGCTCCCCACTGAGCAAGGAGCCCAAAGTGGGACTTGATTGGTGCAGGACCCTGGCATCCTGACCCCAGCCAAAGGCAGACGCTTAACTGACTAAGCCACCCAGGGGACCCTAATGAATTTTTAAATCTTTGGGTTTATAATTCAATATGATAATTATTTGGTTGTTTGCCCAAATTATTCCAGCCTTGACCTTTAGGGGTTCTTTCAGTTTGGCATACCCTCATCCTTTTTCTGCTTCCTTGCTTTCTGGTACTACAAGATGTTCCAGATTCATCTTGTATTTTCCTTTTTTCTACCCAATAATCAGCCATTTCTCCAATCAGTCTTGGTTACTTTTATTGGATAATCATATTTAGTAATTAAGATCTGAATGCAAGATATTTTTGTTGTAAATGGAGTGTCATTGTTTTTAGGACTTCTCAGCTCATAGAGCAACGAGATGTATGTATGTTAAACATGATCTGGGGCGCCTGGGTGGCTCAGTGGGTTAAAGCCGCTGCCTTCGGCTCAGGTCATGATCCCAGGGTCCTGGGATCGAGGCCTGCTTCCTCCTCTCTCTTCTCTCTCTGTCTGCCTCTCTGCCTACTTGTAATCTCTCTCTGTGTCAAATGAATAAATAAAATCTTTAAAAAAATAAATAAATAAACATGATCTGTATAAAGACATACCTACATTTATTTATTGTGTCTGTATCTCTCTCCTGTGTCTCCCTCCCTCCCTCTTCCTTCCCCCCCACATAAGTTCATACTTATACACATGACTCTAGTCCATTATGGCAAGTATCCATTTAGCTTTCTCTCCATTTATTATTTTTATTTAAGTAATCTCTACACCCAGTGGGGCTCAAACTCACAACCCCAAGTTCAAGAGTCACATGCTTTTCAGACTGAGCCAGCCAGATTCTCCAATCTCTCCACTTATTTTTTTTTAAGATCCTATGTATGTACTGGGTGTTGTACGCGAACAATGAACCATGGAACACTACATCAAAAGCTAATGATGTACTCTATGGTGACTAACATAACATAATAAAAAATAAAATATAAAAAAGTAAAAATAAAATAAAAATTTAAAAAAGAGCCTATATATTTATTTCAGAGAGGGAGAGAGTGCGTGCACACACACACATGCACACACACACACACACACACTGACGGAGGGTGTGGGGGGGACAGGTGAGTCATGGAGGGACAGAGGGAGAGGAGAGAGGGAATCTCAACCAAACACTCCACTGAATGGGGAGCCCAATGAGAGATTCAATCTCATGACCCTGAGAGCATCACCTGAGCTAACTTGAGGGTCAGGGTGGGGGGTCGTGGGGGGTAGGGAGGGAAAAATAATGAAACAAGATGGGATGAGGAAGGAGACAAACCATAAGAGACTCCTAACCTCACAAAACAAACTGAGCGTTACTTGGGGGTGGGGTGGGAGGGTAGGGATAGGGTGGATGGGTTATAGACATTGGAGAGAGTTTGTGCTATGGTGAGTGCTGTGAAAGACGTAACCCTGAAGATTCACAGACCTGTACCCCTGGGCAAATAATAATAATAATAATAAATTTTAAAAAAAAGAGTCGGATGCTTAACCAACTGAGCCACCCAGGCACCCCCTCCACTTATTTTTAACTTCTATCACTGACAGTAAGAAACCTGGTTCTCCTTATATATGATTTATTTACTTATTTATTTAACCTTAGTATATCAGAATTGTTATCATGTATCCCTGTAATTTTCCCAACCAGAGCACAGAATTTATGTACAGCTTTTTTTGTCTTGAGCCTTATAACATACAACCAAACACTGTTTTCTAAAGCAACTTGGTCAGCTCTTCTTTCCCCTAACTTTTCAGTGAGGTTAGGGCATGCATCTATCACACAGTGCCTCAGGTATTCATGATATATATTTTTTCATTCTTTTGCTTTCAATTTATTTGTGAATCTAAAGTGTGTCTCCTGTAAACAGCATAGAGTTGGATCTTTTTAAAATTCGGTCTGACAATTCTGCCTTTCACTTGAGTTGTTTAATTCACTCACATTTAATGTTATTATTGATATAATTGGAATTATTTCTGCCAATTCACTTTTGCCTGTCATGTCTCATGTATTTTTTGTTCCTCTATTCCTCCTTTCCTTCTTTTTCCTTACATTAATTGAATATATTTTAATAAAGGATTTTAATTTCTTTAGTGACATTTTCATTATATATTTTTGAGGTGTTTCTTTTGTGACTGTCCTTGGACTTGGTATATACATCTTAACTTACCAGGATCTATATCATATTTATATTAACTAAATTCCAGTAAAATATAGAAACATTGCTCCCATACAGTTCTATTCCCTTTTCCCACTTATTGTGGGAATATTGTTATACATATTGCATCAAAAAATGTTATAAGCCTATCCATTGTGGTCATTATTACTTTACATAATTTTATGTCTTTTATGGAAAATACAAAAAGAAGGATAACAAATATATATCCACAGAATTATGTTAGTCTTTTTATTTATCTGGTTCTTTTCTGGTTCTCTTCATTTGTTCAGGGGTATTTTAGATACCTTATAGATTCTTATCCTTAGTCCAATACTGCTTTGTCCCCACCCACCTCCTTTGTGCTTTTATTGGCAGATACATTTCTGTTCTATATGTTACAGATTCAAACAAGACATTACAAATGTATTGTTTTAAACAGTTTCTTTTCAAAATCGGTTAAGAGAAGGAAAGGGAAAATATACATTTGTACTGTTTTTTATAATTACATAATTACTTGTATGTGTGCTTAGCTTTTCATGGATTCAAATTACTGTCTGGGGTTATTCACTTTCAGAACTAGAGAACATTCTTTCTTATTTTTTGTAAGATGGGTATGCTAGCAACAGATTCTTTTCTCTTTTATCTGAGTATGTCTTTATTTTGCCTTCATTTTTGAAAGATATATTTGGTGAATACAGGATTGCTGGTTAACAGTTTGTATCTTTGAATATGTTGTCCTCCTTCCTTCTGGCATCCATTGTTTTGATGACAAATAAGCTCTTACTCTTATTGAGGTTCTCTTATAAGTTAGGAGTCATTTTTTCTTGCTGTGTTCAACATTTTCTCCTTGTCTTTGGCTTTCAACATTTTTACTATGTTGTGTCTGTTTGCCAGTCTCTTGCATGTATCCTACTTGAAATCCACTGAGCTTCCTGGATATGTCGATGAATATTTTTCATTAAATTTCGGAAGTTTTTAAACATTATTTCTTTCAATTATTTTCTGCTCCTTTTCCCTCTCCTTTTGGTATTCCTATTATGTGTATGGTTGGTGTGATTAATGGTGTTTTTTATTTCTCCGAGACTCTGTTCATTTTTCTTTTTGCTCTTTCTTCTTTAGATTACATAAAATCTATGAATCTTAGACTTTAAAAATTCTTTCTTCTGCTAGCTCAAATCTACTGTTGTGCTCCTCTCATGAATTTTCTATTTCAATCTGTACTTTTTAAAATTTCCACTTGTTTCTTTTTATAATATCTCTTTATTGATTTTTTCTACTTGATATAACCTTGTCATCATACCTGCTTTTACTTCTTTAATCACAGGTTTTTTTTTTCATTCTTTGAATCTATTTATATTGGTTACTTTGAAGTTTTTGTTAAATTTAACATCTGGTCACTCTCACAGACCTGCTTTGTTCCCCATATACAGGCATACCTCCCTGGTTCTCTTCATGTCTTGCAATTTTCTCAGATAATACATTTTAACAACTCTGAGTACTGGTCTTCTTCCTCTGGGGCTGATTTATTTTAAGAGTTTATTTATTTATTTGATAGAAAGAGAGAGAGATTACAAGTAGGCAGAGAGGCAGGTAGAGAGAGAGGAGGAAGCAGGCTCCCTGCTGAGCAGAGAGCCCTACACGGGGCTCGATCCCAGGACCCTGAGATCATGACCTGAGGCAAAGGCAGAGGCTTAACCCACTGAGCCACCCAGGCACCCCCTCTGGGGCTCATTAATATTGTTGTTTGTTTGTTTGTTTAGTGACTGGCTATTTTAGTCATGTCCATTTCTTCCCTGTTATGTGAAACCTCTTACGTTACTCCTGAGAGGGCATAGCGTTGGGTAGGACCACAGTCACTGTGGGATGAAAGTGGTTTTGTCAGTCCTCTTCACTGTCTCTTTCCCTGATTACATGTAACTGTTAAATTTCCACTAATAGCTGTTTGATTGCTCTATTGTTTTTGAAAATGCACCAAGGCATAAATTGTTCCACAGATCGTGGTATGAGATTTGAGCTTCTTTCCAGAGATAGTTTTTGAAGTCATTGTTCAATGTTTGTTTCAACCCCAATAAGACTCTACTTAGCTCTTTCCCTAATTCTCTGTGAACTAGCTGGCCTGACATTTAGTTATATCTTTAATTAATCTACTGACCTCTTAATTGCATTTCCCCGTAATCATCATATTTTTATAGAGCTTTTAGCCTTCAACTTCTCTATACTGTGTGACAGTTCCTTTGGAAAGGGACTGGGTTCTCTGATTCAAAGCCTGCCTCTCCCACTGGGAAAAATCTCTTGATATAAGGCTCTGGAGCTAAGGATGGGCACAGGGGCACAGTTCTCTCTGACACTCCTGCTTTAAGGTCTGTGCATTTGACTGAGGATGAACAGTACCTTCAAGTCCTTTCTGCTTGCCTCTCCCAGGCAATGGGGGCCCCAGTATTCTTAGTACACTGTGCTGGAGGGAGAGCTTCTTTCTGATAAATGCGGACTGGGCAGAAGGGAGCCCCTACCTTTCAGCTGCACACACCCAGAATTTAGCCTGAGCAACAGATAACTCAAGGCAGGATGAGAAGTTCCATCTCTCCTGGAATGATAATATGACCCTTACAGATGTGAGCTGAGGTGAGGAGACATGTGCCTCTGGCTGTACCCTGTAGGCGTATAGTTTCCATCATGCTGAGCTGGGAGTGGGGAAGGAAAGAGAAAGATTCTCACAGTTCTTATTGTTTTAGTAGATTTGCTTAAAGAAATATGTTTTTTTTCCATTTGCTGTATGCCCTTATGATCACTTCCAAAGAATTTAAATGACTATGTTTTAAAAATAACTTTCAGAGGTGCCCGGGTGGCTCAGTCATTAAGCGTCTGCCTTCAGCTCAGGTCCTGATCCCAGGGTCCTGGGATCAAGCCCCACATTGGGCTCCCTGCTCAGCGGGGAGTCTGCTTCTCCCTCTGCCACTCCTCCTGCTTGTGTTCCCTCTCTCCCTCTCTCTCTCTCTCTCCCTCTGCCAAATAAATAAATAAAATCTTAAAAAAATAACTTGCAGCAATTTCATTGAGGAGTGGGTTCTCAGAGTTCCTCACATCACCACACCAGAAGTGGAACACCAACCACAGTTATTTTAAATTCATTGTCTGATAGTTTCAAGACCTGTGTCATATATGATTCTGGTTCTGATTATTGTTTTGTCTCTTCAGAATGTTTTATTAGCTTGTCTTTCTCTATTTCTCATAATTTTTACCTGAAAACTGGATTTGTATAAGACAGTAACTACTGAGGTAAATAGAATTTATGACTGAAGATAAATGTATCTTTCCTGCTAAGTTTTTAGTAGGGAGATTTGCTTTAATCTAGCTAGAAGTTGGGCAGAGTTTCCTGTTTTCTTCCCATTGGCTTTGAGTCTTTCCTGACGGCCTTGCAGTTTTCCTTTGCTTTTCTCAGAAAGAACATGTATCTTGCTGCCCTTCGCTGTTATTTTTACTCAAAGTTTGTTAGTGTGGTGTGGAGGAGAGGGGACCAGTATTCTCTGATGTTCTTATCAGGTCTTCATCTTAGGCAAGCACTATGAACCTGAGTTTTAGTGATGTAACCTTCACAAGTGTTCATGCTTCTCCTTCAGTTACAGTGCTGAGCCTAGCACACATGCCTGTTCCCTCCCCTCATAGAGATTTTTGTTTTTTGGTTTCCTTTCCCCAGCTGCAGTGGGTTTCCACCAGTGCCTTCAGGAAATGGGTTTTGTTGTCCTTCCTGCAGATTAAGTCTTTTGTTTAGTAGGGAAGTTTGGTCTAGTTGGAATTTCATCCTGACAGCTGTCTTCCTCTCTTAGCTGACACTATGGAGCAAGCTTTCCCAGATTTTCCCTGATCTTACGTGAGAACACCTAGTGAAGTTTCTGGAGTAAAACCTGAGTGTAAGCCCTTTATTTCTGCAGCCCTCAGGGACTTCACACAACTCATGTTGACTCAGCCTTTAGCAATTCATTAGCAATTTCTAGGTAAATTTTCTTACTGATCTACATGTTGTTTGGTGGTCTCTATCTCAGATAAGCAGATGCTCACTTCCTATATCTCCCTGCATGAGTCTCTCTATAGATTTTGGGATCATTGTTTGCCCTGTGAACTCAGTTCTCCGATGGTTTTAAGAAAAATTGCTATTTTGACGTTTATCCAACTTTCTTTCCTATTGTAGTGTGAATGCCATTCTTTTCAGCTCTCCATTTGGAGCTGCAACCAAAAGTTGTCATGTTCATTTTACAAATTAAATAACATTTGATTTAAAGTTCCCTTCGGTTCCTGTAAGCAGTACAAACTTGTATGCTCTAGTGTCTTAAAGCAGACAGGGAGTTGGGGTCTATTCTCAGGAACATTTATTTCCTTATCCCAAAAGTATTTACTGGGCTTGGGAAGATAGTGAGGGAGAAGCAAAGTAGCTACCTTTTATTATATGACTGTCCTTAGCAACATAGGTCATTGTCTGTTGACTCAGTGTGAACAGGTGATAGGCTCAAGAGTCTTCAATGACAGTCACTCTTCACTGTCAGTCATAAAGCTTTGTTTTGTTTCCCCCCCCACCCCCCGTCCTTCTTCCCTGTAAAGTATGAAGGAGAATTTTGTAGGGATGGAAATTAAACTCCATACCATAAAACATTAAAGGATCACTCCCTTTGTGAGCCAGCTACAACTGGATTTGACCAGATAATTTGAATTTGAAGTAGAAAGGTTGAACCCTTCTCTCAGAGTCCAGTGAAATAGCCTCCAGAATGATAGGGGTGGGGATGTAGCTAAGACAATTACCCAACCAAACTTGCTCACACTCCCAGAAGGGCCTTGATGGTGCCTGGGCCTGTTTTGGCAGTTTTGTGGTGACATCAGTTTTGTATCTGCCTGATATAGTACTTCTGATGTTTGAGTCATCTTAGGCCCAAAAGTATAGGAGACCCCAAGCAAACAGGGCCTAAAAAGGCATGTCATTCTCCAACTCAAGGAGAAAGCAAGAGTTACCACCTGTCTGAATACCTACATATACTGTAGGCATAGCCATGACTTGGGGGCCAAGGCAGTCAGGCTGCGAATCAGCATTAAATGCCTTTTAAAGGCAGTAATAATGGAGGATGTAATGCTATTCCAAGCATTGTTCTTTAGGCCTGTCATCTGAAGAAACATTACCACTCTTCTGACATCTTATTTTTTTAAAAGACTTTATTTATTTATTTGTCAGAGAGAGAGGGAGCATGGGCAGGGGGAGCAACAGGCCCCCTGCTGAGACAGGAGCCTGATGTGGGACCGGGGGTCATGACCTGAACCGAAGGCAGATGCTTAACCAACTGAGCCATCCAGGGGCCCCTATTCTGACATCTTAAAGGGTTGGCTGGTTAATAGGGTGAAGATAAAATTCAATCATTCTGTTTAGGAAAGCAAACTAGTTAAGGATTATTGCCTTAGAGCCAGATAAACCTAGGTTCCAATATAGGCCCTTCCCCTTATCAGTATGTGATCTTGCATTAATCACTTATACTCTTTGAGACTCAGTTCAGTCACCTATATAGAAGGCATAATAACACCTCTCTCAGAATTACTTGTCAGAAAAAAATGGACTGTGAACAGTAGTGATCTATATCACTTCCAGACCGCAGTGTGGAAAAATGAGTGTGAGATCTGCATGTACCCTTTTCCTCTGTTGCAGGGGTATCATGATCAGTCTGGATCTCTGGAAACTAGGGAGAGCAGAACCTCACCATCTCCAATTCTCATGAAGTTTGAGAAATAAATTTTGTTGTGTTAAGCCACTGATGTTTAGGGGTTGGTAGCTATCCTAGCATAAGCTTAGCCTAACCTGACAAACGCACAAATGCTCCTCAGAGTTAAACAACAGAATCACTGGAATGGGGGGCGCCTGGGTGGCTCAGTGGGTTAAAGCCTCTGCCTTCGGCTCAGGTCATGATCTCAGGGTCCTGGGATCGAGGCCCGCATCGGGCTCTCTGCTCAGCAGGGAGCCTGCTTCCCCCTCTCTCTCTGCCTGCCTCTCTGCCTACTTGTGATCTCTCTCTCTGTCAAATAAATAAAATCTTTAAAAAAAAATCACTGAAATGCCTGTTACAATACACATTAGATATGATAAAACTACACTGGGAGCCAGGCAATAGATGTGGGGATTGTGACAGTAAGAGAGAACTACCCAATTATCATATCAGAAAGCCAATGGATAATGACTACAGTTAACAAGTCAGGAAACAGCAGTTACAAGTCATACATCTGATAAGAGACTTGTGTCCAGAATAAATAAAGAACTCTTACAACTTGACAATAAAAAGACAACTAACCCAATTTTAAAATGAGTAAAGGATTTATTTTTTATTTACATTTTTAAAAAGATTATATTCATTTATTTGACAGAGAAGAGAGAGCAGGAGAGCACAGGCAGGGGGAGCGGCGGAGGAAGAGGGAGAAGCGGGCTCCTCGCTGAGCCTGGAGCTTGATGGGATGTGGGGCTTGATCCCAGGACCCTGGATCATGACCTGAGCCGAAGACAGTCGCTTAACCAACTGAGCCACCCAGGCGCCCCAGTAAAGGATTTAAATAGACATTTCTCCAAAGAAGATATACAAGCCATCAAGAAACACATGAGAAGATGCTCAACAATGGGCACCTGGGTGGTTCAATCAGTTTAGAGTCTGCCTTCAGCTCAGGTCATGATCCCAGGGTTCTGGGGGATTGAGTCCTGCATAGGGCTCCCTGCCCAGAGGAGAGTCTGCTTCTCCCTCTCTCCCCCTGCCTGCCACTCCCTCTACTTGTGCTCTGTCTCCCTCTCTCTCTGTCAAATAAATAAATAAAATCTTCCAAAAAAGAAAAGAAAAGAAGAAAGAAAGAAAAAGAAAGAAAGAAAGAAAGAAAGGAAGGAAGGAAGGAAGGAAGGAAGGAAGAAAGAAAGAAAGAAAGAAAGAAAGAAAGAAAGAAAGAAAGAAAGAAAGAAAGAAAGAAAACTAAAGAAAAGAAAAGATGTTCAACACCATTAGCCATTAGGAAAATGCAAATCAAAATCACAAGGGGGCTTCCACTTTATACTGACTGAGATGGCTAAAATAAAAAATATAGACAACAAGTGTTAGCAAGGGTGTGGAGAAGTTGGAATGCCTGTACACTGCGGTTGGGATTGTCAAATGCCACAGTTGCTTTGGAAAACAGTATGGCAGCTCTTCGAAAAGTTAAACATGGAGTTAACACATGACATAGCATTTCCACCCCTAGGTATATACTGAGGGAAATAAAACACATATTTAAGTCCAAAAAGTTAACACTGCTATACATTGTATATGAAAGTTAATAGAGTAAATCCTGATAGTTCTCATCACAAGAATTTTTATCTTTTTCTTTTTATCCTATCTATATGAGATGATGGGTATTAACTAAATTTATTGTAATAATTATTTTACAATATATGTATCTTACATGTACAATGTATATGATATGTATATCAATCCATATGCTATATCCTTTAAAATTATATAGTAATATATGTAAATTATATTTCAATAAAACTGGAAAAAATTTTAATTTTAAAAAGCAAAAAATTTAAAAAATATTTTTGCTTCTTCCAACAGAAATGAATAACTAGTGTGTCAAATACTACACACCCGTGTTTACTTTAAAACAGACAAAAACAAGTACCCAAATTTAGACTACCTCTTCATAAAAGGATTCAAAGCATACAGATGAAGTTAAAGCAACTTTGGACATAATCACATAATCACATAATCACATAATCACATAATCATTAGCATGTACATAATAAACTAAGGCAGAACCATCATTTCTGTACCTGTAAATATGAAATTTTGTCTTCTCAATAAAGTTTATTTTAAAAGGGAAAAAATGTATAGGAAGTTTTAGTACTGACGTACACTACAATGTGGATTAGCCTTGTAAACTTTATGCTACTGAAAGATCGTATACTGTACGATTCCATATATATATATATATACATGTATATATATACACATATATATACACACACATATATATATATATGAAATGTCTAGAATACACAAATCAGTAGAGACAAAGTAGATCAGTGTTTGTCAGGTGCAGGGGACAGGGGCGGGGAGATAATGGGAACACCATTATATGCTAATGAGTAGGAGGTTTCTTTTTAGGGTGATGGAAATATCCTGGAACTAGATAATGATGATGGTTTCAGAGCTCTGTTATACTAAAAACCTACTAAATTGTACACTTTAAAAGGGTCAGTTTTGGGGTGCCTGGGTGGCTCAGTCGTTAAGTGTCTGCCTTCAGCTCAGGGCATGATCCCAGGGTCCTGGGATGGAGCCCCGCATCGGGCTCCCTGCTCTGTGGGAAGCCGGCTTCTCCCTCTCCCACTCCCCCTGCTTGTGTTCCCTCTCTCGCTGTCTCTCTGTCAAATAAATAAAAAAATCTTTATTTTTTTTTCTTTTTTTTTTTTAAAGATTTTATTTATTCATTTGACACAGAGAGATTACAAGTAGGCAGAGAGGCAGGCAGAGAGAGAGGAGAGCGGAGGAAGCAGGCTCCCTGCTGAGCAGAGAGCCCGATGTGGGCCTCGATCCCAGGACCCTGGGATCATGACCTGAGCCGAAGGCAGTGGCTGTAACCCACTGAGCCACCCAGGCGCCCAATAAAAAAATCTTTAAAAGGGTGAGTTTTGTCGTGAGTTACATTTCAATCAAGCTGTTTTAAAAAAAAGAAATAGCAGCATAAGCATATTATTCAGAAATATGGAAGTAAATACTAGAAGAAACCAAAAATATTTATGGTAGTTGTCTCTGGAGAATGAGAACGTGGAATGGCAAGACAGACTGAAGTTTTTAATAATAAATTATTTTGCACTATTGAATTTTAAAATTTTTTACAGGTATCCTATTTGATAAAAATAAAAATGAGCTAAAAACAAAGGACACACACGCAGACATTGTGAGGACAAGTCAAAAGAGATTCTGATATATTGGGTCTGAGATGCGAACTGGGATTCTGAATTTTTGACAAGGTAGCTAGGTGATTTTAATGCAGGTGGTCTTCTGGCGGCTAGCAAATTTTGAGAAACACTACCATATCCAATGTTAAAATCATTAACAATGAATTGTCATGTAACCCATCTCCTGTTGTGTTCCTTTAGGAGTGGCAAGCCTCGGTTGCTAAAGAATAAAAGTATGTGCTCAGGGCTGCATATTCAGTCAGGGACAGAACTGGAGCAAGAATTGAGCCCTTCCGACTTGATAATTAATATGTTGTTTTTAAAAAACTTCTATTATATGTTGTGGGTACCGAAAGCAGTAAGATAAATTCTCTGCTTTGAAAACAGCAAATCTAATGGGATGATTATAATGTCTGAAAAATGTATTACTTAAAATTCTACAAAGCATTTTTCCACATCTCATATCAAGATTAATAAAACTACAGTATAACATGAAAAGAGGCATCTTCTCCACGGTTCAGCAGGGAACGTAGAGGGGATTCAACTCAGCGGAGACTCTAGGGAAATCGAAGGTGTTTTGTTACCTTGAGGATTCTAGCCCACCAGTAGCAGTGGGGCCCTTAGTGGGGGTGCAGGACCCATGAGAATATGCACAGTGGACATCAGACGTAGTATTCCCCAAGGTAAAGTGGCACCCACATTGTAGCTTCCAGGATTTATCCTGTGCACAAGTGAGACTTCCTTCAGGCCCCGCCCCCAACATCTGACAAAGTTCTGGTTCTCCTAGTGCAGAGCAGAGGGTAGGAGTCTGCCCAATACCGCTCACACTCATTACCTCATCTGAGCTTCTCCATAGCCCTGGAAGACAAGTTTTATCCCCATTTCACAGATGGTAAGACTGTTACAGCAATAGATCTGTAATAACTGCCAGGTTGATTCCTCCAGCTTCGAGTGCCAGAGATAATGAGTTTTACACATCATTTCACATCCTGACAGCAGGAATTTTAAGTGTCTCCATGCCCTCATAAACTTACTGAACTGTAATTTTGATTGCGTGGTACGTATTTTCCCATTTTTAAAATCTCTTATTATTTATTTATGACAAGAGTCATCTATGTTTTTTTAAGGAAAAAAGCAGATGAGAGAAGATAATCTCTTCCATTGCCACCACACAGAGAAAACCACTATTTCTCTTTTGATCTACTCAATTTCATAGTTTTCCCTACTCATGGATGTATCATGTAACCATATTTTTTTTTTCAAAAATGGGCTGATACCATATATGTAGTTCTGCAAACTTTTTTTATTAATATTTTGCAATGTACCATGAACATCTCTCTTCCATGCACGTGGGTGAAAGCCCCTACTGAAAGACAGAGTGCTGCAGTTGGGTCAAAAGGCTGCTGGTAACCGAGAGTGACACCTAAAGCAACGGATCAGCATAAGGTTAAAGCACATAGCCCGGCAAATGCCTGCCAGGGAAAGCAAGGTTGGCAATATTCCCATCAGACAGATCAGAATTAAAGGCCAAAGGCATTAAAGATATGGAACATCTTCTAAGTCTTTCTGGCCCCTACCTCCACCCCTCACCCCCCTGACACCCCGCTGCCCCCTTGGGGCAAACGGATCCTGAACATCTCTTTGCATCCAGTGAAAACCACCCATTTTCTGTTTTTTCCTTAGCTCTTCCTGAGCCCTTGACATATCTCCACATTCTCTCATCATCTCCTCACTGCCCAAGTGCTTTTCCTGTA
Source organism: Ailurus styani (assembly GCA_002007465.1). Taxonomy (NCBI): domain Eukaryota; kingdom Metazoa; phylum Chordata; class Mammalia; order Carnivora; family Ailuridae; genus Ailurus; species Ailurus styani. The sequence goes on along the minus strand of LNAC01001354.1, from coordinate 154,543 downwards.
AGTCCTCCTGATAGTCCTTGGGGGAATCATCTGTCCCCCTGTCTGTTTTTCTTTTTGCTTTCCTGGGCACGTAATCTTCAGCTGGGCGCTTTTCGGCAG
>LNAC01001354.1:137835-152753 GCA_002007465.1 Ailurus styani | reverse complement strand
CTTGCAGCCCACCATTTCCAGCTCCAAAATGGACGGAAGGTGAAGAGAAGCAGAGAGCGCAGGCCCTCCCCACCTCGGGTTCACAGGCTGTGCCCTCTTCCACTGCCCTGCGGAGATCAGGCCATTTCCTCGCTATCGCTATCCCCCTCTCCCGGCCCTCTCCATCAGACGTAGCTTGATAGCGTACCTCCTAGGAGATCCCAACGGGTACCCATTCTCAACCCCTGGTCCCTCTCCATCTCCTCCCGCCAAGCCCTCCGTTTCTTGCACCAAACATATGGACACTGGGGAAGGAAGGGGTAGAAAGAATCCAGTCCTGAACCCGCTCCGGTCTTTGCCCTCTGCCACCCCCCACCACAGGGGTCCGCAGGTGCCTGTAGATTTGTGGCCATTCCGGAGAGATGCCTCTTTCTCCTCCCATTTCTTTCTGCCATAAGCCCACACTTACCCAGGGAAATAAGAAATGGTACCCAGACCTGTCCCCCAACACTCATAGAATTTCCTGCGCCAAAATGAATGGGGGTGGGAGGGGGTGGCATCTGGAAAGCAGACCGGATTCCCAGAAGCCTCTATCAGTAACCACCCCATATGACAGCTCCCTCCCTCTTCTCCTCCAGCTCGTACCTACCTGCAGGGCTTTAGGGCAGTTGCCTCTCTGTCCCTCAGTCTGAAAGCTCTCCACAGAAATAGGGAGCTGGTACCTGGAGGAGAGGGACTTCTGCACACGTCGGCTTCTGATCACGTGAAGGAAACGTCACCAGTGGGCTCGGGTCCCTAGTTCCCCTCCCACCAGCAGAAAGTGCGTCAGGAGCCAGCCCACTTCTTCCCTTCACTAGCCCGCTCCCGCCTCGGGGCGCTGAAGTCCCCTCCTCTCACCGCTTTTTTTCCCCTGGTCTTTGCTAATCCCAAAGGTCAAATGTGGCTCCTCTCCCTTTGGTATGTGTTTGTTCTATCTTATCTGGGAAGGGCTACATCACCTAGGGCAACTGGCCATTGGTACATCTCTGAGGAATTTTTTCTTTCTCTCCTTTGATCTCAAAGCACCTAACCCCTCAATCTACTTGTCACTGATGTTCATTTCTCCTCCTCCAGAACTTCATATAATAGGTACCCGGTGGATTGCAGGCAGGGAAGCAGATAGTTGAAATGGGGATTTTATTTGCTTCTAAATATTTTTTCCAGTTTTATTTAATTCCACTCGCCTCAACATGAGTTATTCTTATAAGCAAAAAATTAAATAAAACAATTTTCATTTGGGGCAAAGAATGTGTTTAAGATAGAAAAACCCCCAACAAGATTCCAAAATTAAGTTCACTGCATTAATTTTTGCTATATAGAAAATGGTTTCAGTTAGCTACACACAAAATATTTTTCTTATTTTTCATAAATAGGTAGTTATGCCATGTTCTACTAACAATACATGTATTTATTGTGCCCAAACAATCACTGAGTGTTAAGTAGACTTTCTGGAATCTGATGGCAGACACAGTATCAGTCTTGAAAATTTGGCCCATAGTTATTTTCATTCAGAGATTTAGTTGTGCAAAGGCAGCTAAGGATCTGAGGGATGCAGATGTGGTCTGATTTTCCCTGTCCTTTCAAGAGGGGAAGAATATGCAATATCCAGACCACTTCTCACCTTCCAGAGCCTCTCATCCTTTGCATTCCGCACCTGACTACTGCTCACTATAGAACATACATGGAGAGATGATCAAGGTGACATTTCTGCCCTGCCCCCTGACTCTATCATCACCATTTTCAGAGAAGTGATGGGCTTTGTGCTATCTGGACACCCCCAGGAGTGGGAGACTTGAGGGGCAGATAACTGAATACTGAAGGATCTGTCTTCTGAACATCACTCCTGAACCTCCCTCATTTTTGTTCAAGAGCAAATGAGATAGAAATTTGAGAGGGGGATTCAGAAACATAGAAAACTTTTGAAAGTAAACTTTCTCTGCCATTGCCCAGTGATAGAAAAATGGAGACTGTTAGGGAAAGGCTATAGAGGGAGACCAGAGTAAATGTCTTTGGTTCCTTCCCTCCCTCCCCCAAATTCCCATAGAGGTAAATCAACCCCAGCAGAGATAGAATGCTGTCCTGACAACTGGAAACCAGAACAGATTCCTTCCAGACCCCTGCAGCGGAGGGTTTCCATAAAGCCCAGAGAAGTGATGGGTGATGGTCCATGCTTGGCTGCTCTCTGCCCTTCTTCACAGTGCCCAGGGAAACTTTTCTGACCCTGTCTGCTGCCTACAACTTGACTTAGGAGGTGCAACCTGAGGGATTTTTCAACTCCAGGATCTTCTCCTCCAGGGCACCTACGAGGAGTATAGCCATGCTGCAGGATTGTTGTCGATCACTCCATCCCCAGCCTTGTGCCCTCTGAGTCAGATTTGTTTCAGTGTCTAAGAAAGTCTGACATGCTAACTGTACTTATTGACCCACACCAGGTGTTTTCAACGAAGGGAGTCTGTGGACCACCTGAAATGATATGCAAGTTTGCATGTGTTTAGAAGGTAGTAGAGTCTGTACACTTATTAAAAGATCTGTACCTTAAGAACCTGAGAAACTCTGACACATGAGCAGATTGACATCATGAAGAAGCAGAAGCTATAGGTAGAGAAAAAACAGAGAGGAGATGGAGAAGAAGCTACTTGGGAGTGAGATAGAGAAAGGAAGAAACAGGTGAGCTCTGGTAAAGGGAGAGCTCTTACTCCCTGGGTTCCAGGATTCTTCACTAGAGAAACCTCCAGATCCCCTGGAATTATATTCAAAATGATGTGCACGTGTGTGTAGTTGGGGGAGAGATAAGATATGTACATTTTTGCTGGTGTATGCATTTGCCTAGGATCAGATCCATTGTTATCGTTGGATGCTCAGGGGGTATGCAATATAAAAAAAATGTGAAGACCAACTGGCATAGAGAATATATTTATATATGTCTTTTTTTCAAATAAGACTTTATTTTTAGGAGAAAGTAACATAACATAAAAAGTAGCCATTTTAAAATGTACAACTCAGTGACATATAGTACATTCACAATGTTGTGAAACCATCTCCTCTCTCTAGTTCCAAAATATTTTCATTAACTCTGAAGGAGACCCCATACCCATTAAGCAGTCACTCTCTATTTTTCCCTTCTTCCAGTCCCTAACAATGACTAATCTGCTTTGTCTCCATGGAATCACCCATTTTGAATATTCCGTATAAATGGAATCATGCAATATGTGACCTTTCATGTCTGGCTTCTTTCACTTAGCGTAATGTTTTCAAGGTTCACTTACATTGTTGCATGTACAGTATTTCTTTCTGTTTTATGGCTGAATAATATTTCACCTATATCGTATTTTGTTTACCCATTCAAACATTGATGGATATTTGGGTTGTTTCTACTTTTCAACCATTGTAAACACTGCCTTAAACACTTCTGTATAAGTTTTTTTGTATGGATGTGTGTTTTTATTTCTCTTGGGTATATATCTAAGAATGGAATTGCTGGGTCATGTGCTAATTCTATGTAGAACTTTTTGAGGAAATGCCAAACTGTTCCACAGAGGCTGAAACATTTTGCACTCCTACCAGCAATGCATGAGGGCTCTAATTGCTCCACATTCTCAAAAACAATTGTTAATTTTTCATTTTTTTTCAATTTTTGCATTTTACTAATGACTAATGATATCGAACATCTTTCCACATATTTATTGGATATTTATATATCTTCTTTGGAAAAATATCTATTCAAGACCTTGGTCCATTTTTTTATATTGAGTTATTTGTCATTTTTGTGTTGAATTTTAGAAGCTCTTCATGTATTCCAGATACAGCCCTTTTCCAAATACATGATTGGCAAATATTTTCTTCCATTCAGTGGGTTGCCTTTTCACTTTCTTGATAACGTCTTTTTATTCACAGAAGTTTTTAATTTTTATGAAATCCAATTTATATAGTTTTATTTTTGTTGGTCCTTCTTCTGGTGTCATATCTAAAAGTCCATTACCAAGTCCAAGGACATGAAGATTTATCCTTTTATTTTCTTCTAAGAGTTTTAAAGTTTTGACTCAAATATTTAGCTCTTTGATCATTTTGAGTTAATTTTTATATATGGCGTGAGTTTCTTTTTGTAAATGGCTTTATAAAATTTAAAGGTCCTTTTGATGGCAGAACACAACACACTGTCACAAAAGTAGATAGAAGGCAGAACTCCTTGTTACTTATAGCTCCAAAATAGAGAAGGTTGCCAGGCAGAGCCACACAGGTTACGCCTGGATAACTGGAAGTTGGATCTCTAAGGGCAGTTTATGCATTACAAGTGGGGTAGGGTTAGCTAGATGTTTTCTGAATCTCTGAGGATTGGCTAATTTGAATAATTGCTCAGTCTCCAGGGCATGGAGGCTGTCCTTAGTTGTCTGGTACCTGGACCCTGGGCAAAGGGAGCTGGTGCAGAGTGTCCCAGAGTATGAGTGCATATGATATGGGAAGTGGCTGGAGTGTGTACTTCATCAGCTGCTCAAGAAGGGCAACTAACAGGCCTCTAGCCAGGGCCTCAAAATTGACTCAAGATGGTATCTTTGCGAAAAAATGATAAGATATTTGAGTGACTCAAACATTAAAAAAACTTACATAGAGTAGGACATAAGTTGCCCTAAACAGTATAGAAAACATTTTATTATGAGAGTAAAAAGAAGGAAAACAAGTAGAAGTATAAGAAGTCCTTATAGGCCAGCCATAACCAAGTTAGTTGAAGGGTGGTCTAGGAGGTAGTTGCCTCCTGAAGAAAGCAATAATCTCCATTAATTTTTAGAATGGCATTAATAGTAATAATCTCTATAAGATTTTCCTTTAAACATGGAGTGCAGAGGTATGTAGTATACCTTTTGGCAGAGAACAAAACATATACTAGGTTCATGGACTAAGTAAACAATGACCTCAAGAAATGTAATAGAATCCTTAATATCAAGAGAAGAAAAGCAATCAATATATTGTGGTCAATTTGTCATTATCTTTGGAAAGGTAGCATTTAGGCACTGTTGAGATGATAGTCTTGGTGTCTGGGGTGAAGTCTTCCTCTGTGTAGAGAGCAAAGTCATCTCCAATGGTGAGATGTTAGACTGAGACTGTGTCATCTGAAGCAACATCTTTCTAGTAGCAAGCTTCTGGGTTGAGGTGATGTCATCTAGGATGTGGGATTGGGATCTCTGTTTCAAGTAGACACCTACCTATAATGTGAGTCATGTTTTTGTGGTTCTGGTATATAAGGAGGCTGAAGTGTTCATAGACTTTGAAGGCAATGATGGGTCTGGGAGATTGACTTGCAAATTTTTTTAGATAACAGTAAGTTACCATAACAAAATTTTCCCTCTTTACCATATTTTAGTGTACATGTCAGTGGCATTAAGTACACTCACATTGTTGTGCAACCATCAGTACCATCCATCTCTAGAGTTTCCTCCATTTTCCCAAGCTGAAATTTTATGCCCATTAAACTAATTACCCTTGCCTCACTCCCTGCACCCCCTGGCAAACAGCATTCTACATTCTGTCCCTAAGAGTTTGACAACTCTTGGTATTTTGCATAAATTAAATCACAAATCATTTTCTTTTTTCTTTTTTTAAAGATTTTATTTATTTATTTGACAGAGAGAGAGAGATCACAAGTAGGCAGAGAGGCAGGCAGAGAGAGAGGAGGAAGCAGGCTCCCCGCTCGGCAGGGAGCCCGATGTGGGCCTCGATCCCAGGACCTTGAGATCATGACCTGAGCCGAAGGCAGAGGCTTTAACCCACTGAGCCACCCAGGCACCCCACAAATCATTTTCTGTCTGGCTTATTTCACTTAGCATAATGTCTTCAAGATTCATCTGTATTTTAGCATGTGTCAGAAATTCATTTCTTTTTAAGGCTAAATAATGTTCCATTTTATATATACACTATTTTGCTTATCTATTCATCTGTCAGTGGACACTTGGGTTGTTTCCATTTTCCCCCCCAGTTTTATCAAGAAATAATCGACATACATCATTATATAAGTTTAAGATATATAACATGATGGTTTTATTTACATATACTGTCCAATGATTACCACAGTAAGTTTAATTAACATTCATCATCTCATATAGGTACAACAAAAAGAAAAAAAAAAGAATTTCTCCTTGTGATGAGAACTCTTAGGATCGTCTACTCTCCTAACAACTTTCCCATAAATCATAGAGCAGTGTTAACTATAGTCACCACACTTTGCATTACATCCCCATGACTTATTCATTTTACAACTGGAAGTTTGTACTTTTTGACCACTCTTCTCCCATTCCTCCTCCTCCCAGCCCCATCTCTGATAACCACAAATCTGATCTCTTTTTCTGAGTTTGGTGGATTTAATGTATGTCACCATGTTTTAGAGTTTTCAATGTGCAGGTCTTGAATATCTTTTGTCAAATCTATAAGTATTTCATATTTCTGATGCTATTGTAAAAGATATTGTTTTAGAATTTAGTCTGACTGTTCATTGCTTATAGAGGACTGAGTTATTTCCCTCAAAATTCATGTCCACCTAGCACTTCAGAACATGACCTTATTTGTAAATAAGGTCTTTGCAGATCTAATTCATTAAGAATTGAGATGAGGGGTGCCTGCCTGGCTCAGTCGTAGAGCATGCAACTCTTGATTTCAGGGTTGTGAGTTCGAGACCCAACTTGGGTATAGAGATTACTTAAAAATAAAATCTTTAAAAAAAAGAATCGAAAGAGATCATATTGGCTCAGCGTAGGCTCTAAACTCAATGGATGTATCCTTAGAAGAGACAGAGAACACATAGACACAGAAGAGAAGCAGAAATTGGAGTTATGCTGTCACAAGCCAAGGAATGCCTAGGGCCACTAGAAGCTGGAAGAAGTAAGAAAGGATTCCTTTCTAGAGACTTCAGAGAGAACATAGCACTGCTGATAACTTGATTTGGACTTCTTGCCTACAAAACTGTAAGACAATACATTTCTCGGGTTTTTTTAAAGCCACCAAGTTTATGGTAATTTTTTATGGAAGTCTCAGAAAATTAGAAATACAACTAAATTTATATTTCAATCTTTTATCCTGCAACCTTTCTGAACTCATTTATTAGCTCTGGTAGCTTTTTTAAAGATTTTAAGTTATCTCTACAAGCATCATGGGGCTTGAACTCACAACCCCAAGATCAAGAGTTGCACACTCCACCAACTGAGCCAGCCAGGCACCCCATAGCTCTACTAGCTTTTTGTATATTACAAAAAATTTCTACAGAGATAATTGTTTTCTATGAATATTTTCTATCTTCCTTTGTAATCTGTATGACTTTTATTTATTTCTCTTATTGTGCTGGCTAGAACTTCTAATACAACACTGACTCTAATTTGTGAACATGTCTATTTTGCCTTGTTTTTCATCTTAGGAGGGAAACAATTGGTCTTTATGTACACATCATGATGTATGTTTTTTATAGATGTATCTTATCAGGTTGAGGAACATCTCTTCTATATGTGGTTGTTGAGTATTTTAATCAGTAGTATATATTTTTTAGTTTAAGCAAATGGTTTTTCATTAGCCACTGAGATGATCATATGTTTTTTCACTTTTATGTTAATGTGGTGAATTACGATGATTTTCAAATATTAACACTACCTTGAATCCTTGGGCTAAAACTTACCTGGTCATGGTATATTGTATCTTGTATATGTAACTGGAGTTTACTAAAGTTTTATTAAGAATTTTTGCATATATGTTCATGAAGGAGATTAGTTTGTGGTTATCTTTCCTTGTAATATAATTGTCTGGTTAGTTATCTGGGTAATTCTCACCTCATAGGGTGAGTTGGGAGCTATTCCTTCCTCTTCAATTTTCTGAAAGATTTTGAATAGAATTGGTATTATGTAATTTTTAAATGTTTGGTAGAATTAAGCCATCTTGACTCAGAGTTTTCTTTGAAGGAAGTGTTTTAAATAAAATTTCCATTTATTTTCATGGTAAGCATAGCTTAATGCATAGAATTATCAAATCACTACGTTGTACACCTAAAACTAGTATAACATTGGATATTAAATATAGCTGAAAAAAACTTTTAAAAAATTTTCTATTTATTGGGTGCTGGTCTGGCTCAGTCGGTTAAGTATCTGCCTTTGTCTCAGGTCATGATCCCAGGGTCCTAGGATTGAGTCCTACATTGGGCTGCTTGCTCAGCAGGGAGCCTGATTTTCCCTCTCCCTCTGCCCCTCCCTGCTGCTCATGCTTGCTCTCTCTAATTTCTATTTATTTAATAGCTATAGAGCTTTCTTCTATTCTAATATATATGTTCAGTGCTCTAAATTTCTGCCTTAGTGGTCCTTTTACCATATCTCACAAATTATCATATGTTGCATTTTCATTTTCATTCAGCTCAAAGTGCCTTATAATTTCCTCTTTGATTTCTCTTTTAGGTTATTTAGAAATGCGTTGTTTGATGTTACTTTAATATTTGGGATTTTCCAGATATTTTTCTGTTATTCATTTCTCATTTAATTCCACTGTGCTCAGAAAAAATACTTTCTTTAGGGGCGCCTGGGTGGCTCAGAGGGTTAAAGCCTCTGCCTTTGGCTCGGGCCCTGATGTCAGGGTCCTGGGATCGAGTCCCGCATTGGGCTTTCTGCTCTGCGGGGAGCCTGCTTCCTCCTCTCTCTCTCTGCCTGCCTTTCTGCCTGCTTGTGATCTCTGTCTCTCTCTCTGTCAAATAAATGAATGAAATCTTAAAAAAAAAGAAAAAATACTTTTTTAAAAAAGATTTTATTTATTTGACAAAGAGAGACACAGCGAGAGCGGGAACACAAGCAGGGGGAGTGGGAGAAGTGTGGCTCAAGGGAGAAACAAGCTCCCTGGGAGCCTGATGTGGGACTCCATCCAGGTACTCCTGGATCATGACCTGAGCTGAAGGCAACACTTAAGGACTGAGCCACCCAGACACCCCAGAAAACATACATTTTATGATTTGAATCCTGTTAACGTTATTGAGACTTATTTTATGGTCTTGCATATGGACTATCTTGGTAAATGTTCCATGTGCAAACGAAACAAATGTACATTCTCCTGTTGTTCGTGGCAAGTTCTACGGTAGTCAACTAGATAAGCTGGTTCATGGTGTTCTTCAAGTTATATGTGTGCTTGCTGATTGTCTACTTGTTCTATCAATTTTAGAGAAGGTGTTGAAATCTCTGACTGTAATTTTGGATTTGTCTGTTTCTCCTTGAGGTTCTGTCAGATTTTGCTCCTTGTATTTTAAAGCACTGTAATATGTAAATGTTTAGGATCGTCATGTCCTCTTGACAAACTAACCACTTAAAATTATGTAATGACTGTAATATCTCTGATATTATTCTTTGTTCTGAGATTTATTGTATCTGATATCAATATAGCCACTCAAGCTTTGATTGATGTTAAGATTATTCATCTTTTTCCATTCCTTTACTTGTAATCAACATGTATCTTTAAATTTAAAATAAGGTGTTTATAGGGAGCATATATTTGCCTTCCTTTTCTACACAATCTTACAGTCTCTGCTTTATAATTGAGGCATTTAGACCATTTACATTAATGTGATTGATATTTATATGTTTGGGTGTAAATCAACCATCTTGCTATTTGTTTCTACTTGTCCCATATGCTTTTTGTTCTTTTTCCTCTAACATTTTTTAAAGATTTTATTTATTTATTTGTCAGAGAAAGAGAGGGAACGCACAAGCAGGGGGAGTGGCAGGCAGAGGGAGAAGCAGGTTCCTGGCTGAGCCAGGAGCCTAAAGTGGGGCTTGATGCCAGGATTCTGGGGTCATGACCTGAGCTGAAGGCAGACACAACCAAATGAGCTATCCAGGCAACCCTTCTCAAACATTTTTGATTGACTATTTCCAAGATTCCATTTTATTTCATATGTTGGCTCATCAGCTACAACTTTTTTGATGATTATTAAAAGGTTTATAATAGACATTTTAACCCACTGAGCCACCCAGGGGCCCCATATAATATACATTTTTAACATTTCAGAATATACCTTCAAATGATATTAATGTGTAGAATAAGAACTTCAAAATGCTCTACTTCTATTCCCCCTCTCTGGTCTTTGTGCTATTATTGACATACATTTTACTTCTCTATATGTTATAAATAAATCATATAAAACAGAGTAAGTTGGGGGTAATCAGAATGCTCATATTATTTGTTTCTACTTTCTCAAGGAACTCTCTCCGCAATTGTCTGATGTTAAATAACTGAAAACTCTTGTTTCATGTATTTTGTACAGGTTTTTGTTGTTTCAGTTAGGGAGATAAATCCAGACCCTATAATTCTACTTTCACTTGAAGCATAAATGTAGCTTGGTATTTATTTATTTATTTATTTATTTATTTATTTATTTATTAAAGATTTTATTTATTTATTTCACAAAGGGAGAGAGATCACAAGGAGGCAGAGAGGCAGGCAGAGAGGGGGGGGGGAAGCAGGCTCCCCACTGAGCAGGGAGCCCGATGCGGGCCTCGATCCCAGGACCCTGAGATCATGACCTGAGCCGAAAGCAGAGGCATTAACCCACTGAGCCACCCAGGCTCCCGGTTTTTATTTATTTTTAAAAATATTTTTATTTATCTATTTGAGAGAGAGAGAGAACAAGCAGGGTGAGGGGCAGAGGGAGAAGCAGGCTCCCCGCTGAGCAGGGAGCCTATGCTATTCCCGGCTCAATCCTGAGACTCTGGGATCCTGACCTGAGCCGAAGGCGGACGCTGAACTGACTGAGCCACCCAGGCGCCCCATAGCTTGGTGTTTTAAATTAGTTAATCATGAAGGCTTTATTTCATCTCCAACCAAAGTTTCTTTTGCTATCTGGACTTCCTGGAAGAGGCCAGTGTCTATGTATTCTCCCTGCTCTGCCTCTGACTAGAAAATTCAAACTGCATTGCTTTCTTTGGTCACAAGGTGGCCCTTAAAATTCATTTTCTGAATATCCTTCAATTGACTTGATTTTTTTTAAGAAAAAAAAGTAATTATTTTTATTCAAAAGTCATGAGACATTATCTGCATTATTATCTCAATTTTGTTAGAAAAACATAAGGATTCAAAGATGTGCATACTTGTTCATAATTTGCTGAATACCAGTAAATCCATACTTGTGTTGAGTTTTTCATTCACCAAATATCTACTAGATGTACATTATGTGCTAAAACTCCAATGGCCCAACATATGTTTACATTTCAAACCGTTCTTACACATCCTTTTTTTTTTTTGAGAACCAGGGCACAATCCCTAATCTTTGCTAAAATTTGTAGGCATTTACGGGAAGAATTTGCTCATCTTTCCATGGAGAATGGCCACTCTGAGGGAGAAAAGGAGGCTTACCACATAACATACAGAAATGATATAAATAGGCAAATGCAGTCAGAAACTTAGCTATGGGCTATTCCCCTTGAAGAAAGCTCATACCATGTTCTCTTACTGACTTTTGCTCACTTTCTGCTGGATATTGCCTGAACATTTTATATGGAGCCTGACCATTAATATACTACCCCTTCAGATGCCCCTTCAGATCCAAACACTATTAAGGACCAAAGGAAGCTGGTTAATAACAGTCTCTCTCTCTCTCACTCTCTCTCCAGAGACTAGGATTCTAAACTGATCCTTCTCTGTGGTTAACAAGGCAACTTGGTTCTGCCTTACATGGAAATGATATACATTTTCCTGGAGATATGCATACCTAATCTTCTATTACAATATGCCATGAGTTCACATGTGAGCTTCCAGTTTTTCTTCAAGGAACTGCTGGATATTGTTAGGCCAATGAAACCAGAATGCTTCTGTTTTCCAGGAAAGCTGATGCTAATATTGACAATCAAGTGTAGGAAGCATGGTAGGGCATAAGCTTCTCTGTTCATCAGTCTTTCCGCCCTTTCATCTCTGGCCTTTATTTTTTTTTTTTTATTTTTTTTTTTTAAAGATTTTATTTATTTATTTCACAGAGGGAGAGAGATCACAAGGAGGCAGAGAGGCGGGCAGAGAGAGAGAGGGGGAAGCAGGCTCCCTGCCAAGCAGAGAGCCCAATGCGGGCCTCGATCCCAGGACCCTGAGATCATGACCTGGGCCGAAAGCAGAGGCTTTAACCCACTGAGCCACCCAGGCGCCCTCTGGCCTTTATTTTTATAAACTTCTGTCCGGCATGAATGTGCCTTGTGTCTCAAGGACCTGGGGGAGGGAGAGTTTTGGAATTGCTCAGGCATCTGATTCATGATGTCTGGGGTTTGCTGTGTTACATGTTTCCCACCTGCCTGTTTCTCCCTTTGGTTTCATAACTGCTATTGTGATGTTGTATTCCAGCCCGGGGGTTGGACAATTTTTTCTGTAAGGGCCAGATAATAAATATGTAGGCTTTGCAGGCAGGCCATACTATTTCTTTCACAACTACTCAACTCTGCTACTGTAGTACAAAGTCAGCCAGACAGTATGTAAATTCCTACATATGGCTGTATTCCAATAAAACCTTATTTATGGACACTGAAAACTGGATTTCATATAACTTTTACATGTCAAAAAATATTTTTTTCAACTATTTAAAAATGTGAAATTTAATCTTAGCTCATTGGCCACAAAAATGAGCAATAGGCCAGATCTGGCTCATGGTCTGTGGTTTGCCAACTTCTGTTTTAGAATCCTTTTTTAAAGATTTTATTATTTATTTGACAGAGAGAGAGATCACAAGTAGGCAGAGAGGCAGGCAGGCAGAGAGAGGAGCAAGCACGCTCTCTGCTGAGCAGGGAGCCCGATGTGATGCAGGGCTCAATCCCAGGACCCTGAGATCATGACCTGAGCCGAAGGCAGAGGCTTTAACCCAGGAAGCCACCCAGGTGCCCCCCTTTTTTTAAAAAAAGATTTCATTCATTTGAGAGACAGTGAGATAGAGAGCACAGCGGGGGGCGGGGGCAGGCAGTCAGAGGGAGAAACAAGCTCCCTGGGAGCCTGATGTGGGACTCCATCCAGGTACTCCTGGATCATGTCCTGAGCTAAAGGCAGTCGCTTAACCAACTGAGCCACCCAGGTACCCCAGTTTATTTCCGTATAAGACTATCTTCATACATAGTATGTATTTCATCTACATAGCAAACTCCAAAGCAATTTTGTTTCTCAAGTCCTATTGGGACATTTAAACCCAGTAGTCCTCCAATGGACTTCTCATAATTACCCACGTTTGGGTATCCACTGAATTCATGGACATAATCTCCTTGCATCCAACTCAATGTAAGTTAGTTCTTTATACTCCTAAGTTTCAGGGGTCTGGGTTAAGGTAGGACTGTCTCAGATTCAAAGTGAGCCGTGTCCCATTATACACCTTTAATATAGTCTAATGAACTACACATCTAAGGAAAGAGAGAACTAGATAGATAAGGTCTTTTCAGAAGATGCTAAAAAGGGAACGGGGACTTATTCACACTTTCATAAAAGAGTGAGGATTCAATTTACTGAGTGTTCCAGGAAAAAATCAGTGGGACTTTCTCACCTAGAGGATTCCTGAACATCAATACCCAGGGGAGAAGATGGAAATGGGGCACGGTAGCAGAGGAATGGAAGGATCTACCCCTTAGTTCACATAAAGACCTGGCTTTGGAAACTTTCCCAAATAGCTGAAGGGAATATACTGTTGGGTCATGCACATTCCAGTGGGAACTTACAAACTTATTGGTTCATTAAGTACGCAAGGCAGCCCTTGGAGTTATTATCATCATGCTGATAAGTGTGATTTTTCTTTGTATGATTCCTTTTTTAATATAAGTATGATTCTTAAAGAGATATGTCTCTTATCATTATTAGGTTTATACTTCTAAATAGGAGATCCAGATGTAAGCTAAAACTGAGATTGTGTCACAACTGTTTAGGTAAATGCTCACATTGCTTTTATCAGGTGGCCAAGCCCTTTCACTAGGTAATAGGTGTTTAGTTCTGAAATGAGAAAATACAAATAAAAAATAAAAATTATTCATAATTCTACCATAAAGTGATAAACGCTTTAACTTTTTACTTTATTTTAACTGTGTTCATATATAAAATATAAAGGATTTGAAGTAAAAGAGAATACAGAGAATGTCTTTTAAACTGCTTTATTAACTTCACAATATATAATGAACATCTTGCCATGCAATAGGGTAAAACTCCCCTGCTGACAGAATCTTACATTTTGGGTCAAAATACAACATTCAGTTAGAAGCTGGTCATAGAAGACCCACAAGAGACATTAACACCAAAAGGTTTACAACAAAGGTACACTGAGAACATTAAATTTAGGAAGCAAGTGTGTCTTCCTATTAACTTCAGGGAAAACATCAGGATTCAGGGCATAAGGCAAAACTCATCATGATGGTCATGGTGAGGAGGGTCAGTGCTAACTGCCCGCAGACTATGACTGAACTGCTTTTCCCTCAGCTTTTCCATCAGCTGTCTCATCTCCTCCCCAATCCCTTCCATATTCTCCTCTCTCATCCTTCCCTGTGGTTCTCCAAGCCTCTGAATCATGTCCCATCTATACTGTTGGATGGGTTGCCTAACACGGAACCGCCTACGATTTACTCTAGGCACACAATATTCACCAGTTTCCAAAGGGAGGGCCAAGGGCTCTCCTTTATTAGCAACTTGCTCCTTTTCATCCTTTTTTTCATTTCCCTGTTTGGCATTCTCCACGTTGAGATTTTTTACTGCTTGTTCCTGTTTGGACGCCATTGCTCCTGAGAGACAAAAGACGAGAGAAGAAATTATTTTCTTAGTGGACTGATCAGCACCGAGGACAGAGGCCCTACTACGCACATTCCAAGACTCAAGAACCCTGGATCTCTTACGCTTTTTTAAATTTCATTTTCCCACCTGAGAGGCTTCCTACGCCCTCTAGGGGGCCCCCGGTCCGA
>LNAC01001354.1:44960-136348 GCA_002007465.1 Ailurus styani | reverse complement strand
TCTCTGTGGCTCTCCCTGTGAATATATGGGCCTTTCTCCGCGTGTTGGGGAAGGGCATTATCTTCTCAGGGACCTGTTGGCCATTCCCGGTTCTTCCCTGGGGACTTGCCTCTTCCACTGCTCCAAGGATATGCCTTCTTCCACTTACTGTCCTTACTGTTCTCCATTTTCCCTCCACTGAAATGCGTAGAAAAGATGTGTCAAGAAGAGTCCAGGAGTGGGGCGCCTGGGTGGCTCAGTGGGTTAAAGGCTCTGCCTTAGGCTCAAGTCATCATCTTAGGGTCCTGGGATCGATCCCCTGCTTCCTCCTCTCTGCCTGCCTCTCTGCCTATTTGTGGTCTCTCTCTATGTCAAATAAATAAATAAAATCTTTAAAAAAAAAAGAAGAGTCCAGGAGAGTGCATTTGAAAGATTATTAGTATCTGTTCTTTTATGTTAAGCCCCCCGGAAATCAATGTACTTAAAAAAAAGATTTTATTTATTTGTCAGAGAGAGAAAGAGAGCACGGCAGGCAGAGGAGGCGGAGTGCGAAGCTGACTCTCTCGGCTGTGCAAGGAGCGGGATGGGGGACTTGATCCCAGGACTCCCGTTCATGACCTGAGCGGAAGGCAGACGCTTAACCGACTGAGTCACCCAGACATCCCAATATACTTTTTTTTTTTAAGAAAAAAAAAGTTATTTTAATTTGAAAATTAGAATTAAAGTTGGGGGGAAACTCAACCACCTGTCTCTTCTGCCAAATCATTATGTAAATATAGACTCTACAGGCAGCTTCTTTATTTAGAACTTGGAAAAAGGGCAGCTGATGGCTCCTCTTATTAGGATCCCCTAGATACATGAGGCTCTTTCATGAGGTGCCAGTGAGTCAGTAGTGCAGCAGCCTTAATGAACTTTTAGAACTAAAACAACACCAGCAATGAAAATTCCTTCACAAATTTCTAGTTCAAAAGGCTATATGTAAGTCTTTATTTGTAAATCACATGATCATGTATTTAGAGAATCCTAAGAGATTTACAATAAACCTACTACAGAACTAGTACTTTAATTCAGTGGGGTTGCAGCTGTAGGTGGATATTTTAAAAAAACTCAGTTGGATTCCTGTATGGTAGTGATGAACAATTGGAAATTGAAATTGTATGTATTTTACATAGATAAATGTAGGCGTAAATATATAATGTAAAGATAAGTGTAAGAAAGACCAAGATCCTGAATCAGAGAATTCAGTACTGTTAAGATATCAATTATCTCCAAATTAATCTATAAATTTAGAGCAGTCACAATCAAAATTTTAGCAGGCATCTTTGTATACCTTGACAAAATTGCCCCCAAATTTATATGGAAATGAGAAAGACCTAGTATAGACAATAATTTTGAAAAAAAAAAAACCCGCAGGGGCACCTGAGTGGCTCAGCGGGTTAAGTGTCTGCCTTGGCTCAGGTCATGATCCCAGGGCTCCCTGCTCAGCGGGGAGTCTGCCTCTCCATCTGCCCGATGCTCCCCCTGCTTGTGCTTTCTCTTTCTCTGGCAAATAAATTAATAAAATCTTAAAAAACAATTTGTATGTGAATGTTCATGGCAATTTCATTTAAGATAGCCCCAAAGTGGATACAATCCAAATGTCCATCAACAAGTAAACGTATAAACAAATTGTGATGTATTCATATGTTAGGGTACTACAAAGGCATAAAAAGGAACAAACTACTGGTACAAGAAGTAACTAGATAAATCTCAAAAAATATTATACTCAGGGAAAGATATCAGACACAAAAGAGTGCATTCTGTTTGATTCCATTTATATAAAGTTTGGAAGAGGCAAATCTAATTTATATTGATACAGACTGAATGAAATCAGTGTTTGCCTGGCTTGAAGGCTGAAATTTTTCTGAGTGTAAAAGGGGAAATAACAGAACTTTTTCAGCTGAGTGAAATGTTCTGTGTCTTGATGGGATAGTGACACCACTGGTGAATACATTTGTTGAAATCACTGAACTGTATAGTTAAAATGTATGTGTCTTACTGTATGTAAATTATATCCTAATAAAGTTGATTAAAAATATCTAAAAATAAATCTAATTAAATACTTACAAGACCTCTACACTAGAAATTATAAAATAATTTTGAGAAACAGTAAAGAAGAGAAATACTGGGGTCATGGATTGAAAGACTCAATATTTTAAAGTTGTCAATTATTCCCAAATTGATCTATAAATTCAATGCAATCCATATAAAAATATCAGGTGGTCATTTTTTGTTGACAAGCAGATTACAACTATGTATATGAAAATGCAAAAAAACAAATGTAGCCAAGAGAACCTTGAAGAAGGGAGCACCAAAGCCTCCACCAGTAGATACCAAACTTAATACAATGCTATAGTGAGTAAATTATGAATAAATAGCGTAATATTGTCACAAAGATTAACATGTTTGTGTACACGTGCATACATGTGCAGACCTGTGAAACATAACTACACATACTGTCAATTTATGGCAAAGATGACACTGCAGTGAAATGGGGAAAAGATTTTTTTCCCTAAAAAGTGGTAACAGATCAGTTGGATATCCATATGTGAAAAAAGTATATGTGGACTCTACCCTAAATAACACACAAAATAAACTCCCAATGAATTGCAGATCTAAATGGTAAAGAGGAGAGTGTCATTCTACAGGAATGACAGAAATACATAGGACATCTCTTCATGACTTTGGAGTAGGCAGTATTCTTTTTATTCAATTTTTTATTTTAATTCTAGTTAGTTAACATAGAGTGCGCTGTTGGTTTCAGGAGTAGAATTCAGTGATTGATCAGTTACATACAACACCCAGTGCTCATCATATCAAATGCCTTCTTTTAAAAAAAATATTTTATTTATTTGAGAGAGAGAAAGAGCATGAACAGGGGTGGAGGGGCAGAGGGAGGGGGAGAAGCACACTCCCCGCTGATCAGGGAGCCAAATGTGGGTCTTGACCCAGAGACCCTGAGATCAGGACCTGAGCCAAAGACAGACGCTTAACTGACTGAGCCACCCAGGCATCCCTCAAGTACTCTCTTTAATACTCATCACCCACCTAGGCCATCCCTCACCCACCTCCCTCCATCACCCCTCAGTTTTTTCTCTATCTTTAAGAGTCTCTTATTGTTTGTTTCCCTCTCTTTTTCTTTTCTCCCCCTCCCATATGTTCATCTGTTTTGTTTCTTAAATTCCACCTATGAAGGAAATCATATGGTATTTGTCTTTCTCTGACTCATTTCACCTGGCATAATACATTCTAGCTTCATTCCCTCCTTGTGAATGGCAAGATTTCTTTTCTTTTTTTTTGGCGGCTGAGTAATATTCCATTGTGTATATATACCACATCTTCATCCATTCATCAGTTGATGTATATTTGGGCTCTTTCCATAGTTTGGCTATTGTTGATAATGCTACTTTGAACATTGGGGTGCATGTACCCCTTTGGAATCTGTATTTTTGTATCCTTTGGGTAAATATGTAGAGTGCAATTGCTGGATCATAAGGTAGTTCTGTTTTTTAAAAAAGATTTTTATTTATNGCAATTGCTGGATCATAAGGTAGTTCTGTTTTTTAAAAAAGATTTTTATTTATTTATTTGACAGAAAGAGAGAGAAAGAGAGAGAGAGAGAGAGAGAGAGAGAGAGAGAGAGAGATCACAAGTAGGCAGAGAGGCAGGCAGAAGGAGAGGGGAAAGTAGGCTCCCTGCTGAGCAGAGAGCCTGATGTGGGACTTGATCCCAGGACCCTGAGATCATGACCTGAGCTGAAGGAAGAGACTTAACCCACTGAGCCACCCAGGCACCCTGATAGTTCTATTTTTACCTTTTTTTAAAAAAAAACATTTGAGGAAGCTCCATACTATTTTCCAGAGTAGCTGCACCAGTTTGGATTCCCTCCAATAGTATAAGAGGGTTCTCCTTTCTCTACATCCTCTTCAACATCTGTTGTTTCCTGTGTTAATTTTAGATATTCTGACAGGTGTGAGGAGGTATCTCATCATCATTTTGATTTGTGTTTCTCTGATGATGAGTGATCTTGAACATCTTTTCATGTGTCCATTAGTCATCTGGATGTCTTCTCTGGAAAAGTATCTCTTCATTTCTTCTGCCCATTTCTTAACTGGATTATTTGTTTTTTGGATGTTGAGTTTGATAAGTTCTCTACAGATTTTGGATACTAACCCTTTATCAGATATGTCATTTGTAAATATCTTTGCCCATTCTGTAGACTGCCTTTTAGTTTTGTTGATTGTTTCCTTCATGGTGCAGAAGGTTTTTATCTTCATGAAGTCCCAAAGTTCATTTTTGCTTTTGTTTCCCTTGAATAGGCAGTATTATTAAAAAGGACACAAAAAGCACTAATTTATATGAAGGATAAAAATGATTTTACATTGCTTTATTAATATCAGAAACTTCTGTTCCTCAAAAGACACCATTAAAAGAATAAAGAATCAAGCCACAAACTAGGAAAAGGTATAAGGGACACATATATCTGACAAATGGCTCATATCTATAATGTATAAAGAATTCTTACAAATAAATTTTAAAAAGACAGACAATCCAATTAAAAAATGAGCAAACACCTTAAAACAGCCTTCGAAAAGCCAGAATATCCTCATGTCTAATAAGTTTATGAAAATATGTTCAACTCATTAGTTCGCAGAGAAATACAAGTTAAAACCAACATCATACTACTAAACATCCTCCCCCCAAGAATGTCTAAAATAATAAAGACAGAAAGTGTCAAGTGTTTTATGATGTTGTGGTACAACAGGAACTGGCACTACTGCTTTGAAAAACTGTTTAGCACAGTATAACAAAGGTAAACATATGTATACTTTATGATCAAGCAATCTCACTCTAGATATACCCATAATAAAAATGTGTGCATTGGTTTACCAAACAACATTTACACATATGTTTATAATAGAATTTTTTATGTTGCCAAAAATTAGCACAGACCCAAATGCTCTTTTTTCAAAATATTTTATTTACTTATTTGTTGGAGAGGGAGAGAGAGAGCACAAGCAGGGAGAGTGGCAGGCAGAGGGAGAAGCAGGCTCCCTGCAGAGCAAGGAGCCCAATGCAGGATTCAATCCCAAGACCCTGGGATGATGACCTGAGCCGAAGGCAGCCGCTTAGCCATTTGAACCACCCAGGCATCCCGCGAATGTTCTTCATCAGGAAAATGTATAAATAATGATCATATATTTACACAGTGGGATGTTATTCAGTAATAAAAATGTACAAATTACAACTACATGCAGTATGGCTGAATCTCACAAACATGATGTTGAGATAAAGAAGCCAAAGTTAAAAAGAGAAATGTACATGAGTTTTATGAGTTTAAACACAGGCAAAGCTATGATGTTAGAATTCAAGGTAGTGGCATCCTTAAACAATGACTGAAAAAGAGTTTCTACAGTGTTGGTAATGGTCTGTGGGTTTTTCTTTTGTTTTGAGTACTGGTTAAATGGTTTTAGTTTGCAAAACTTCACTGAGCTAGGTACTCATGATTTGGTCACTTTTACATTATGTATTTTATACTTCATTTAAAAGTTCCCTTAATGCAAAACAAACTGACATCATTCTTCTCATAGTAAATTGTTAAACTTACAAAAAAATTCTCACAGTATTGGTGGGTATGTAATCTGGTATTCTTTCTAGAGGGTTATTTGACAGTAATTATTAAAAAGTCTTAGAAATGTTCATACTATTTGATGTAATAACTTATTTTTTTACATTCTACTATACAGAAAAAACCACATGTGTTTAGAGATTTATGCATAAAGATATTCATTGTACTAAAAGAAATATAAACAAAGTAATGGAAAAAACATGAACAAAAATATAAGCAAAAAAAAGAAAAAATATAGATTAGCTGGCTTAAACAGACTATTGTCTATTAGTATAATTGAGTTCTGTAAAATGAGAAAAATATGCTATATATACAATGGAGTATTATTCAGTCATAAAAAAGAATGAAATCTTGCCATTTGCAACAGCATGGATGAAGCTAGAGAGTATAATGCTAAGTGAAATAAGTCAGAGAAAGACAAATACCATACGATTTCACTCATATGTGGAATTTAAGAAACAAAACAAATGAGCAAAGGCAAAAAGAGAGAGAAAGAGAGAGAGAAACTAAGAAACAGACTGAATTTGGAGAATAAACTGATCATTACCAGAGGGGAGGTAGTGGGAGATGAGCGAAATAGGTGATGGGGATTAAGGAGTCCACTTGCGATGAGCACCAGGTGATGTATGGACGTGTTGAATCACTATATTGTACACTTGAAATTAATATAACACTATGTTAACTATACTGGAATTAAAATAAAAAGCTTAATTAAAGATAAATAAGTAAACAACTTAATTAAAGTAAAAAAAAGAAAGAAAAATATGCCGTAAAAGTGTAATGATAAAGAAAACTTCTCATGATTTACACCTTAAATAACAGAAAAGTCGATTAGAAACAGTGTGCTCAGTGGGATTTTAATATACATGTATATGTATATATACATATAAACATAGAATGTAATAAAAAGAATATAATCTATTCTTACTTCTGAATATGCTTATATTATCAATATTAAAACAAAAAATCTTTTTTTAAAAAGATCTTATTTTTTAGTAAATCTCTATGCCCAACATGGGGTTCAACCCAAAACCCCAAGATAAAGAGTTACAAGCTCTACCAATTGAGCCAGCCAGGCACCCCCAAAACAAAAAATTTCTATATATAAAACCACCAGGAACAAAAATAGTAAATAATAAACTAGGAAACATGTACACAACATACATCATGAATTTATTTAAACTTCATTTTTCCACATTAGAAAAAAGGAGTGTGAAAAAAAATCTTCCTTTCCGTTCCACTTGGAAAATCTATCACTTCTTTCCCAAGTTTATTTAGGATACAGGATAAGCCACTATAATAAAAAGACCCCCAAAATACAACGGTTCAAACCAGAGAGAGATATATTTCTCCCATACAAAATAATCCAGAGATAAATAGGGATTTTTTGACAGGTGGATTTGTCTACTGTATGAGGTGGATTTGTCTACTGTATGAGGTCAAGTGTTTTTTTTTTTTGCTGCTCTGCTATCTCCTATAGTGTTTTACTTACACTTCGTCCAAGTTCTAGGACACAGGAAGGAGGAAAGAGAAAGTAGTAGGCAAACAATTTCCTTTTAAATAGTGGAACATAATGAAAAAAGAAAATAAATGTATGTTAAAGAAATAAATTCAAAGCAATAGGAAAAAAATTGGTTAAAAATGGTACAGAAGTTGCACGTTCCACGTCTCAGATTCCATTGCAAAGAATTTGGACACAAAGACACACTTGGTTGCAAAGGAGGCTGGGGAATATTAGTTTCTAGTTGAATGATCAAGAGTTCCTTTAAAACTTGGGGGAAGAGAGGGTTTGTGCTATGGTGAGTGCTGTTAAAGGTGTAAGCCTGATGATTCACAGATCTGTACCCCTGGGGCAAATAATAAAAAAAAATTAAAAAAATTTGGAGGAAGAGAATCTTATTACTTAGAAGAAGATGGAGACAACTTAAGCCATTAAAGCACCAAAAAAAAAAAAAAAACCCAAACCCACGAGAAAACTAAACAAAACAAAACAAACAAAAAGAAAATACCACCAGCACAAAGAACACCACCAACTTTTTTTTTAATTGAGGTATAATTCATAAGGGGCTACATTTCTGATAAGGCTTTCTATAACCAGGGCTGGATGTTTTGTTCTAGTCTTCCAAGAAGGGCCACTTTATTTTCTAAAGTCACTTCTAAAGTTACGTGGTCTCATTATTCACAGACCTGTACCCCTGGGGCAAATAATAATAAAAGAGAAGAAGGAAGGAAGGAAGGAAGGAAGGAAAGAAAGAAAGAAAGAAAGAAAGAAAGAAAGAAAGAAAGAAAGAAAGAAAGAAAGAAATGTGGTCTTTAACTTTGGGGACTATTTTGCAAATGAGTGCTAATGCAAATAAATCTAAACCCAAGTAGACCTCATCACATGTCACCCCATGAATGTTGACAATGGAAGGAATATCTTGCCTGTAGTATAATATCAGCTCTGGACTGAAAAGCTGGGGAAGAAACTTAATTTTCTTTTTTCCATAAACCAGAAAAATAGCTAGAATGTGCAGTTTCCTTGTGGACCTCAGCAGATGAACTGAGCTGATAGTGTTAATTCAGATTCAATAAATTATCTGAATCTTGGTTTCTGTAGACTTGCAATCTAGATGCAATTTTAACTAAATCAGATAGCTTTTACATTTTCACTTGTGTACATAGGCTCTCCCCACCCTTTTCAAGATGCATTAGTTAATTGATTTTTGTAAACTGGCATTGAAACATCACAATGCTTTGTTGCACCAATTTTATGAACTTTTACAGTGCAATACATGTTATTTTTCTGAGACAAACAGAAGGTTAAATTCTCAAGGTTCTTGCTGCCTGCTTTAGCAACATCTGATGGGAGGATCTTTTATATACATTTGTAATAGATGAAAAATAAACCAGATTACAAATTCTTTTTTTAAGCTTAAATCATGTGCCAGGTCTTTGATCCAAATCGTGTAGGGTAAGTTCAACTTAAATTGCATTCTATTAACAAATATGAATGTATTTCTGTGAGCAGAGTTATGTTGAAATAAAGTTATAAAAAGAAAAAAAAAGATGGGGGAAAATCGTTATTAAGGAAAATTTGCCATCTTGGCTAAAAGGAGTAATAGCAATAAGGTTACCCTTATCAGTCAAACTTTGGCAAAGTTGTTTACCTGAAATACATCCACACACAACTCAGTTTAGTGCAAAGCATAAGGTTTTCTTTATTCAGACCTAAGAAAAATCAACTGGGTGGATATCATTATAGTATAAAGAGAACTTGATTATCCATATTTATTATAACATTGTTATAATAGGATTTTTGTGAGCATCATTCATTATTTCCTAGGGATGGATGCTTGGGATGGATTTGTAGACTCAGTGAGGCACCTATATATTTTTTAAAGATTTTATTTATTTATTTGACACAGAGAGAGATCGAAAGTAGGCAGAGAGGCAGGCAGAGAGAGGAGGAAGCAGGGCTGAGCAGAGAGCCGGATGTGGGGCTTAATCCCAAGACCCTGAGATCATGACCTGAGCTGAAGGCAGAGGCTAACCCACTGAGCCACCCAGGTGCCCCTAGGCACCTATATTTTAAATACACATGCCTCAGTTCCCATAAAGAAAGGTTAACAGATTTGGATTCTATTACCTGAAGATAAGTGAAAAAGCCCTTGGGGAAGTGCAGAGCACGGATTTCCAGTCATAATTGATTCCAGTCATTTTTCATGTCATAAAGAGCTTGCACTGAACTTGCTTTGTGATCACAAACCATCAATAGACTTAAGCACCTCTATAGGAGAAGTAAGTGGACTTGGACCCACAAAGCAGCATGAGACAGGACAGACTGATTAATGGTAAGGACAGGGGTGGGCCTGGGTCAAATCAGATAGTTCTTTTCTCTCTTTCCTACCTTACTTCTAGATCCTTCACATGTTCTGAGGCCCAGGTCAAGGTCCTTTTCCTCCTTGAGCCTTTCTCTATTTTAGCCCAACCTGGTCATTTCCTTCCTCTAGCTTTTCTTGGTCAGAGAGTTCACCGTTTTGTTTAGCTGTCTCCAAATGGCCTCATGTGAAAGGGTATTTGGCCTACCCAGAGAGAGTGTATGTTTCACCAATGTTGTACCTTTCTCTGAGACCTAGCCCTTATCATTCAGAACACATAAGGCAATACTGGGCATGAGAAGGGTTCCCCAAAATAACTCATCAGTGAACAAAGATGGGAGAAAACATAGGAACATTTTGAGACAATCCTCATTTTAAAACTTGGATTGGTTCCTTGCTTTAACACTAGCCAGCTGTGTAACCTTAGACACCTCTCTTAAACATCTCAAAAGGGGAGGGGGGAAGAGCACCAGAGAATGGTCTGCTTTAGTAATTCAGATAAAAGGTCATGAGGGCCTAAAACAGGATAATGATGAATTCAGCTGTCACAGTGAAGAAAGACAGGCTTACTGGCTACGGAAGGGGTAAGAGTCAGACAGGACTCTGACATATCAAGACAGAGCCACTGGACAAATTAATATGGCAAGTTGCATTAATTAATGTTAAGAACACAGGATCTCACTCAAAGATTACTATAAAACATCAACAGAAGACTTGAAGGTCAAGTCAGCCCCCATAGACCTGTAGTCACCAAATGATATCTGGATAAGGACAGAATATTAGAGTCAATATTTTAATCTCCTGGATATGGTTGCCAACTTGCTGGAATTAGAGAAGGTTTAACTATATGTAAGCAGTGAGCAAAATCTAGACTCCAAGAAAGTCCATAAGTCAAACAGCCCAAGTTCTTCCATAGATAATGTATAAGAAAAAGAAAGAAATGGAGCAAAAGCCTATACATTAGTAAGGACTTTAAATAAATGTAAACATTTTTTAAAAGGCAAAACTAAAGTATAATGTCCAGGTATGCATACTTGGAAGATAAAAACAAAGAAATCAAAGAAAGTGATTACTTTCAGGGTAGTGATTTATAGATTCAACGCAATCACAGGATAGTGATTACTTTCAGGGTAAAAAAGGGAGGCTTCAATTAGGATGGGGCATATAGAGGAGCTTCTAGGGTGGCTGGAGGTTTTATTTACTGATCTGAGTTATGGTTATTAAGAGTGTTCATCCTATGCTATTTCACTAATGTTTCTGGGTTACATCTTATAATACAAAATGATGCTATAAAACTCAGAAGATTTCTTTTTATTTATGTAAGTATGACCTAAGACACCATTTCAAAAATCTTAACATGATAGCAAGGGTAGGGATGGTGAGATCTTAGAATTTCCTAGTGACCTCATGATAAACAAGTTTCATAGTTTTAGGTTTTATATTCATGTGTGTGATCCATTTCAAATTATTTTCTGTGCGCGATATCCTGTGATCAAGGATACCCTGTGAGATATCTTGGCATCTCTGTTGAAAACCAATTGACCATATGTGTTTGGGTGTATTTCTGAAAAATTTATTCTGTTCCACTCTGCACCCCACCATCACTGCCTTGGTAACTGTAACTATATCATATCATAAAAAATTTGAGTCCTCCTGACTTGTTCTTCATTTTTACAATTGTTTTAGCTATTATAAATCCATATACATTTTGGAGTCATTTTGTCAGTTTCTACAGAATGCTTTCTTGGATTTCGATTGTGACTGCGTTGAATCTATAAATCACTTGGAAAGGAGGATTGACATCTTAACAATATTCAGTCTCCTGATCCATAAACATGATAAATCTTTATATTTACTTAGATTTTTTTATTTCTCTCAACTGTGTCTTATAGTTTTTAATGTCCATACATATTTTGCTAGCCTTGTCTCTAAGACTCCCAAGCTATTGTTAATGATATTGATTTTGTGTTATTTATAATTTTCAATCACAGTTTCAATTGTTCACTGCTAGTATATAGAAATACAATTGCTGGGGTACCTGGGTGATTCAGTCGGTTAAGAATCCACCTCTTGATTTCAGCTCAGGTCATTATCTCAGGCTTGTGAGATGGAGCTGGAAGCCAGGCTCCTCCCTCAGCTTGGAGTCTGCATGAAATTCTCAATCTCCTTCTCCCTCTGCCCCTCCCCCTGCTTACACACACACACTCTCTCTCTCTCTCTCAATAAACAAATAAAATCTTAAAAAAATAAAAAGAAATACAATTGCTGTTCGCATATTGACCTTGCATCTTACAACATTTGCAAATTCAATTAGTTCTAGTAGCTTTTTTTGTATATTCTTTAGAATTTTTCTTTTAAAAATCATGTCATCTGTGAATAAAGTACAGTGTTGGATAGTAATGATGAAAGTGAACAACCTGCCCCTATTCCCTGTCTTACGGGGAAAATGTACACTATTTCATGACTAAGTTTATTCTCTGTGGGTTTATCATAGTTTCCCTTTATCGCTGGGAAAGTTTGTTGATTTTCTTTTTTTACTTATTTTTAAAGATTTTATTTATTTATTTGACAAAGAGAGAGACAATGAGAGAGGGAACACAAGCAGGGGGAGTTGAAGAGGGAGAAGCAGGCTTCCGGCTAAGCAGGGAGCCAGATGTGGGACTCAATTCCAGGACCCTGGGATCATGACCTGAGCCGAGGGCAGATGCTTAACTTACTGAGCCACTCAGGCACCATGATTTTGTTTTTTTAAATCATGAGTAAGTGTTGATTTTTGTCCGATATGTTCACACATCTATTGAAATAATGATATATTTTTTTCTCTTTCACTCTATAAATAAGTGGAGTACATTACTTGATTTTTGAACGTTAAACCAACTTTACCTTCCTGGGGGTAAACTCCACTTGGTACTCATCCTTAGATATACATCAATGGATATTATATGCTAGTAATTTTATGGGAATTTTTGTATATCTGTTCATGAGTACGTTGGTCTATAATTTTTTTCTTATAATATCCATAACAGGTTTTATTGTCAAGATTATTCTTGTATCTTGGGAAGCCTAGGTGGTTCAGTCGGTTTAGCGTCTGCCTTCGGCTCAGGTTATGATCCCAGGGTCCTGGGATGAGCCCAGCAACGGGTTCCCTGCTCAGTGGGAAACCTGCTTCTCTCTTTCCCACTCCCCCTGCTTGTGTTCCCTCTCTCACTGTATCTCTCTCTGTCAAATGAATAAATAAAATCTTAAAAAAAAAGATTATTCTGTGTCTTAAATTAGTTGGAGAGTGCTTTGTACCCTCCGATTTCTGAAAGACTGTGTAATGTAGGCAATATTTCTTTTTTATATGATTGATAGAGCTCACCAGTACAATCTTTGTGGGAAGATTTTTTTGGTTATGAATTTATTTTATTTCGTAGATAGAAATTTACTCAGATCTGACGCTTGGCGGCCGCTGGGCTACCAGGTTCATGTGGAGGCTCCCAGGCTCCCGCGCCGCGCTTCGTGGGGCCGGGACCGAGGTGGAGCGCACACTCGGGCGGAGGCGGCGACTGAGACGGCGGCGGGCGCCTTGGAGCGCAAGTGCGCTGTGTGCCCTCGGAGCCTAAACTAAGCCAGATGTTCGCGCTGTCCTCAGCAGGACTGCAACCAATTCAACCTCAAAGGCCATGCTAATGCGGCCGCCGCCAAGAAGAGCAGGAAGAACGGGCCAAATGCAAGTGGCGACGTGGCCTGTGCGGGGGGGCCTGGGCCCGTGCGGGCTGCGGCCTGCCAGCCTGTGGTGAAGCTGTACTACCGGGAGGAGGCAGTGGCCAAAGACGTGCTCCACGTGGACGGCGCAGTGCTGCAGATCCGCGATGTCAAGTACAAGGTGGAGAGCAACCCGTCCGCCTTGAGGAGCTGCAGTTGCCACGCTACATCGTGGCCGGCTTCCCGGTGTGCCCCAGTCTCAGTCTCGAATTTGGGGATCCCTCCAGCTCCCTCTTCCGCTGGTACCAGGAACGGCAAAGCCTGAGGGCGGGGGCCCCTTGTCACTGTCTCCCTCTTCACCCTCTCCTAGTTAGAAGGAGATGGGTGTGAACGAGCGCGTCTACAAGCCGTCCAATGCCCACATCAGGCTCTGACTCAAGTTTCCTTGCACCCCAGGCGCTTCCAGCCAAGCCGAGAGTTGCAAAGTGTGTGTCGGTGGAGTCGGGGCCTGGCACCTGCACTTTGACCACCGGTATCTCTACACCAAGAAGGTTATGGTTGGACGACTCTCTCATCCGCCCGGTCTCTTACAACCTCCTGGGTGACAGGTACGCCCAGACTGAGTTTTCGTACTGCCTTGGAGCTCGACTACCGCCAGAACCTTATCCAGTAGGAGCCCACGGGATACGACGCTGATCTCATCGGTTTGCAAGAGGTTGATCCAAACGTGTTTACAGAGGGCTCGGCTTGGTGCCGGTCCTCGAGGCCTTTAGGCTGGAAAGCGAGTTTAGAATCAAGCAGCAGGAAGGCCTGGCTACTTTCTACCGAAAGACCAAACTCACTCTCCTTAGCCAGCATGGCATTTCTTTCCATGAAGCCCTGGAGTCCAACCCACTTCACAAAGAACTGCCAGAGAAACGAATTTTGTACCTGTTTGCGCAGGAGAGGGTGCTCCACAGATCTTCTGTCCTCCAGGTTTCTGTTCTTCAGTCTACAAAAGGACTCGTCTAAAAGGATATGTGTTGCTAATACCCATCTCTGCGGGCATCCAAAAGGTAGTTACATTTCTCTCAAATGGCAGTAGCCTTGGCTCATATTAGACATGTCTCGTGTGACCTGTATCCTGGCATACCAGTTGTGTTTTGTGGAGACTCCAATAGTACCCCAGCAATAGGAATGTATCATTTTTTGTCAGTGGGGAAGAGGAACGGTGAAACATGTTCCTTACCCATTTTTTCAAACTGAAAAGTGCTTGTGGTGAACCTACTTACACAAATTACGTTGTGGCTTTCTTGGATGTCTGGATTACATTTTCATTGACTTAAATGCGCCAGAGGTTGAACAGGTGATTCCATTACCTAGTCTTGAAGAAGTTAACCACCCACGGCTTCACCTAGTGTTTTCCATCCCTCTGAGCACATAGCACTTGTATGTGATTTAAAATGGAAATAGATTTGTGTTTAATGGAATGTAAGTCTGCTTTAGTAGGCAATTTAATATGAATCAGAGCTTATGTGTAACCTTCAAAGAGAAAACCTAGACAGACACCAAGGCAAAATGTTGTTATTCTACTGGTTACGTTCCAGTGTCTTCATTACATTACTGTTCATAATATTTGCAGTTTCTCCACTTTTCTTTTTTTCCTATGGTTGAAGGAAAAACAAATATATTTACAATCCCAAGGAAGAACATTGAATTATTATGTACTTTTTAAAGCTAGGAATTAAGAATTTTGTAAAAAAAAAAAAACCATTTGAATGATCCTTTAATTTTTCTATCATAACATTTCAAATTGAATCATGTTTATAAAATTAGGGAAAAATGCATACAGGTTAAAGTGAGAGGCCTAAGTCTGACACATGACATGAGTAACATTAGAGTCTACCTCTACCTCAATTTGGTTAACAATCTAATACGACTTCAGAGCTTTAAAAGAAGATTAAAATATGCCATCACAAATTGTTATTACTTCTCATCTTTAATTTTTCAATTAACATAAGGTATTTTCATTCTGTTATTTTTAGGCTTTCAATTTTTAGTATATAGTACACATGGATATTTATACTCTTCTTACTGCAGCTCATTAGAACTCGTAGGATGCAAGCACAATTTAGTATTCAAAGTGAATTCCAACATAGTCAAATTGATCCCATTTTCTTTAATTATTCTTGTCCATGAAAAATGTTCATAAATCAATAGGGTATTTGACCATATGATATTATAGAATACAGCATAATAGATTACTTTATGAGAATCTACCTACTGCTATGGGCTTGATGTTTTGGGTGTACCATTGAGCATTTCTATGCTGGAATTATTTTTGAAATTATTAGTTTTTATAAATAGGAGAAAGGGGAGTAGTGGGGCTTTTGAGCATTTCTGAAATTTCTTTTTATAGACTTGAGCATTATAGTTTGAGTTATGAGAAAACATTGTATATAATTTATATATTGCTAAAAATTAAATATGAAGCCAAACTTTTTTAAATTAGAAATTAGTTTTACTGATTAGTTTCTAGCCTAGAGTGGTAACTGAGCTCTTCTAAATCAGTTTTCACCATACTTATTTGTAATGCTTTAGCTGTTACTTTATGATGTTCAGGATAACTATAATGTTATCTCATATTTCTGCATTTAGTTTCTTTTGATTATGTATTAAAGGCCCATTCACTTCAAGAAGAGTTCTGATTTTCCACAGTCATGAGAGATTTTGTCCCAAATTCTTTACTAATCTCTAAATCCAGTGCCATAAGAACTTTTCTGTTTTGATAAAGTAGGATGTACTTTCATATTACACTCACTATCCAATGTATTGTTAACTCTTAATTTAGTAGATTGAGAATGAGAGTTTTAGCTACAGCTTAGTTTGAATATTGAAGTACTTAAAATACTGGAAGGGAAAATTAAAGTGGCCGTTTCTTGGAATCTTGTTTAGAAAAATCTATAAATGAAAAGTTAATGCTACAAAATTGTGCCTTCCTAAATAATATTTTTGAGAGCATTTTAACATCAGTTTACAAATACATGATTATATTAAAGCCAGAATCTGATTCTTTTGCAAAATACATATTTTTTTCTTCCTAAAAAAATTTACTCAAATTTGTTTCTTCTTTAGTTAGCTTGGAAGGTTTTTCTTTTCTTTCTTTTTTTTTTAAGATTTATTTATTTATTTATTTATTTATTTGACAGAGAGAGAGAGAGATCACAAGTTGGCAGAGAGGCAGGCAGAGAGAGAGGAGGAAGCAGGCTCCCGGATGAGCAGGGAGCACGATGCGGGGCTGGATTCCAGGACCCTGAGATCATGACCTGAGCCGAAGGTAGAGGCTTTAACCCACTGAGCCACCCAGGCGCCCCGGAAAGTTTTTCTTTTCAACTAATTTTACCATCATCTATTCATCTATGTCTTTGCCCTTATTGGCATAAAGTTGCTCACAATATTTCCTTACTACGTCTGTACAATGTGTGGTCGTAGCCTTATTTCAACCCGATATTGGTAATTTGTGATTTCTTTTTTTCTTGATTCATTTCTTAGAGGTTTAATGATTTTATAGCATTTTCAAAGAACCAATATTTGGCTTTGTTAATTTTTTCTGCTTTTTTAAAAAAATCAGTTTTCAATTTCTTTGTTTTCTGCCTTATTTTACTATTTCTTTGCTTCTATTTACTTTGGAAAAGTAAACTTCTGTAGATGGAAATTTAGATAATTAATTTTAAATGTCTTTTCTAATAGAGGCATTTAAAAGTACAGATTTTCCTCTAAGCTTTGTTTTAACAACATCTTCCAATCTAATATGTTATCATTGAGTTTAAAATATTTCTGATTTGTGATGAAATTTTTTGACCCATGGATTATTTACAAGTGTTATTTAAAACATTGGTGTTTTTTCTAGATATCTTTTATTACTGATTTTTAACTAATTAACTTCTTGTAGTCAGAGAACATACTCTGTAAGTGATATTCATACAAGTCCAAATAGCACAGAAAGTACACTCTGGTTAGAGGAGGAATAAAACCTTCATGTTAAAATATTAAGTCAAATAAACTTTTTTCTTTTTTTAAAAGATTTTATTTTTGGGCGCCTGGGTGGCTCAGTGGGTTAAAGCCTCTGCTTTCAGCTCAGGTCATGATCTCAGTGTCCTGGGATCGAGGCCCTCATCCTGCTCTCTGCTCAGCAGGGAGCCTGCTTCCTCCTCTCCCTATCTCTGCCTGCGTCTCGGCCTACTTGTAATCTCTCTCTCTGTGTCAAATAAATAAATAAAATCTTTAAAAAATAAATAAATAAAAGATTTTATTTTTGAGTAGTCCCTGTACCCAACGAGGGGATCAAACTCACAACCCCGAGATGAAGAGTCACACACTCAACTGACTGAGCCAGCCAGACACCCCAAAATAAACTATTTTTCTAATTCTTCCTTCCCATGGTAGGTTCTACTATTGACTGAGACATTATTCTGCATGTTTCTGTGAGGGCGTTTTTGGATGAGATTAACATTTTTAAAAAAGGTTTTATTTATTTATTCATGAGAGACAGAGGCAGAGGTGGAGGGAGAAGCAGGCTTCCTGCTGAGCAGGGAGCCCAATGCGAGACTCGATCCCAGGATCCTGGGATCATGACCTGAGCTGAAGGCAGACACTTAACCATCTGAGCCACCCAGGCACCCTGAATGAGATTAACATTTAAGTTGGTGGACTTTGAGTGATGCTCTCCATAATGTGGGTAGGCCTCATCTAATCAGCTGAAGACCTGAATTTAAAAAAAAAAAAGACTGACCTCCTCCAGGAAAGAAGGAATTCTGCCAGCAGTGGGCTTCTGAGCTTGAACTGCTATATTGGTGCTTCTTTGGTCTCCAACTCCCCCATGTATATAACCACATATATGCTATTTCCTGTACACTTCTTTCTTCTAGGTAGAGGCACATTTCCAGCAGGTGTCATTTTTTTCCACCTCAAAACTCCCTTTACTATTTCTTATAGTAGCATGATGACAAATACACTGACCTTTTGTTTGTTGGGAAAAACCTTCATTTTTCTTGATTTTTAAAGGATATTTTCACTGGTTATAGAATTCCCAGTTTACATTTTTTCTTTCAGTCTTTTAAAGATGTCATTTCACTGTCTTCTTATAAATTCTGATGCCATGTGCAGTCATGCTCATGCTTATACTTTTGTCTATAACGTAACTTTTTTCTGTGATCGCTATTCAGATTTTCTCTTAGTAACTGATTTTCAGGATTTTGATTATGATGTATTTTGATGTGGCATTCTTTTTAAAATTATAATTGACATATAACATTATATTAGTTCCAGGTGTACAACATAATGATTTGATATTGGTATATTGCAAAATAACACCACAGTAAGTCTAGTTAACATTCATCAACACACATAGTTACGTTTTTTTCTTTGTCATGCTTATTCTTTTTTTTTTCCCTACAACTATTTCCAAGAACTACCAGTAAATCATCTTGTTCACAAAGTGGGAAAACCTCACTCCATCAGCTCAGTGGGGAAACTGACCAATGAGGATAGGATACAATTTTTTTTCCTTTGGATGAAAACTTTTAAGATGTACTCTCTTAGCAACTTTAAAATACACAATACAGTATTTTTCTCATTTTAATAACATTTTATTTACCCCTTATATACAATATATGATCATTTCAACATGTAATCAAAATAAGAATGAGATGTTTTACATTTTTTTCTACAATACAGTATTATTAGCTATAGTCACTATGCTGTACATTATATTCCTAGGACTTCTTTATTTTATAACTAGAAGTTTTGACTTCCTTTTGACTGTCTTCACCCATTTTGCCTCTGGTAACCACCAATCCATTGTTTGTATTTATGAGTTTGGTGGGTTCTTGTTTTTTTTTTAATATTCCATATATAAGTAAGATGATATTATATTTGCCTTTCTCTAACTTATTTCACTTAGCATAATGCCCTCAAGGTCCATCCATGTTGTCACAAATGGCAGGATTTCTTTCTTTTTATAGCTGAATAATATTCCATTGTGTACATATACCACATTTTCTTTATTTATTCACTCATTGACGAACTCTTAGTTTGTTTCCATAGCTTAGCTACACTAAATAATGCTGCAGTGAACATGGGAGTGAGGTGACATTTTTTTGTTTATCCTGCTAGAGGTTTATTATGCTTTTTGGGTCTGTGAGTTTATAATATTCATAAAACTTAGAACTATTTCAGCCATTATATTTTCTTTTTTTCTTTTTTTAAATTTTTTTTTTTTATTCTTTGCCCCAGGGGTACAGGTCTGTGAATCATCAGGCTTACATCTTTCACAGCACTCACCAAAGCACAAACCCTCCCCAATGTCCATAACCCAGCCACCCTATCCCTACCCTCCCACCCTCCAGTAACCCTCAGTTTGTTTTGTGAGATTAGCAGTCTCTTATGGTTTGTCTCCTCCCCCATCCCATCTTGTTTCATTATTTTTCCCTCCCTACCCCCCACAACCCCCCACTTCTTTTTTAAAAGATTTTATTTATTTGAGAGAAAGAGAGTGTGTGAGCTGGGGGGTGGGGCAGAGGGAGAGAGAGAATCTCAAGCAGACTCTGGGGTTTGACCTCACAACCCTGAGATGATGACCTGAACCAAAATCAAGAGTTGGGTGCTTAATCGACTGAGCTACCCAGGCACCCCAGCCATTATAGTTTTCAATTTATTTTTTGTCTCACACACTTTCTTCTTTGTCTGAGGCCTATTTCCAGTTATACTGCTTTGTATTGATCAACTCCTCATTTATTTTTTTACTGTGATGCAGTTTCAGTAGTTTCTATTGCCATATGTTCATTGATCTTTTTTAAATAAAAACTTTATTGAGGTATAATTCAGATATCATTTAATTCTCCAATTTGAAGTGTATAAGTCAATGCCTTTTTAATGTGTTCACAGAATAGTGCAACTATTAGTACAACGTTAGAACATTTTATTTTATTTTATTTTATTTTATTTTAAGATTTTATTTATTTATTTGACAGAGAGATAGAGAGCACAAGCAGGCAGAGCAGCAGGCACAGGGAGAGGGAGAAGCAGGCTCTCTGCCGAGCAGGGAGCCCCATGCGGGACTCAATCCCAGGACCCTGGGATCATGACCTGAGCCAAAGGCAGAGACTTAACCGACTGAACCACCCATGCACCCCTGTTAGAACATTTTAATTACCTCTACAGGAAACCTACTTGAAGTAACTCCCTATTTCTCCCTAAGCTCCCAAGCCTATGGAACCACTAATCTAATTTCTATCTCTATAGATTTGTCTATTCTGGACATTTCATAGAAATGGAATCATACAGGGTGCCTGGGTGGCTCAGTGGGTTGGGCGCCTGGGTGGCTCAGTGGGTTAAAGCCTCTGCCTTCGGCTCAGGTCATGATCTCAGGGTCCTGGGATCGAGGCCCGCATCGGGCTCCATGCTCAGCAGGGAGCCTGCTTTCTCCCCTCTCTCTGCCTGCTCTCTGCCTACTTGAGCTCTCTCTCCCTCTGTGAAATAAATAAATAAAATCTTTAAAAAAAAAAAAGAAATGGAATCATACAAAATGTGGTCTTTTTTTGACTGTCTTGTTTCACTTACTATATTGTTTTCAAGGTTCATTCATGTTGCAGCATGTATTAATTCTTTATTTTTATTGCCAAGTAATATTTCATTGTACCAATCTACCACATTATAATTATCCTTTTATCAGTTGATGGACATTCGAGTTGTTTCTAAGTTTGGACTATTACGAATAAGGCTACTATAAACATTCATAAACAACATATCTATGTTGAGATATGTTTTTTTTCTCTGTGTATATACCTAGGAGTGAAATTGCTAAGTCATACATTAATTCTATATTTAACTTTTTGAGAAACTGCCAAAATGTTTTCCAAAGCAGTTGCATTGTTTTATATTTCCATCAGCAATGCATGAGTCCCAAGTTTTCCACATCCTTATCAACATTTGTTGGTTAGCCAACCTAATGGGTATAAAGTGATATTTCATTGTGGTTTTGATTTGCATATTCCTAATGACTATCATGATGTTGAACATTATTTCATTTGTTTGTCAGCCATATTTATACTTTTTTGGATACATGTCTATTTAGATCATTTGGTCGTTTTTAATTGACTTGTCTTTTTATTATTCAGTATAATAGCTCCTTATGTATTTTAGATACAAGCTCCTTGTCAGATAGATGATTTGAATTTTTTTCATATTCTGTTGAGTAGCTTTTCATTTTCTTAATGGATATCCTCAGAAACATAAAACTTCTTAATTTTGAAGATGTGTGATTTACTTTTTTAAAAAATTTTTGTTTTTTGTGCTATTGTTGTCATGTCTAAGAAGCCATTGTCTAATCCAAGGTCACAAAGATTTATGCTTATGTTCCCTTCGAAGGGTTTTATAGTTTTGTTTCTTACATCTAGGTCTGTGATTCATTATGAGTTAATTTTTGTATATGGTGAGAGGTGTTCGGCTTTATTCTCTTACAAGTGGTTATCTCATTTTCAATACCATTTGTGAAAATTCTATTTTTTCCCTCATCTAATTATCTTGGTGCCATTCTAAAAATCAAATGACTATAGCATATGGGTTTATTTCTGGAGTTTCAATTCTATTCCACTGACTTGTATATCCATCCTTTGTCAGTACCACCCTATTTTGATTATTATAGCCTTGTAGTAAGATTTGAAATCAGGAAATGTAATTCCTCCATCTTTGTTCTTCTTCGACAAGATTATTTGGTTATTTCAGGTTCCTTGCAATTCCATTATATAAATGTAAATCTTCTTTTTCATTTCTGTTTTTTAAATTTATTTGAGAGAGAAAGAGTGAGCACATGTGCATGCATGAGAGAGAGAGAGAGCATGAGCAGAGGGGAGAGGAAGAAGCAGACTCCCCACTGAGCAGGGAGCCCGATGCAATACTCCATGTGAGACTCGATCCCAGGACCCTGGGATCATGACCTGAGCCGAAGGCAGACACTTAACTGACTGAGCCACCCAGGTGCCCCAACTTACTCATTTCTTGAAAAAAGTTCATTAACCTTTTGGTAGGGATTGCATTGAATCTGTAGATCTCTTTGAGGCGTATTGCCATTTTAACAATTTAACCTTCCAATCCATGAATATGGAATGTTTTCCCATTTATTTAAGTCTTTAATGTATTTCAATAATTCTTTGTAATTTTCAGAGTGTAGGTTTTGCACTTTTTTGTTAAATATCTTCCTAAGTATTTTTTTCCTTTTTATGATATTGTAAATAGAATTGTTTCCTTAATTTCCTTTTCAGATTGTTCAGCATAGGTGTATATAAACACTACTGGTTTTGTGTGTTGATCTATATACTCTGCAGCTTTGAATTCATTTATGAGTTCTGGTACATTTCTTATGAATTCTTAAATTATTTTCTATGTATAGGATCATGTTGCCTGCAAATAGAGATGGATTTACTTCTCCCTTTCCAATCTGGATCCTTTTGATTTCATATTTTTTGCCTAATTGTCCTGTCAGAAACCTTCAGTACAATGCTGACTAGAAGTGGTGAAAGCAGGCATCTATGTCTTGCTCCTGCTCATAGAAGGGAAGCATCCAGTCTTTTGCCACCAACTGTAATGTTAACTGTGGGTTTTCCTTATATGTTCTTCATCAGGTTGAGAACGTTCTCTCTATTCCTACGTTTTTGAGAGTTTTCTTTATTATTATGAAGAGCTGTTGTATTTTTTTTAAAAATTTTTGCAGTTCATGGAAATAAAATGATGACATGAAATGGTAATGTGGTGAGGTTTTTTAATCCTATTAATATGGTGTATACATATACTGACTTTCTTGAGATTAACTCTGCTTGGTAATGGTATAAAATTCTTTCTATATGTTTCTAAATTCAGCTTGCTAGTATTTTATTGAGGATATTTGCATCTATATCATAAAATTTATCAATCTGTAGTTTTCTTGTGGTGTCTTTGTCTGGTTTTGGGGTCAGGGCAATACTGACCACTTAGAATGCATTGGGAAATATCCTCTCCTTTTTCATTTTTTGGAAGAATTGGTATTCTTTCTTTTCAGATGTTTGGTAAAATTCACTGGTATAGTCACCTGAGATTTTTTTTTCCTACTGGGAAATTTTAAAATTGTTACATCAATTTCTTTATTTGTTATCAATCTATTCAGGTTTCCTGTTCTTGTGTTTGTTTTGGTAGTCTGTGTCTTTCTAGGAACTTGATAATTTCATCTGATTTATTTTATTAACTGGCATGCGGTTGTTTATAGTATTCTCTTACAATCTTTTTTTAAAATTTCTGTAAAGGCAGTAGTGGTGGCTGCTCTTTCATTCCTGATTTTAGTAAATAGAATCTTCTCTCTCTTCTTTTTTTCCTAATCAGTCTAGCTAAAAGTCTGTCAATTTTATTGTTCTTTTTCAAGAAACAATTTTGGTTTTGTTGAATTTCTCTATTTTTTCCTCTTTTCTATTTCATTAATTTCTGCTCTAATCTTTATTGTCTCCTTACTTCTGGTTCCTTTGTGTTTACTACACTCTTTTTTTTCTCATTTCATAAGGTGGAAGTTACTGCTTTGAGAGCTTTCTTTTTTTCAATGTTTGAACTCAAATATAAATTTCACTTTAAGCACTACTTTACATGAATCACATAAGCTGTGGTACGTTGTGAGTTAATTTTCATTTGTGTCAAATTATTTCCTAATTTCCCTGTGATTTCTAATGACATTAATTATTTCAAATTATGTTGTTTAATTTCTACATATGTTCAACTTTCCAAATTTCTTTCCATTATTAATTTCTATTTTCACTCTGGCGTTCACAGAATATACTTTGCATAGTGCCAATCTTAAAAATTTTATTGAAGCTTTTTAATTGCTTACCATATGGCATATATATAATTAGGTCTAGCTGATAGGTTCCATCTCATTTAACTTTTGCCTACTTATTCTATTACTGAAAGTGGTATATTGAAATTTTTTACTATTGTTGTCTGTTTATCCCTTAAATTGGCCAGTACAAGAGGGTAACTTTAGTTAAAATCCAAAGCAATCATTGAGCTCACCCTGATTCTTTCTTTTCTGTCAGGGACTATACCATTGTACTCTTAGTTATACAGAGTATAACAATTATAGTTGTTTGATATATTTGTTCAGTTATTTGGTTCTTCAAAGTAGGAGTATATGCCTGATCCCAGTCTGCCCATAATTTTTGTCATTTGGCTTATTTTAGCATATTTTGTACAATTCTAGAACAGGTTGCTTATAGATTCCCCTCACCCCATGTAAAGTCATTATTGGAAAAGGAACCAACAAGTCAGCCAGGTGTCTACCTAACCCACAAGAAAATTAGCTCTGCCATAGCAAACTTAGGAGTACACTATGTCTCTATTTTCACCTAGCCATCTCTTTTGGATCAACTTTCTAACTAGGGATTGTATGCCAGTATCCCCTTCTCACAGACCTCTCTCTGTATGTGATTCTCTTGGAGCTTCCACATCCATTTGGTTTAAAAGAGGGAAGAATCTATATTCTTGCTCTCATCCATGAAAAAGTGGTAGAATTGACTTTCATCATGTGCCAACACTGAAGTCATAGTACCTTAGTTAAAATTCTATATCCACTATTTACCGTGTGACTTTGGGTAAACTACTTACCTTTGCACTCCTCAGTTTCCTAATAACAGCATTATAAGTATTAATTTAGTTAGTATATGAAAAGTGCTTAGAAGAATTAACCAGTACGAAGAAGTATTAAGAAAGTTGTTTAAGTATCACTGGTGTTGTTATAATGAACCACAATGACCTCTCCACAAAGTCAATGGCTCTCACATTTCTTTACCTCTTACCCTTACCTGTCTCCTTATACTGACTTGGGGGAGGGAAGACTAGGATGATTGTTGTAGGCAGTAGAGCTGGCTTAGATGCCTTTGGCAAGCTCTTATGAAGGTAACTGGTCGGAATTATTGGAGTTTCTTTTTATGATATATAATGACTCTTTGTCCTCACCTGTGAGTCCCATCAGTTTATAGTAGGCAAACAAGTCATATCTAACTCAATATCCTACTTTGCTTGTATTTGCATGTGTATTCATACAAGCTTTTACTTAGAAATGGAGATGTAGAGGGACGCCTGGGTGGCTCAGTCAGTTAAGCGTCTGCCTTTGGCTCAGGTCATGATTCCAGGGTCCTGAGACTGAG
Organism: Ailurus styani; assembly: GCA_002007465.1. Taxonomy (NCBI): domain Eukaryota; kingdom Metazoa; phylum Chordata; class Mammalia; order Carnivora; family Ailuridae; genus Ailurus; species Ailurus styani. The sequence goes on along the minus strand of LNAC01001354.1, from coordinate 110,954 downwards.
TCCTGCATCAGTCTCCTTGCTCAGCAGGGAGGCTGCTTCTTCCTTTACCTCTGCCCCTCCCTCTGCGTGTGCCCCCTCTCTCTGTCTGTCAAAATAAATAAATCTTTAAAAATCTTTAAAAAAAAGAAAGAAAAAAGAAATGGAGATGTAGGGACACCTGGGTAGCTCATTCAGTTAAGCATCCAGCTCTTGGTTTCAGCTCAGGTAGGCTCAGGTCATGATCTCAGGATTGTGAGATAGAGTCCCACAGTTCTGCACTCAGCAGGGAGTCTGCTTGAGATTCTCTCTCTCCTCCCTCTGCTCCTCCTCCTCACGCTCTCTCTTTCTCTAAAATAATGAACAAATCTTGGGCACCTGGGTGGCTCAGTGGGTTAAAGCCTCTGCCTTCGGCTCAGGTCATGATCTCAGGGTCCTGGGATCGAGGCTCGCATCGGGCTCCCTGCTCAGCGGGGAGCCTGCTTCCTTCTCTCTCTCTGCCTGCCTCTCTGCCTACTTGTGATCTCTCTCTCTCTCTCTCTCTCTCTCTCTCTCTCTCTCTCTGTGTCAAATAAATAAATAAAATCTTTAAAAAAATTAAAAAAAAATAAAATAATGAACAAATCTTTAAAAAGGAAATGGAGATGTATTCCATGAAGTGTTCATAAGATCAACTAAAGATTTTCCTATCCAGTAAGATTGTTAGAGGATGAAATAAAATAATTCAGGGCAGTAATATGATCATATTTGTTGCTTGGAATCATCATTCTATTGGAAAGTAGCAAGATGTAAGGCAAAGAGACCAGTAAATGTTGTGGTTGTCCCGGAGTTTGTGGCTGTTTGCACGAGGGGAGTGGCAGTAGAAATAGAGTGGAAACTGGAAGGATTCCTGAGATCCTCAATAGGTAATCATTGAGACCTGCCATTTACTGGAGCACTTGGTATTTTTCAGTCATGTACTAAATGCTTTATATAAATTATATCACTTAATCCCAACAACTCTATGAATAATTAGCCTCATTTTATAGATGAGACACAGGGAAGTTTTAATATCCAAGTTTTAGATCCAAGGTTATACAACAAGTAAGTAAATGCAATTAATTCAAACTCAGATTTGTTCAAAACTATGCTGCTTACCACAGTGCTAAAATCTTCAGCACTGGATTCTTCCAGCCATTTGAAAACCATGAGTCTAACCATCTGCATGAAAAGCTGTTTACAGAGGATTCAGGAATTCCCCATCCCATCAATAAATCTTATGCCTCTATCACAACTTAGCATTCTGTAATAACTGCGACAACAATGCTGCTCTCTTCTAAAGATCTCTTCTCTTTCTTTCAAGTATTTTCTGGAATCATTTACATCAAAATGGTTAATGGCAACTTTTCATTCCTAATGAGCTATAGACTTCCTAAAAACAAGTTTTTTCATTTTTTAAAAAAGATTTTATTTATTTATTTATTTGACAGAGAGAGATCATAAGTAGGCAGAGAGGAAGGCAGAGGGAGAAGGGGAAGCAGGCTCCCTGCTGAGCAGAGAGCCCAATGCAGGGCTCCATCCCAGGATCCCAGGACCCTGAGATCATGACCAGAGCTGAAGGCAGAGGCTTAACCCACTGAGCCACCCAGGCGCCCCCTAAAAGCAAGTTTTAAGAACACATTCCTCTTCGCAAAAGAAGCAGTCAACAAAACTAAAAGGCAACCTATGGAAAGAAAAACGATATTTGCAAATGTCTTATCAGATAAAGGGGTAGTATCCAAAATCTGTAAATAACTTATCAAACTCAACACCCAAAAAACCCCAAATAATCCAGTCAAGAAGTGGGCAGAAGACATGAATAGACATTTCTCCAAAGAAGATATACACACAAGCAACAGACATATGAAAAAATGCTCATCACTTGGCATCAGTGAAATACAAATCAAAACCACAATGAGATACCACCTCACATCTGTCAGAATGGCTAAAATTAACAACTCAGGAGACAAATGTTGGTGAAGATGTGGAGAAAGGGGATCCCTCTTGCACAGGGGAATGCAAACTGGTGCAGCCTCTCTGGAAAACGGTATGGAGATTCCTCAAAAAGTGAAAATTAGAGCTACCCGATGACCCAGCAATGACACTATCAGGTATTTATCCAAAGGATACAAACATAGTGATTTGAAGGGACACCCGCACCCTAATGTTTATAGCAGCAATGTCCACAATAGCCAAAATATGGAAAAAGCCCAGATATCCATTGACAGATGAATGGATAAAGAAGATTTGGCATCTTTATCCATTCTATATAGATACAGACAAATATATAGATATATTTATTTATTATATGTATGTATTTATCTATTTTTATATATGTATCTATTATATATGTAATATATATCCCCATATATATTATATATATAGAATGGATATAGATACCACACATATAATATATATATTACCAATATTCATATATATATACACATAGGGACACACACACCATATATATAATGGAATATTACACAGCCATTAAAAAGAATGAAATCATGCCATTGCAATGACATGGATGGAACTAGAGGGTATTATGCTAAGCAAATAAGTCAGTCAGAAAAAGATAAATACCATATGATTTCACTCATATGCGGAATTTAAGAAACAAAACAGATGAACATAGAGAAAGGGAAAGAAAAATAAAATAGGTAAGAATAGAGGGAGGCAAACGATAAGAGACACTTAACTATAGGGAACAAACTGGGGGTTGCTGGAGGGGACATGGGGGGAATGGGTAACTGGGTGATGGGCATTAAGGAGGGCACTTGAAGTAATGAGCACTGGATGTTGTATGCAACTGATGAATCACTGAATTCTACCTCTGAAACTAATAATATATTATATGTTAATTAAATTGAACTTAAATAAATATTTAAAAAAGAAATCAAAGGAAAAAAGACTTCCCTCTTTCTTTTGTATATATTTCAAATTAACATATCACCAACAACTAATCCACTTAGATTAGTACCAAAATCCTTAGCAATAAAAAATTTGGTAATGTGACCAGTTTCTGTTAGTCCTAATTCCTCAGTGTGGCTGAATGAGGTCTAAGAAAACATAAATAAGATGACGGTGTCTGGGAGAAATGAAAAACTTTTTGATTCTCAATACGGGTATTGAGGAAAGGTAGGACCTTTTGGATACAGGAAATAAATAAAATTGCATAGTACAAACTGAGAGAGAGAGAGAGAGAGAGAGAGAGAGAGAGAGAGAGAGAGAATGATACTGAGATCAAACTAGTAAAATTTTATGACTGATTTTTGAGATCTGAAAATCTAAGGGCAAAGTGCTATTGGGTTATGGCCTCAGTTGTTCACCTAACCAAAGGGTTTCACATGTCTAGGGTCTCCTCACAATGGTAGTACCCTCCAGCTGCCCTGCATGTTTTAAACTTCCAAAAGTGTGTCTGCCTGGAGGGTCTATATTTATCTTACAACTCAGCAGCAGTAACAGGTGGCTGGGTCTTTTTTCCCTCCTATCTTGAGTCTTTTTTCCAAATGTACTTATTGTTATTGTATTTCTGATTAATAAAAGAATATAATAATGGAAAATGGAAGAGTAGGAAATTATCAGAACCAAAGTAAAAAACCACATATCAATCATTACTTCCTTTCCTAATTTACCCCACCCCCTCTAATTTGATTTCAAGAATTGAACTGCAAGGCAAATGGTGGCTATTGGTGAGTGTGGGGAGGTTGGTGGAGGGAAAACTGCTACCTTTTCTGTTGTAGCTTAGAAGAGGATGTGCAATCCTCTCAACACAACCACTAAAAAGTAACAATGGTTAACATAACTATAGGAAGATGCAGCCCTTCTCTGGTAATGAAAGAAAGGCAAATTCCAGCCACAGGGAGAAGGGGCCACGTTTGACCTCTAGAATTAGCAGTGACAAAAATGAGTGATAGGGCCTGGTGTGGTGGGGAGGTGGGAGGTTGGTAAGTCCTTCCACTTCTGCAGCACAGCTGGTGGGAGGGGAAAGTGGGGACCAGAGTTGGAGGATGACATAATCCTCACGTGACCAGGAGCTGCCGCGAAGTCCTTATATTCCCGGGCTTCTTTCTCCTCTGGGTACCAACCAGTTCCTTACTGTCCTGTAGGCGTTCGTGCTTGTGGCCAAGAGAAGGAGGACTTAAATTACTTAAATCTAAGAAGGTTGGTTTGAGGAAACCGCTCGCTGGGACCCCTGGGGTGGTTGTGGCTGAATCTAGTGACAAGAATAGGTCCGGGCTCACTTTGCCCAAATCCCTGCAAACTCGTTGGGAGATGATTGTATTTTTTGAAAGGACGGTGGGGGGAGTAGGTGGAAGTCTCCAGAGAGACACTTACAGATTGAGTGATAAATTTAGAAATAATCCGCTTCTCTCAGATTGGCAAGCTTTCCGTTTATCCTCCTCTTTCTCCAGTTCCGTTGAGGAAATGAGGTGTGGGCTGTTGTGTGGGGAATGGCTAGAATACTGGGGTGGAGACAGAAATTTGGACATAATTTGAAAATATTTCCTCTCATTCAGTGCCTGCCTGTGGGTCGTGCGGGGGGTGGGGCCGAGGGGACAGCAGCTCTCGCAGTGACTAGGCCAAGAGGGTGAGGGGTGGGGGGTGGAGGTAGGGATCCAGGAGGAATGGATAGGGACAGGAGGGGGAACAAGGCGGTAGAAAATTTTGGGCAACGACGGTTGCGAGGATCCCGGACTCAAGATAATGAGTCTCTTGTCTCTGGGGCTGGTGGATCCAAAGAGAGCTCCCTCCTCCCCGCCCCCTTCCTTTCTGTCTGCAGGTCCAAGGGTCCGTGTTCACAGACATCTCAAGGCAAGAAAAAGAGGAAACTATCCCGAATCCTCACAGGTCAGTGTGAGGGAGGCACTTAGCCCCGGTCTCTGAGGGTTGGAGTTGGGAAGGGCTAGAACTGGGTAAAATTTGCGGCCTCACAGCTCAACTACTGGTCCGCTCCCTTTCTCCCGCACCCGTCAGAGAGGCCATTAGCCTTGTCTGCAGGGGAAATGGTGGGTTGCAGAGGGAGGGGAAAGTAGGCGGAGTGGTGGGGGTGCGGAAGGAAGGGGAGGCATCTCGAACTTCAGAGGGCTGGACCTGTGTGGCAGGGGTGGGAGATTAGGTGTCTTGCTTCAAAGAGAAACTGACAAACCTGAATCAAAAGAAATGAAGCAATTCGCTCTACATTTTCTCCCCGGACTTAAGCTGGAAACAACATCATGCAAAAGCCCTGCAAAGAAAATGAAGGAAAGCCCAAGTGCAGCGTGCCAAAGAGAGAGGAAGAACGCCCCTATGGAGAATTTGAACGCCAGCAAACAGAAGGGAATTTTAGGCAAAGGCTGCTTCAGTCTCTCGAGGAATTTAAAGAGGACATAGACTATAGGCACTTTAAAGATGAAGAAATGACAAGGGAGGGAGATGAGATGGAAAGGTGTTTGGAAGAGATAAGGGGTCTGAGAAAGAAATTTAGGGCTCTGCATTCTAACCATAGACATTCTCGGGGCCGTCCCTATCCCATTTAATGCATTTCTCCCCTGAATTCTATTTTCTGTTATTAATATTACCACCATTGGCTTCTTTTTGTCTGCATTTTCTTGCTTGATATTGGTACCATTTTACTCCTATCCTCCAGTGTTCCTTTGATTTGCATATGACTCCGGTTACCAACATCGCATCTTTTGACCCAATCTCACTCATTTAATAAGGATGTTTCATTCATTTGCATGGGAAGATGCTCATTTATATTGTAAAGTGAAAATAACAAGTTGCAAAACAGTATGTGTGTATATGTGTGTATATATATACATATACACACTTTATGTGTACATTTAAATATGACAAAATGCAAAAGAAAAAGTATGAATTATTATACACCAAAAGGTTAACAATGAACCTCTGTATGATCTGTATTTTATTTCTTTTTTGGCTATCTGCATCTTCTCATTTTCCACAAAATGAATATATATGTGTGTGTATGTGTGTGTATTGTGTCACAAAAAAACTAAAATAAACAGACACAAAAAAAAACTTGTCAATCACCTTTGAAGGGCAGTAAAACAATAAACCCTTGACAACAGAACTATAAAAAAGAAATGTAAACTTCCAATTACCTCTGGATCTCTTAGCCAGAGGAATAAAACTGGCAATTATTACAGATATACTTGCTTAAGACTCAGTCTTTTTCACGGGGAAAACATTTGCCTCACAGGGCTGCTGTGAGGAAGAAATGAGGTGACTCCGAGCTGCACTTGGTGGACTCTTGTTCCCACCTGTGCATATAGAACCCCAACCCACTGCAGAGCATCAGTTATTTGAGGGTGGGCCCTGACACGACTCACCCGTGCTCAGGAACAAGTCCATTAGTAGGAAGGGCAGTGGCGTCTTCATGCCAGTCATCTGTTGAGCGCTGGCGTCCTCCTCCCCTGGGTTCTGCCATGCCTGCTAGGCACCTGCTGCCTCTTCTGCTAGGCCCATTGTTCTCTGCTGGCCCTCACTGTTCCTGGTGCCCTGGGGTCCCCGGGTGCCAAAACCCACTCACTTTCCTGGAATCCCCAGTGGGTTGAGCCCCCACTCCGTCTTCTGAAGCCTCTCTGCTCCATGGTGACCCTTCACACAGGTGAGACTGTTTGGGCTATGATGCCTTGCAGGGTTCTTAGCAAAACAGCCTCTTCTGTTTTCAATCCCAGGACCCCTCCTCTAAATAGGGGTCAGACATGATGAGACCGTTTTGGAGCTGGACCAAGGTACAAGTTGGAATAAAAAGAAAAAGCTGTAGTCAGAGTTGCCTTAGGTCTAAGGACTAAGGTTTTGTCTTCCTTCTTTTGTGAGATGATCTCTCCCAAAAGGCTCCTGGCAGGCCTGCCCTTCTGGTTCAAAAGACTCTCAGGGAATAGGTATAAATTGTACAAAACAATGCAGAAAATAGATCTAAGAAAGCAATCCCCATCTTTCTATTACTTTCCTTCCTGAAACATGAAGAAATTCTTTGTAAGACTAATATATATTAATATATGTAACATACATTATATATAAACACAAATATATATAATATATGTAACATATATTATATATACACATATACATATATAGACATATGTATATGTCCTTTTTAGTGTATATATGTACAATATGTATTGTATATATATTTAGTGCATATGTATGTGTATATATATTTTTTAATCTTACAAAAGATACATATATACACACATATATACACTTATATATATTATATACATACATATATGTGTGTACACACACACACACACACACACACACACACACACTTAAGCATTATTTCCTAATTGGACTTCTTGCATTTTGCATCTCAAGTTAAATATCATATCATATTTTTCATTATACTTCTTTTGATTAGTGACATATATAGTGGATATTTAATGAATTTCTACTTAGAATCTAGTGTTATTGTCCCAGTTTTACTTCTGATTGCATAAAATGGCAATCTATTTCACTGCAAACTATAATTTGCATTTTCAAGTAAGACCAACAAGAATGGGATTATTTCCCATATTCAGTCTATAAAATTATTGTAACGTTGTATAACTGATATCTCAAATAGCTCCTTACATTATTATAATCATCTGGAGTGCTTGTTAAAAATGCAAAATTTGGACACATATGTCCCCATACACACTGCTACTCTTACTCTGAATCAGATATCTGCATTTTGCCCTGGCCCTCCATCTGGGGTTTCCCATGATATCATGGTTTCCATTATTGCTTCATATACCCTCATCATAGACCCTGTTTCAGCTTAGCAGTGCAGAAGTCTCCTTCAAAGAGTCAAATGGTTTACAATTCATAATTAAGGGCTCCCAAAAGTCAAAATGATGGTTATCATAGCCTAAAAATTGTGTGTCTAACAACTAAGTCTATGTGAAAAATAAACATTATTCAGCCTTGGTAGGAGGCAAAAAACCAAATGAAAAATAAAATAAAACAAAAAAATTGCCTATCAAATAGACAGATGTTTGCTTACAACACTCAATTTTATTGAGGATGGAGGCATCCTCATACTCATTGAGAGAGTAAATTGCTACATCCATTTTTTTTGCTTCTATTCTCAGAAAGTACCAAATGCTGTATATATTGCATATACCATGACCCAATAATTCTACGGTTTAGAATGTGTCCTAAAGAAATAGTCATAGTGGTGAGCAAATGTTTAGCTATAAACACTTTATTTTAACACTATTCGTTTATTTCACATATTCTCAAGGATTTTTTTTAAACCTAAGAATCAAGTACATATGCTATCCAATCAGAAGGAAATGAACACAGATTCCTATTCACCACATACACAAAAATACATCCCAGATGGACTGAAGATGAAAATGTGAAGAACAAGGAGCCCCTGGGTGGCTTAGCTGGTGGAACATATGACTCTGATCTCGGGGTTGTAAGTTTGAGCCCCATGATGGCTGTAGAGATTACTTAGAAATAAAATCTTTTAAAAAGAGAGAAAGAAAGTAAATGTGAAGAGTAAGAATAAAATATTGCAATGAAAATTAACTAAAAACATGTATAATCTTTTTTTAAAGATTTATTTATTTATTTGACAGAGAGAGAGAGAGAGAGATCACAAGTAGGCAGAGAGGCAGGCAGAGAGAGAGGAGGAAGCAGGCCCCTTGTCGAGCAGGGAGCCCTATGCGGGGCTCTATCCCAGGACCCTGAGATGATGACCTGAGCCGAAGGCAGAGGCTTTAACCCACTGAGCCACCCAGGCGCCCCAGACATGTATAATCTTGTGATGTCATTATCTTCTTAAGAATGAAAAAAAATCTAAAAATTATAAAGGAGAAAATATGAAAGGTCCAAAGACAAGAAATAGCCTGTGAAGAGATATTTTCAATACCGTGATAGATAATGGGAAAATATCTATATAACCCCAATAGATTTAATAGGTGGAAAAGAAAAATGTAAACAAACCAGTAAAAATATGTACATACCACATGACCCAGCACTTCCACTGCTTTGTATTACCATGAAGATATATGTACGCACACGCACAAGAAAGCATAGACGGGTGTTTACTGTGTCATTGTTTGTAAGTTCCAATAAATTAGAAATAGCCTAGGTCATCAAAAGGGAAAGGTCAAATAAAAAGTTGTCTATCTATGCCAAGAAAACTACACAATAGTTAAAAAGGATGAGATTCTTATATTGAACCATCAGTATAGGAATATTAAGTAAAGACATTATGCATCTTGGGGTGCCTGGGTGGCTCAGTCAGTTAAACATCTCCCTATGATTTAGGTCATGATCTCAAGGTCCTGGGATCAAGCCCTACATTGGGTTTCCTGCTCAGCGGGGAGTTGGCTTCTCCCTCTGCCCCTCCCTCCCAGCTCCTGCTCTCTCTCTCTCTCTCAAATAAATAAATAAAATCTTTAAGACATCGTATATCTTTATGTTGCTATTGTCACAAATAACATTGTCATAAATAATTAATTACCTAGTTCATTTTAACATACTGCTTTAACCATACCTCCAATTTCAATCTCCTCCCTACAATTAAACACTTTTCAGTTTGATGGATAGCCATCTAGAAATTTATGTATTTCTGTTTTTCACTTTAACTATATATCATAATATTACATTGTAATTTTCAGGAGCCCTTAATTAGGAATCATAAACCATTACAAGGAGACTCCTGCACAACTCAGCTGAAACAGGATAAATTGTGAGTGTGTATATTAACATGGCTTTATAATTATTGTTTTATGCATTTGTCTTTTAAGTCATATAGGAAAAAAGGAGTTATAAACCAAATATGAAAAACTACTTGCTTTTACATTTACCTGTGTAGCTACCTTTACTGTTGTCATTTATTTCTTTATATGACTTTGAGTTACTTATCCTGTGTCTCTTTTTCTCAGCACGGAAGTCCTATAGGACTTTTCAGAGGTCTGGAAATACAAATACAAATGAATCTATTTTCTATAGTATGAATGTACTGTATGTTATTAAAATTATTCCCCTGTCACTCAACATTTAAGTCATTTCTATACTTTACCCACTAAAAACAATGCTGTCTGCAATTAACTTGTTTGCATATATATTGAAATTGCTGGTGATTATATTTCTATAGAATAGATTCTGGAAAGTAAGTTTGCTTCATCAAAAAGTATGTGATCTCTTACATTTTCCAACCTCCCTTTTGCATCTGTTGGGGCCACCAAACGTAACATAAGACACTTCTAAGGCTTTTCAACAATTCTGGGTGATCTTTCCATTGCCTTGCAGTAACCTTGGAAACCATGTGTGCCATCTGGAACACATGACTGTGAGAAGAATGCAGGCTAGATACCTGAATAATCAATAGAGCAGAGCCATGCAGGAGAACCAATAACTGTCATTAAACTATGATTTGAATGAGTAATGAACTGCTTAAAATCTACTGAGATAGCCTAATTCATCTTAATATACTGCTTTACCCACACCTCCAATTTCAATCCCCTTCCCAGAATTAAACACATCAGTTTGATGGATATCCATCTAGAAATTAATATATTTTTGCTTTGCATTTTAACTAAATATTATATTACATCTATTGCCCTACTGTTTTTACTCAACAATATTCCTGCAGGTGCTTCAATACAAGAATCTCATTCTTGTTAATTATTATGTAGTTTCCTTGATCTAAATAGACCATAGTTTATTTGGCCTTTCCCTTTTGATGACTTAAGCTATTTCCAATATTTTGGTTCTTACAAGCAATGCCATAATAAACAATTACCTATGCTTTCCTATGCACCTGTGTGCATTTATCTCCATGGTAATATTAAGTAGTGAAAGTGCTGGATCATGTGGCATGTACATATTTTTATTGGTTTATTTACCACAAAGCATACCATAAACATACCCATCAACTCCAAAGTCCTGATGAATATTGATGCAAAAATCCTCAACAAGGGGTGCCTGAGTGGCCCAGTCGTTAAGTATCTGCCTTGGGCTCAGGTCATGATCCCAGGGTCCTGGGATCGATCTGATCCCCGCAGTGGGTTCCCTGCTCAATGGGGAGCCTGCTTCTCCCTCTCCCACTCCCCCTGCTTGTGTTCCCTCTCTTTCTGCCTCTCTCTCTGTCAAATAAATAAATAAAATCTTTAAAAAAAATCCTCAACAGAATACTAGCAAACTAACCCAGAAGACATTAAAGGATTATTAAAAGGATTTTATATCATGATGAATCAGGGTTTACCCACAAAATTCGAGGATTATTCAACATATGAAAATCAACGTCAAAATCTTGTATTATATTAATATAAGAAAGGGAAAACACATTATCATCTCAATCGATACAGAAAAAAAAGTACTTGACAGACTCCAATACCCTTTCATAATAAAAACACTCAACAAACTAGGAATATAAGCAGATTGTCTCAACATAATAAAGGGCATTTATGAAAAACTCAATGCTAGATCATGCTCTATAGCGAACAATTGAAAGCTGCCCATGTGAATCACAAATAAGACAAGAATGTTTGCTTTCATCAGTTTTGTACCGAAGATTGAATCCAAATTAGAAAGAAAGAAGCAAAATTATCTTTATTTGCCCATGGCACTATCCTGTATATAGAAAATACTAAAGAATGTGCAAGAAGTGTACTAGGACTAAGAAATGAACTTGGCAAATTGCCAGATACAAGATCTGTTCCAAATTGGTTGTATTTCTGTATACTAGGAATGAGCAATCCAAAAATGAAATTAAGAAAACAATTCTCTCTACAAAAACACAAAACAGAATACAATACTTAAGAATAAATTTAACCAAGACATCTCAAGATTTGTACACTGAAAATTACAAAATTGCTGAAAGTGATTAAATAAGGCCTAAATAAATGGAGAGATGTTCCATGTTCATAGATTGGAAGACTCGATATTTGTTAAGACGATAATAATTCCCAAAGTAAACAAAAGAGCAAATGCGATTCCTATCAAAATAAGAAAAGCCTTTTTTTGAGAAATGGAAAAGCTGGGAGTAAAATTCATATGGAATTGCAAGAAATCCCAAATAAACAAAAAATACTGAAAAAAAGTAAGAAGACTCACACTTTCTTATTTTAAAACCCTACAAATTTATAGTAAAACCATGTAGTACGGGCATAAGAGTAGACATGTAGATCAGTGGGATAGAACTGAGAGCCTAGAAATAAACCCATACATCTATTGTCAATCGATTTTAGGCAAGGGTGACAAGTCCATTCAATGGGAGAATGAACAAGCTCTTCAACAAATGGTGATGAGACGACTGAATATCCACACGCACAAGAATGAGATCAGACCACTACCTCATTTAATTCCAAAAATAAAACTCAAAATGGAAACAACCCAAGTGTTCATCAACTGATGAGTTGATAGACAAAATGTAGTATATTCATACAGTGGAATATTATTCAGCCATAAAAAGGAATAAAGGACTAAATGTGGATGAACCTTGAAAAAAATTATGCTACGTGAAAGAGGCCAAACATGAAAGGTCACATTTTGGATGATTCCATTTATATCAAATGTCAATAATATGTAAATCCATAAAGACAAAAAATAAATTAGTTGTTTTCAGGGCTGGAGACAGGACAGAATGGGTAAGTTGGTAAAGGGCCTCCTTTGGGGGCAGTTATAAAAATCTTTTGGAACCAGATAGAAGTGAACAGTTGTGCAACAAAGTGAATATTCTAAATGCCACTGAATTATACACTTAAAATAGTTAATTTTATTTTATGTGAATTTCACCTCAATACAAAAATTAAACACATTTTAATTATTAGAAATATTTCCATATTTTGCTCCTAGGAGGTTATACCAATTAACAGTTGCATCAACAATGCATGAGCGTATCTATACCCTCTCACCATTGGCAGGACTATGTTAAAAACCTTTTTAATTTCTAGTCTTTTCAGACTAACCTAGCTCATGAAGACTGCTACTTTCTCTAAACTTTTCTTACCTTTTACCTTGTAGTCCATAATCATCCTCAAAATATGTTCATGTCTATGGGTTTTATCTACTTAGCCAAAATGTCATTTCCAATAGGCCAGTTGTGTCCTCTTAAACCTAGCTCAGTGCTAGAAATACAGTGAGTGCTTTCTATTTGTGTTTTTTACATTTAGAACCATGGACTTCTACCTATGTTGTAGACATTATTCTAAATTTACAGATGAAAAAACGGGCTCAAAAATTTTATGCAATACCATTTAACACTGGAGTGTTTCAAGCCTGAGATTCTAGCTCCAGTATACCTACTTTTCCATGTGTCCTCCCTATGAATTGATGAGACCTACTTGTCAGTATCTAGACATTCACATTATGATGGCCATATTATGTTGTGCATGTATGAAAGTTCACTTAATTGTACTCCCTGATGAGGATAAGTATGTGGCTATGAACTCTTATCCCTCAGGTTCAGAAGTCTGGGTCCAGGAACTATGTGGATTGGCTGTTGTCCAAGTGAGCATGGTATAGAGCAACATGCATTTAAAAAAATTATTTAGCTCTTTCTGCTGAATTTGAAAGGCTATCTTTATCATATTCTAAAAGCCAAGTTGTTCCTAGATCTGTGTCAACCTTCAAATGCTATTCCTTAGTTATTTTCTCTATTCTCAGGAAGTCACTTTTAAAAATGTATTAATTTATCTGGTACTACAAGTTCGCTTTTATTGTTTATTTTCATCAATTTCTTGGTCTCTTAAGAGCACTTGTAATTCAGAGGAATTTTTGAACAACATTTTTAAGTTCCAAAATATATTCCTTGTGATTTAAATTATGAATTTATGCATAATTGACACTTTTTACAGTAATTATCCTACATAAGATCTAGGACTCCTATTTTCTAAATAACCTAAAGATGTACTTCTTGTTTATTCTCTCAGCATTCCATGGTAACAAGACTGCAAGCTGCTAAAAGCTCATATGTAAATAACTCAAAGTAGTGATTTTTATAAGATTTCATATTTTGAAAAAATTAATCCATTAGATGGGAACAACACATGATATACTTAGGCCAGCGGGTAACTTTTCACAGTACTCCAGGAGAGAAGTGACTGGGGGTGAGTGGGTCCTGAACCTGAACCAGGGCAATAACAGACAGTCGGATTGGGAAAAAAAATTAGACAGAGGTGGAAGATAATTAAAATGTTGGGTTCTCAGGAACTGGTTATTGAGGAGATTGAGGGAAGTGAGGGAACAATAGTGAAGGATAATATCCTGGTTTCTGACTTTGACATTTAAATGTATGCTGGCATTATTCATTTAAACAGGAAACATGGTAGTGGCTTAAATGTGTAGTGGTAGAAGAGTTGGAGAGGAAAACTAATTTTATTTATTGTTTATTTTATTGTTTATTGTTTAATTTTTAAATTTTGTCCTTTAAAGATGTTTAATTCCAGTATATTTAACATGCAGTGCTATATTATTTTTTGTTTTTTTTACTTTAAATTTTCATTTTAATTCCAGTTAGTTAACATACAGTGTTATATTCGTTTCAGGTGTATAATACAGTAATTTAACAGTTTCATACATCACCTGGTGCTCATCACAACATACAGTGTTCTATTAGTTTCAGGTGTACAATACAGTGATTCAACAATTCTATACATTACTCAGTGCTCATCATGATAGGTGTACTCTAAATCCCCTTCACCTATTTCACTGACCCACCACCCACCTCTCCTTTGGTAACCATCAGTTTTTTTTTCTGTACTTAAGGGCCTGTTTTTTGGTTTGTCTCTTTTGCCCTTTGTTTTGTTTTTTAAATTCTGCACATGAGGGAGGTAATATGGTATTTGTCTTCCTCTGACCTATTTCACTTAGCATTATACTTTCTAGCTCCATCCATGTTGTTGCAAATGGCAAGATTTCATTCTTTTTAATGGCCGAATAATATTCCACTGTGTGCGAGCGTGTGTGTGTGTGTGTGTGTGTGTGTGTGTGCGTGGTGTGCACCACATCTTTCTTATCCATTTATCTATTGATGGACACTGCTTCCATAATTTGACTATTAATGCTGCTATAAACATAGGGGTGGATGCATCTTTTCAAATTGGTGTTTTCATTTTCTTTGGGTATACACTCAATAGTGGAATTATTCGATCAATGGTAATTTTATTTATAAAGTTTTCAAGAATCTCCATAATGTTTTCCATAGTGGCTGTACCAGTTTGCATTCCCACCAACAGTGCAAGAGGGTTCCATTGTCTCCACATCCTTGCCAACACTTGCTGTTTCTTGTGTTGTTGATTTTAGCCATAGGTGTGCGGTGTTATCTCATTGTGGCTTTGATTTGCATTTCCCTGATAATAAGTGATGTTGAGCATCTCTTCATGTGTCTATTTATCATCTGTATGTCTTCTTTGGAGTAATATCTATTCTTGTCTTCTGCCCATTTTTTAATTGGATTATTTGTTTTTGTGGTGTCGAGTTGTATCAATTCTCTATATATTTTCGATACTAAACCTTTATCAGATATGTCATTTGCAAATATCTTCTCCCATTCAGTAGGTTGTCTTTTAATTTTGTTAATTGTTTCCTTTGCTGTGCAGAAACTTTTCATTTTGATGTAGCCCCAATAGTTTACCTTTGCTTTGATTTTTCTTGCTGCAGGAGATAGTATCTAGAAAAATGTTGTCATAGCCAATGTCAGAGAAATTATTGCCTATGCTCTTTTCTAGGATTTCTATGGTTTTGAGTCTCACGCTTAGGTCTTTAATCCATTTTGAGTTTACTTTTGTGTATGGTGTAAGACAATGGTCCAGTTTTATTCTTTTGAATGTAGCTGACCAGTTTTCCCAGCACCATTTGTTGAAGGGACTGTCTTTTCATCATGCATATTCTTTTCTCCTTCGTTGAAGACTAATTGACCATATAATCATGGGTTTATTTCTGGGCTCTCTATTCTGTTCCATTGATCGATGTGTGTATTTTTGTTCTGGTACCATACCATGTTTTGATTACTTCAGCTTTGTACTATAACTTGAAATCTGGGATTGTGATACCTCTAGTTTTGTTCATTCTCAAGATTGCTTTGGCTATTTGAGGTCTTCTTTAGTTCCATACAAATTTTAGGATTATTTGTTCTAGTTCTGTGAAAAATGCTGTTGGGATTTTGATAGGAATTGCTTTAAGTCTATAGATTACTTTGGACATTTTTACAATATTTGTTCTTCCAATTCATGAGCATGGAAAGTCTTCTCATTTGTTTGTGCCATCTTTAATTTCTTTCATTAATGTTTTATAGTTTTCAGAGTATAGGTCTTTCACCTCCTTGGTTAATTTTATATTCCTGATATTTTATTATTTTTGGTGCAATTGTAAATGGGATTGTTTTCTTAATTTCTCTTTCTGTTGCTTCATTATTAGTGTATAGAAATGAAATTGATTTTTATACATTGATTTTGCATTGTGCAACCTTACTGAATTCATTTATCAGTTCTATTAGTTTTTTGGTGGTGTTTTAGAGTTTTCTATATATAGTTTTATGTCATCTGAAAATAGTGAAAGTATTATTTTTCTTTACCAGTTTGGATGCCTTTTATTTTCTTTTCCTTGTCTGATTGCTGTGGCTAGGACTTACACTATTATGTTGAATGAAAGTGGTGAGAGTGGACATCCTTGTCTTTTTCCTGACCATAGAGTAAAAGCTCTCAGTTTTTCCCTGTTGAGTATGATGTTCACTGTGGGTTTTTCATTTATAACATTTATTATGTTGAGGTATGTTCCCTCTAAACCTACTCTGTCAAAGGTTTTTTATCATAAATGGATGTGATACTTTAAAATGCTTTTTTGCCTCTATTGTTGAAATGATTGTATGTTTTTTATTATTTCTCTTATTGATATAATATGTCATGTTGATTGATTTTTCAAATATTGAATGGCCCTTACATCCCAGGAATAAATCCCACTTGATAGTGGTGAATGATTTTTTTAACATACTGTTGGATTGTGTTTTCTGTTGAGGTTTTTTGCATCTATGTTTATCAGAGATATTGGCTTGCAGTTTCTTTTTTGTGGTCTCTTTATCTTGTGTTGGTACCAGGGTCATGCTGGCCTCATAGAATGAAATTGGAAGCTTTCCTCCCTCTTCCATTTTTTGATAAAGTTTGAGAATAGATATTAACTCTTCTTTAAATGTTTGGTAGAATTTCCCTGTGAAGCCATATGCAAGGAAAACTAGTTTTAGAAACATATGTAAAGGTTAGATCCCAATAAATATCTCAGCAATTTATTTTGTGGTATCAATAAACTCATTTTAATGTTTACATGGAGAGGCAAAAGACCCAGAAAGGCCAACATAATGTTAAAGAACAATGAAATTTGAGGACTGATGACACTACTATCCAACTGAAAGACTTATCATAAAGCTATAGTAATCAAGACAGTATGCTATTGGCAAAAGAATAGATGGATAGATCAATAGAACAGAATAGAGAGCCCAGAAATAGACCCACAAAAATATAGTCAAGTGATCTTTGACAAAGGAGCAAAGGCAAGGCACTGGAGCAAAGATACACTCTTCAACAAATGGTGTTCGCACAACTGGACATCTACATGTAAAAGAATGAACATAGACATAGACCTTACACCCTTCACAAAAATTAAATCAAAATGGATCATAGACCTAAATGCAAAGAAATCAATACAGGAAAAAATCTATATGGCCTTGACCATAATAATTTTTAATTTTTATTTTATTTTTTTAAAGACTTTATTTTTAAGTAATCTCTACACCCAATGTGGGACTTGAATTTACAACCCTGTGATCAAGAATCACATGTTCTATCAACTGAGCAACACAGGCACCCCAGATGATAACTTTTTTCTAAGATTTTATTTATTTAACAGAGGGAGACAGCAGACAGCATGGGGGGGAGAGAGAGAAAGTGAGTGAGAGAGAGAGAGAGAGAGAGAGAGAGAGAGAGAGAGAGAGAGAGAAGCAGGCTCCCTGCTGAGCAGGGAGCCTGATCTGGGGCTCGATTCCAGGACCCCATGATCAGGACCCGAACAAAAGGCAGACGCAACAACTGAGCCATCCAGGCACCCCAGATTATAACTTTTTAGATACAACTCCACAATATAATCCACAAAAGAAATAATAAGTTGGACTTCATCTAAGTGAAAAACTTCTGCTCTGTGAAAGGCAATGTCAAGAGAATGGGAAGATAGGCCACAGACTGGGAGAGAATATTTGCAGAAGACACATCTGATAAAGGACTTCTATCCAAAAATACACAAAGAACTCTTAAAATTCAACAGTAAGAAAACAAGCAACCCATTTAAAACGTGGGCCAAAGACTGTAACAGATACCTCACCAAAAAAGATATATAGCTGGGAAGTAAGCATATGAAAATATGTTCCACACCATATGTAATCATGGAAATGCAAATTAAAACAACAACAGGATACCACTATGGATCTATTAAAATGACCAAAATCTAGAATACTGACAATATCAAATGGTGCCAAGGATGTGGAGCAGCAGGAACATTCACTCATTCATTGCTGGTGGGAATGTGAAATGGTATAGACACTTTGGAAGACTGTGAATCCGAAACTGCTCTAAAAATGTTTTTTTTTAAGTCTGTCTTAAAAAAATATACACGGGACACCTCGGGGGCTCAGTTGGTTAAGCAGCTGCCTTCGGCTCAGGTCATGATCCCAGGCTCTTGGGATCGAGTCCCTCATCCGGCTCCTAGCTCGGCAAGGAGCCTGCTTCTCCCTCTGCCTCTGCCTGCCACTCTGCCTGCTTGTGCTCTCTCTCTCTGACAAATAAATAAAAATCTTTAAAAAATATATACACAAATGAGATCATACCCAAATAAAAGAGTGTCCAGGAATTGTTGATTGATTATGTGGGATGAGAGAGGAGGCATCAAAGTTGGTGGTATGTTGGCACCAATTACTGAAATAGGGTTCACGAGAAAAGAAGGAATGAGGTGAGGGAAAATCATAAGGGCAAGAGGAAGATGGTAAGATCATATTTGGACAAGTTGAGTTTGAGATGTCTGTGGGAGATCCAGATGGAAGTGTTTTTTATATAGTAAATAAAGACAATGGTAATTATGTCTAGGATCATATGCTATATAGTCAAGCAAACCTGGATATAAATTCTAGATGTGACTCTTCATTTAGCTCAGTGAACTTAAGTATGTTGTATAACCTCCTTGAACCTCAGTAGGCTTATCTTCTTTCAAAATTGGAGTCTGTCCTCTCAAACCCTGCTGCTGTTGGGGCGCATGGGTGTCTCAGTGGGTTAAGGCCTCTGCCTTTGGCTCAGGTCATGATCTCAGGGTCCTGGGATGGAGCCCCACATCGGGCTCCCTGCTCAGTAGGGAGCCTGCTTCCTCCTCTCTCTCTCTGCCTGCCTCTCCACCTACTTGTGCTCTCTCTCTCTCTGTGTCAAATAAATAAATAAAAAAATCTTAAAAAAATACCCAAACCCTGCTGCTGTTTTATCAAGTAAGATTATGTAATATTCTAAATCTTTTGTTTTCATTTCAACAGTCTTCACAGCATCTTCACCAGGAGTAGATTCCATCTCAAGAAATCACTTTCTTTGCTCATCTATAAAGAAGCAACTCTCCATCCATTAAATTTTTATCATGAGATTGCAGCAATTCAGTCCCATTGAAGATCCACCTTTAATTCTAGTTCTCTTCCTCCACTGAAGTCTTGAACCCCTCAAAGTCATCCATGAGGGTTAGAATCAACTGCTAATCTCCTGTTAGTGTTGATATTTTGACCTCTTCCAACAAATCATGAATGTTCTTAATGGCGTCTAGAATGGTGAATCCTTTCCCGGATTCAATTTACTTTATCCAGATCCATCAGAAGAATCACTATGGCAGCTATAGCCTCGTAAAATGTATTTCTTAAATCATAAGACTTGAACGTGGAAATTACCTGTTGATTCATGGATTGCAGAATGGATGTTGTGTTAACAGGCATGAAAACATGAATCTCATTATACATCTCCATCAGAACTTTTTAAAAAAAATATTTATTTATTTGACAAAGCAGTTGGTGGGGGGAGGGTACAAGCAGGCAGAGTGGCTGGCAGAGGGAGAGGGAGAAGCAGGCTCCCTGCTCAGCCTGATGCGGGGCTCGATCCCAGGACTCTGGGATCATGACCTGAGCCAAAGGCAGTTGCTTAACTGACTGAATTACCCAGGCACCCTCCATCAGAGGTTTTGGGTGACCAGGTTCCTTTGTCCATGGGCAGTAATATTTTGAAAGGAATCTTTTTTTCTTAGCAGTAGGTCTCAACTGTGAGCTTCAAACATTTTGTAAACCATGTGGTAAAAAGATGTGCTATTACTCAGGCTTTGTTGCGCCATTGATAGAACACAGGCAGAGTAGATTTAGCATAATTCTTAAGGGCTTTACTATCTGCAGAATGGTATATGAGTTTTGACTTCAAGTTAGTCACCAGCTACAATAACCCTACCAAGAGAGTAAAGATAGCATCTTCTTCCAATAGAAGGCTATTTTGTCTACATTGAAAATATGTTGTTTAGCGTAGCCAGCTTCATGAATAGAACTTCATAGCTAGAACTTCCAGGTAACTTGCTGCAGCTTCTACATCAGCACTTGCTGCTTCACCTTGTACTTTTATGTTATGGAAACAGCTTCTTTCCTTAAACCTCATAAACCAAACTGCTAGCTTCAAACTTTTCTTCTGCAGCTTCCTCACCTCTCCCAGGCTTCATAGAAATGAAGAGACCCAGGGCATTGCTCTGGATTAGGCTTTGTATTAAGGGAATGTTGTTGAGGATTTGATCTTCTTTCCAGACCCCTAAAACTTGCTTCATATTAACAATAAGGCTGTTTTGCTTTCTTATTCACGTCTTCACTGGAGTAGCACTTTTAATTTTCTTCCTTTGAGAAGAGCTTTTCCTTTGTATTTACAACTTGGCTAATTGTTTGGTGCAAGAGGCCTCCCTGTCAGCCTATCTTGACTTTTGACATGCCTTCCTTACTAAGCTTAATCGTATCTTGCTCTTGATTTAAAACGAGAGACATACAATTCTTCTTTTCACTTGAACATGCAGAGGCCATTGTGGGGTTAATTGGCCTAATTTCAATATTGTCATGTCTCAGGGAATAGAAAGTCCTGAGGAGAGGGAGAGAGATGGGGAACAGCTTGTTGATGGAGTTGTCAGGCCACACATACATTTATCATTTAAGTTTGTGATCTTACATGGGTATGGTTTGTGGTGCCCCAAACAATTACAATAATAACAGCAAAGATTACTAATCACAGATCACCATAACAAATATAATAATAATGAAAAAGTTTGAAATATTAAAAAAATTACCAAAATGTGACACAATGTGAGGAGATGCTGTGGAAAAATGAAGCCAATAGACTTGCTCAATGCAAGGTTGCCACAAACATTTACTTTGTAAAGAATGCCATATCTGCAAAGCTCAATAAAGCAAAGCACAATAAAACAAAATATGCCTGTACCATTTTAGAAGTAACAGCACAAAAAGGGGGTGGCTGAAGATCCAGAATCATAGTAAAACTTTTTTTTTAATCACTAAACATATCTGCACAATGTTCTTTTGACTAGAATGATCCCACTGCAAAAATGCAATACTCGTGCTTATAACACACACACACAAAAGTTTGATGCAAAGGAAAGAAAAAGAAAATTTGTCAGAGAAGATGTCCCAATAGCCAATAGCCCTAAGAGGAATTGTAACCCCTCTATGGTCAACAGAGAAAGGATAATGAATGCCACAGGGAGAGGGACTAAGAACTAGGCACAAATTAAGTAAAATGACTAAGAATGAGCTAATGGTCAAAAAAGAATACAAGCAAAGCTTCAGTCAATGTGTTGAATACTGGGAGAAGCAACATAGTCACAAAAGATTTTCAGATCATGTAAATTCTGCATTTTTGGGGTTTTTTTTGGTAAAATATATATATAACATAAAACTTTCCATTTACACCATTTTTAAGTATACAAAACAGTGACATTAATTTCATTCACAAAGTTGTGCGACATCACTCCTATCTATTTCTAAAACTATTTCATAAGCCCAAGCAGCAACTGCATCCATTAAGCAATAACTCCCCATTTTTCCCTCCCCCAATTTTGGAAACCCACAAATCTACCATCGTTTCTATTAATTCATCTATTTTAGATATCTTATGTAAGTGGAATCATACAATATTGTCCTTTTGTATCTGGCCTACTGCATTTAGCATAATTTTTTGAAGATTCATCCATATTGTAATATGTTTCAGAACGTCATTCATTTTTATAGATGAATACTCTTCTATTAGATGTACATACTACATTTTGTTTATACATTCATCTGTTGATGGAAACTTGGATTATTTCCACCTTTTACCTAATGTGAATAAGATTGCAATGAATATTCATGTACAAGTATATGTGTCCCTTTGTTCAACTTCCTTTGGTATTCTTTTGTCTACCTCTTTTGTGTTTTTTTCACAAATTACATCTTTACCCATGTGTATCTAATAACAAACTTATAATTATTTTTATACATATTACTTTTTTATGTCAAGCAGGCAATAAAAAGTGAGTTACAAATCAAAAGTACAATAATACTGGCTTTTATATTTGCCCATACATTTACCTGTACCAGAGATCTTTATTTCTTATATAAAAGACTTATATAAAAGACTGAGGTGTTTTCATTTGAAGAGCGCCCTTTAGCATTTCCTGTGGGGCAGTTTTCTTGGTAACAAACACTCTTAGGTTTTGTTTTTCTGAGAATGTCTTAATTTCTCCCTCATTTTAAAAGGACAGTTGTACCAGATATAGAACTTATTGTTTACAATTTGTTTTTCATTTCAGTACTTTAAATATGCCATTGCACTGCCTGCCGATCTCCGTGGTTTCTAGTGAGAAACAGGATGATAATCTTATTGAGTACCCTTAACTTGTGAGAAGTCGCTCTTCTTATTGCCTTCAAGACTCTTTTCCTTTCAACGGTTCAATTTTATGTCTCGGTGTAGATCTTTTTTGGTCTATCCTACTTAGAGTTGTTGAGATTCTTTGATGTATAGATTTAATGTTTTCCATCAAGTTTAGTAGTTTGGGCCATTATTTTATTGAAACTTGAGTCAGTTTCAGTAGTTTGTGTCTTTTATATGGATGTGTCCCTTAATCTAAGTTATTGACTTTGTTGGCATTTAGTTGTTCATAATATTCCCTTATAACCCAGTTTATTACAGTAACGTTAATGGTATTGTCCCCTCTTTTATTCTTGGTTGTAGTAATTTGTCTTTTCTCTTTTTTCAGCCTCCCTAAAGTTTGTCAATTTCATTCCTCAAAGAACCAATTTCTGGTATTGTTAATTTTCTCTATATTTTCTCTTCTGTATTTCATGAATTTCTTCTGTAATCCTTATAATATTCTTCCTTTAAGTTGCTTTCAGTTTAATTTGCTGTTCTTTTTCTAGGTTTTGTTTGTTTGGTTTCTGTTTTAGCAAATTGGAAAGTTTTCAGCCATTCTTTTTTTTTTTAAGTAAGTTTTATGCCCAACATGGGGCTTGAACTTACAACCCGGAAATCAAGAGTTGTATGCTCTACTGGCTGAGCCAGCCAGGCACCCACAGCCATTATTTCTTTGAATATTTTTTCTACTCTTTTCTCTTTCCTCTTTTTCAGGTACTCCCATTGCACATATGTTGGTGTGCTTAAAGGTATCTTACATCTTTTGAGTCTCTGATCATTTTTCTATATTCTGTTTTATCCTTGTTCTTCAGATTGCATAATGTTATTCTTCAACTTCACTTATATTTTCTTCTTCCAGTTGAAATCTGTTGAGCACCTTTAGTGAATTTTTCATTTTCATTATTATACTCATCAAACCCAGAGTTTCCATTTTGTTTTTCTTATTTTTTAAAAATCTTTGTTGATATTCTCTATTTGATGAAACATTGTCTTCATATCTTCCATTGTTTCTTTAATCATGGTTTGTTGGTTCTTTGAAGATATTTATAATGGCTACTTTAAAATCTTTGTATGTTCAGTCTGACATCTGGTCCTTCTCACAGCACAGTTTGTGTTGCCTTCTCTTTCTTGTTTATGGGTCTCATATTCCTCTTTCTTTGCATTGAGAAGGACTTTTTTCTTTCTTTTTAATACTTTATTTATTTGAGAGAGAGAGAGAGAAAGAACACAGGAGCACAAGCTGCGGAGGAGGATGGGGCAGAAGGAGAGAGAAGCAGGCTCCCCACTGAGCATGGGGCTCAATTCTGGGACCCTGAGATCATGACCTGAATCGAAGGTGGATGCTTAACGAACTGAGCCACCCAGGTGTCCCTACAAGGACTTTTTTCTTGACCGAAGTTTAATCAAGTTCTTTTGAGCCCTCTTCTTTTTTTTTTTAAGATTTATTTATTTATTCTAGGCAAAAAGAGGGAGGGAGGGACAGAGGGAGAGAGAGAACCTCAAGCACTCTCTGATAAGCGTGGAACCTGATGCAGGGCTCAATCTCATGACTGTGAGATCATGACCTGAACCAAAATCAGGAGTTGGACACTTAACCAACTGAGCCACCCAGGCATCCCAAGCCTTCTTCTTGATTAGCCCCTGTCCTTGGACTATCAAGATTAGTTTTAGCAAAGAATACTGTTCATCCTGGTTTTAGCAAGAATCCTGACAAACTAGTTTAGCAAGAATCCTTCTACCCTTGAAATTCAATTAACTTCCTCTTCCTCCACCATTGATATCTAATCAAGTTCCTCTTAGTAATTTTAATCAAATGACTTTTTCTCCTTGTGTGTTGATTATAAAAATGCCCCTGCTGCCCCTGTTGTAGTAGTTGGAGTTAAGTTCAATCTCAAGGAATAAATCTTCCTGTCATATTTAACTCTGTACAATGCAATTTTTCCTGACAGAATATTTTGTAACTTTTGTTAAAATCTGCACGGGTTAGGAAGTATATTTTAGCATCTTTGAATACTAAATTACCTCTCCCCCACCTTCTGCACTCTTTGTTTTGGCTGTTGTTTGCTTGCTTGTTTTGTGACTTGACTAGGTTGTTAGTGAAGCTGTTTCCCCCACTGTGTGAACATTTTGGTATCACTCCTCAGAGGGTGCAAACGGGCACATATACAGGCATCCTGGAATTACAGTGGTTTCTGCCAACACACTTTTTGACTGTCTCTTTCTCTGATCTCTGTATTAAGCTGTTTGCTTCATTAGTTTCACACTTGGCTTGTTAGGCTCCACTAATTATAGGCTGATTGCTCTATTTTCAACCAAGCCCTGGGGTATAAAATGCTCAAAAGTCTGATCCAATTAAATTCAATCAGGAATTTTTGAGGCCAGTCTTTCAAGCTTATTCTGACCCCCAGTAGACTCTTATTTACTAACTCTCCCCCTAATTTTCTTTGGTGTACTAGCTGGCCTATAGTTTAACTTACTGCTTTTATTTAAGGAAAGCTATTGTTTTCTAGTGTAAGTTTAAGCTTTATCTTCCCCAGACGATGTTTCAAATTGAGTTCTCTCTTTTGGGGAGAGCCTAGAAGCTCTCTTTTTTATGGGCTACTTCTCTCCCTGGGCAAAAACTGTGAGCTGCTACTCTTGGCAGAGCTGTAGCCTCTGGTTTTGTTTGTTTGTTATTTATTTGATCGCTTCTCCTGGTATGAAATCTCTGCTCTAAGAGGAATCCATGATGAGGGCATTTAGGACCCCTTTATTCTTGGTCTGCCTTGTTGGGTAAAGCATTTGTCTTTTGGGTAGTGACTGGTTACTAGAAGGGAATCCATGACTTCTTGGTCACATTCACTAAGGATTTAGCTTCCTCAACTCTGATTTAGAGGGGATAGGAAATGCTGGTGACCTGCCCTCCCAGTGAGACATAAACCTTGACTGGGAACTGAGCAGAAAGGAAGCCCTATAATTTTGGCTGTGTCTCCAGAATATAGTTTCTGTTAAGATGAGCTGGGGGTGAAGAGGAAGGAGGCAGCAGGTCCTGGTTCAAATGCCAGGAACCCTTATTATTTTTACCAAGTTTTGGTAAATTTTTCTTGAATAAATGTTTCTTACATATGCTATTTTCCCTTAGGACAATTCCTAAAAACATTAAATGGCTGGGTTTTTTAATAGTTTTCATCTGATCTGCTTGTTTAAGTGTTGAGTGGGTCTTCATAGCTCTTCCTGTTGTCACCACAAAAGTGGGAATTATGTCAATTTTTAAATTACAATTACAATTCACTTAATAGATATAGAACTGGTCGGATTTTCTATTTCTTCTTTTTTTCCCTTTTGGTAAGTTGTGTTTTTTAATAAATTAATGGATTTAATCCGTAATTTTTAAATTTATTAGAATGACGTTCTTATTATTATTTTATTATATTTTAAAAATCTATAGAATATGTGCTGTTCTTTCTTTTATCTTTGGGATTTATATTGTGTCTTCTCTTTTTTTCTTGAGTAAATTCGTTAGAGGGTTTTGATTTTATTAGTATTTACATGCAAGTAACTTTTGTGTTTCTTTTGTTTCATTTCTTTTTTATTAATTTCTATTCTTAATTATTTCTTGTTTCAAGAATTGTGTGGATTTGTTTCCCCCCAAAACTTATTTTCAAGAAAACTTAAGATTATTGATATTTTTCAGTCTTTATTTTCTAATATATGCACTTAAAGCCGTAGAATTTCTTATTAAGCACAGATAGCTGCCTCCCATGGGTTTCCAATTGTTGTGTTTTCATTATCATTCAATTAAAGGTAATGCTAAATTTGATTGTAATTTCTGTTTTTCCTCATGAATTACTGAGAAATGTATTGCTTAATTTCCAAACACTTTGAGATTTTTTGTTGTTATCCATTTGTTATCATTAGCTTTATTTGTCATCAGAGAACATATTCTGAATTATTTTAATATTTTAAAATTTGTTGCTATTTGATTAAAAGATGGAGTAAAAGGTTAATTTTAGCAAATGTCCTGTTTGCATTTGAAAAAAATGTATATCCTGCAATTGTAGTTTGTATTGCTCTATATAAGTTAATTAGGTAAAATTTGTTAGTCTTGTTGCTTAAATCTTTAATACTTCTACTGATTTTTTTCTAATTATTCTATCAATTATTTAGAGAGGCATATTTACATGTCCCACAGTAACTTGAGAGTTCTCTAATTTTCCTTTTATGTCTGATATTTTTGCATTGTATATTTTGAAGCAATGTTAGTAGAAGCGTACAGATTTACAATTTTAGTACCTTCCTATTAGATTGACAATTCTATCATCATAAAATATATCTATCTCTAGTAATATTTCTTGGCTTATTGCTTACTTTGTTGCATATTTTCATAGCTACACCAGCTTTCCTTTGGTTATGGTAGATGGTATGTATGTATTTTTCTACATTTTGACTTTCAATCTTTCTGTGTCCTTAAATTTACGTTGTGTCTCTTTAAGCAGCATATGATTTATTACTTTTATCAAGTGTGACTTGAAGTGCTCAGTCTGTTTATATTCACTCTAATTATTGATCTGTGTTTATGTCTTTCATCTTACTATTTGTTTTCTATCTGACCTTCCTATTCTAGGTTCCTACTAATTAAATTAGACCACGAAGGCTTAATAAAGACAACTTGTGGATCCCTTTAAGCTTGTGTTCAAAATTAAATGCACATATGTGGGTAGGGATGGATGAATCCATTTATTCAAGGTGTATGTATGTGCTAAGGAGAGAGTCTATAGCTCTCATTAGTTTAGGAAGGGAGTTTATGATATAAAAAATAGTGAGGGTCACACAGCTAGTAAGAGGCAGAGTGTGGATTTTGTTCCAATGCATGGAGTCTTACCAAGTATCCTGAGGCTATCATGGGTAAATTTTTTATATACTTACTGATATTTTTCTGACTGTACTGTTAGTTACCAAGAAGCTTCTGTTACTCTTTCTCACTATGATTGTGGATTTTTCTACTCATCCCTTTATTTTGGTTTTTATTATCCCTTTATGTCTTTAGGTGGATATAAATTAGGTTCATAATTCAATCCTGGTGGTGGGCGCCTGGGTGGCTCAGTGGGTTAAAGCCTCTGCTTTCGGCTCAGGTCATGATCTCAGGGTCCTGGAATCGAGGCCCGCATCGGGCTCCCTGCTCAGCGGGGAGCCTGCTTCCTCCTCTCTCTCTGCCTGCCTCTCTGCCTCCTTGTGATCTCTCTCCCTCTGTGAAATAAATAAATAAAATCTAAAAAAAAAATAATTCAATCCTGGTGGGTTGGTCTTTTTTCTTTATTAAATATCTTTCTTTATAAATGCCCATTGCCTTGAAGTCTACCTTGGTTAATATTTAAAAAGCAACAATAGCTTTTTATAGGCAAAATTTGCATAATATACCTTTTCAAATTAAGTTTTAATTCCAATATAGTTAACATACAGTGTTGCATTAGTTTCAGGTGTACAATATAGTGAATCAACAATTCTATACATTACTCACTGCTCATCATGGTAAGTCTACTCTTTAATCTGTATTACCTGCCCATCCATCACCCATCCTCCTGACCACCTTCCTCTGGTAACTACCAGTTTGTTCTCTATAGTTAAGAGCCTCTTTCTTGACAAATATCATAGGATTGATTTGTCTCTATCTTTTTCCCTTTGCTTATTTGTTTTGTTTAGTAAATTCCACATATGAGTGAAATCATATAGTATTTGTCTTTCTCTGACTGACTTACTTTGATTAGCATTGTACTCTCTGGATCCATCCATGTCCTTGCAAATGGCAGTATGTCACTATTTTTATAGCTGAGTAATATTTCATTATATACATATACCACATCTTCTTTATCCATTCATCAGTTAATAGCACTTGGGCTATTTCCATAATTCAGCTGTTGTATATAATGCTGCTATATGCATCGGGGGTGCATGTATCCCTTTGAATTAGCATTTTTGTATTCTTTGGGTGCATACCTAGTGGTACAATTGCTGGATCATAGGGTAGTTCTGTTTTTAACTTTCTGAGGAAACTCCATACTGTTTTCAAGAGTGGCTGCACCGGTTTGCATTCCCACCAATAGTACAAGAGGGTTCCCTTTCTTCACGTCCTCACCAGTATCTGTTCTTCCTTGTATTGTTGATTTTAGCCATTCTAACAAGTGTGAGGTGATACCTAATTTTTTAATTGGATTATTCATTTTTAGGGTATTAGGTTGTAGAAGTTCTTTATATCATTTGTATACTAAGCCTTTATCAGATATGTCATTTGCAAACATCATCTCCCATTCTGTAGGTCAGATTTTAGTTTTGTTAATTGTTTCCTCTACTGTGCAGAAGCTTCTCATTCTGATGAAGTCCCAATGTTTATTTTTGCTTTTGTTTTCCTTGCCTCAGGAGATATATCTAGAAAGAAGTTGCTATGCCCAATATCAAAGAGGTGACTGCCTTTGTTCTTCTCTAGGATTTTCATGGTTTCCTGTCTCACATTTACATCTTTCATCCATTTTCAATTTATTTTTGTGTATGGTATAAGGAAGTGGAAAGTTGTTCAGTTTCATTCTTTTGCATGTAGCTGTCCAGTTTTCCCAACACCATTTGTTGATGGGACTTTTTTCCATTACATATTCTTTCCTCCTTTGTCAAAGATTAATTGACCATATAGTTGTGGGTTCATTTCTGGGTTTTCTGTTCTGTACTGTTCTGTTGATCTACGTGTCTATTTTTTGCCAGTACCATACAGTTTTGATCACTACAGCTTTGTAATATAACTTGTAGTCTGGAATTGTGATGCCTCCAGCTTCACTTTTCTTTTTCAAGATTGATTTGGCTATTTGGGGTCCTTTTTGGTTCCATACAAATTATAGGATTGTTTGTTCTAGCTCTGTGAAAAATGCTGTTGGTATTTTGGTAGGGATTGTGTTAAATATGTAGACTGCTTTGGGTAGTATAGATATTTTAACAGTATTTGTTCTTCCTTCTTCCCATCTATGAGCATGGAATGTCTTTCCATTTATTTGGGTGTTATTCAATTTCTTTCATCAGTGTTCTATAGTTTTCAGAATACAATTCTTTCACCTCTTTGGTTAGGTTTATTACTAGGTATCTTATTGTTTTGGGCGCAATTGTTAATGGGATTGATTCCCTTAATTTCTCTTTCTGCTGCTTCATTATTAGTGTGTAGCAACACGGCAGACTTCTGTACATTGATTTTATATCCTGCAACTTTACTGAATCTGTTGATCAGTTCTAGCAGTTTTTTGGTGGAGTCTTCTGGGCTTTCTACCTAGAGTATCATGTCATCTGCAAATAGTGGAAGTTTTACTTCTTCCTTGATGATTTGGATGCCTTTTATTTCTCATTATTTTCTGATTACTATGGCTAAGACTTCCAGTACTATGTTAAAAAGAACAGTGGTGAGAGTGGACATCCCTGTCTTGTTCCTGACTGTAGAGGAAAAGCTCTCAGTTTTTGCCCTTTGAGGATGATATGGATGTTGTACTTTGTCAAATGCTTTTTCTGTATTATGAATATTGTTATTATTACCATTATTTTCTGCATATTCCAAATTAATTTGATGACATATAGTCAGAATTATTTTAATTGCAGTAAGATTAGAACTGTACGATAAAGTAAAATATAACAAACCTGACATTGAAGTACATAACAAGAAAAATTTTGCCTTCAATTGCACATCCATTCCAAATATCACCAGTGGTGAATTTCTTTATGTCTCTCTGTATTTGTATATGCACAGTCCTCTATATATTTATACACCTAACTTTCTTGATTATTAGATTGCAGCATCAGCAACATACACCATTGACTCAGAAACACTTTCTTTGAGAAAAAAATAAAACCATCACATAAAATCTACTTATGTATTTTATGTTTTCCAATACAGAAAATGTTGAATGATTTTTTTTAAAAAGTAGATACTAACATAGAATAAGACAGTTTAGGTCATGTGATATATGCATTGCTAAGATCTATGACATTTTGAGGTATTTATTTGCAGTCTTTTTCTAGCCATATTTGTACTTACCATAGATTAAATGTGTCCCCCTGCCAAATTAATATTTTGAAAGTTCATCCCCACCTTGATGGTAATTAGAGGTTGGGCCTTTGGGAAGTGATTAGGTCCTGAGGGTGGAACCTTTGCAAATGGGATTGGTGCCCCTATAAAATAGGACCCTGCATGCTTCCTTGCTCTTTATGTGATATGGAAAGCAAGGAGACTTGAAACATGAAGTGGACCCTCTCCAGATGCCAAATCAAGATGCCAGGGCCTTATCTTGGACTTACCAGCATCCAGTACTACGAGAAATAATTTTCTGCTATTTAAGCCACCCAGTCTATGGTACTTTTGTTATTGCATCCCAAATGGACTAAGTCAATACTCAATATAATTGTATTTATACTGCACTACCCATGGTTCTCCAGTGTTAGTTAGTTAGTTGATTAAAAGAAACTGTACTTGCTAAGAATGGCACAATTTTGCAGAGGAGTGATTGATAACATTTTTATGGATTTCTTAATCTTATAAAATATTTAAAGCTCCTTCATGTAGGGACAAGATCAGGTTTAGGGGGTGTTACTATGTTTTGATCTGAGAAGGTGAAAATGCCTATATTTTATATACTTCATGTATGCCTGTTGCCCTAGTAGGTAGATCTGCCTGGAAGTCATCTCTGGCAAGAACATGGGAGGCAGGGCGCCTGGGTGGCTCAGTGGGTTAAAGCCTCTGCTTTCGGCTCAGGTCATGATCGCAGGGTCCTGGGATCGAGGCCCGCATCAGGCTCTCTGCTCTGCAGGGAGCCTGCCTCTCTGCCTACTTGTGATCTCTCTCTCTCTGTTGAATAAATAAATAAAATCTTTAAAAAAAAAAAGCACATGGGAGGCATAAAAAACCAATGTTGTGTGATTCTTGAAATTTCCACTACTAAAATATATAGAAAACCAACATAGTCTTTATTATAATTAAGATAATAAATGACTGGCTCCCACTGTTTAAGCTATCATTTTATTTTATTCATCATTTACTTTATTAATGAAGTCTCATATTCATGTGCTGACCCAGCACTCTCCATTCAAATGGAATCATATCTGAGTCTCTGGAGAGCAGAGAACTCATAAGTAAAACATAAAAGGTTTATTTTTACTAAGACCTTGACTAAGATATTAATAACTGAGGCACATTTGTGTGGTACCCACCTTCATAAGTGTGACAGTGACCTCACAGACATTAGTGGGGTTTTGTCACCTTGAAGACTCCAACACTTCAACCACTGCCAGCAGAAGGAAAAAGATGAAGGAGAGGTGACAGTAGAGTCTAGAAGACATGGCAGAATCCAGGGAAGGGTGGCACCGACTTTTCAGCTGCCTGAACTTGTTCCTGGGGACAGGTTAGATATCTCTCAGTATCTCTGGGGCTTGGAGTTCTGAAAAGGCAGGGTCGTGGGGATAGGGTCCAAGCCAACATAGTTCACACATTCAGTACCTCATCTGATTTACTCAGCAGCTGTGGGAGGCAAAAAGTATTCCCTTTTCACAGGTGACAAGGGTGACCCTTTAAAGTAATGTCATGGTAATAAATACTAGAGTTATAGTGCTAAGTAAGAAATCCTAAAAAAATAACTTGAAATGCACTTTTTTATTCTTTCAACAAGTTTTTATTAAATGGTACTTATAAAAGCTGATTGACACATTAACTATTTTTATTATATTTAGGGATACAAGTAATATATACAAATTCTGGGAAAGTACAGTTATCAAAAAGAAAAATTTTAAATCATCTGTGACATATAAAGATAAATAGCCCCATTTTAGTAGATATATTTAAGACTGTTCATACATATAATACATAATTTAAAAATAAGCAACAGTAAATTCAC
Source organism: Ailurus styani (assembly GCA_002007465.1). Taxonomy (NCBI): domain Eukaryota; kingdom Metazoa; phylum Chordata; class Mammalia; order Carnivora; family Ailuridae; genus Ailurus; species Ailurus styani. The sequence continues at coordinate 78,130 of LNAC01001354.1, read as the reverse complement.
ATATTACTTTGTAACTTTGTCACTTTAAAATCCATAATGACCTGTACACCTGAAACCAATGTAACATTATGTGTCACCTATACTGAAATAAATAAATATTGAACATCTTTCTATTCAAATGTGTGAAACACCTCTGCTGACAAAGACTTGTTGATTTACTCAGAATGCAATATTCAAATAGAAGCTGGCAATGCTAAAAGCTTTGAAGCAACTAAATCAGCAAAATTGCATACATCAAGAAAAGGCGAAGAAACAAAACAATACTTGAAAAGTATTAACTCTAGAGTAAACCTCAGTTTTTAAGGCATAAAGAAAAGCTCATCATGGTGGTGATGCTGACAGTAGTCCCCATTTAGGGTCATGTGGACTCTACCTTAACTTTGTTTACCTGAGTTTAACTCTCTCATACCTTCCATGAACCATTCCATGTCATCTACAACTATATCTACCATGTTGATGTTACTGACAAAACTATGGGGCACTCCTTTTCTAAAATCCTGGGAAAGTGGAGCCCAACTGCATTACTGTCTTCAGGCTCCTGGCTTTCATTCCCTCCCATGGGGGAGCTTCCTCTCCATTCTGGAGAGAGAGAGACCTGTTTCTCCTCCTTTTCCTTTTTCCTTTTATTCCTGGAGGACATTTTCCATGTTGAAATCCCTCCCTCGACCTGCCTGCTTATTTTCTTTAGACTCCATTACTCCTATGAGACAAAAGGCAAACGAAAGGACTGAATGCTTGGTGGAAAGATTAGGACCCAGGACAGAGTCCCTACTATGTGCCTTTCAAGGTTCTGATACTAGGTTTTTAAAATTCTATTTTTCCTACCCGAGAGGACTCTTGCGCCCTCTAGTGGGCATCCAGTCCCAGCTCCTTCTCCACCCACCCCTCTCCCAGCTCGCACCTCTTTCCTCCCTCTGAAGCTTACCATCTTTCCTGTAGATCCTTCCCCAGGACTACCGCAGGCACCAAAAGGGAGGACCCGGGAGGGAGCCCCAGAAAGGGTCTGTTCCCATCCCCACCACTGTTCTTCGCACTGACCTGAGCCTATCCTTGTAGTCTCCTCCCCCTCCACGTATGCATTTTTTTAAAGATTTTATTTATTTATTTGACACACAGAGAGATTACAAGTAGGCAGAGAGGCAGGCAGAGAGAGGAGGAAGCTCAGCAGGGAGCCCGATGCAGGGCTCGATTCTAAGACCCTGAGATCATGACCTGAGCCGAAGGCAGAGGCTTTAACCCACTGAGCCACCTAGGCGCCCCACACGTATGCATTCTTGCTGGGAGGCGTGCAGCCCTGACCCGCTGACCCTCAGACCTGCAGAGGGACGGGGTGGGAGAATCCCTGGCCGCTGCAGCCGAGAGCTCGCTACAGCCCCGCCACTCGCCCCTCACCTCCCAGCACCTTGTGTCCCAACTTCGTCATTCCTTATATTCCCTCTTTCTCCAAAGCCACCCTCTACCTCCAGTACTCCTGATATTTTAAATACTGACAATGGCGGAAGAGGGTATACTACTTAAAATAGAACTTTTACCTTCTGTGTCTCTCTATTGCCTTCTCCTCTGATTCGTTTCCGCACCTCTACTACCAAAATGTTTTGCAACAAATGGGCAGGGAGCCGAGCTTGTGTAAGTTGAAAGCTTTCCAGAGTATACCTGTATATCCGTATTCGTATACTGCTTGCCCTCAGGACCACCCACAATGGACTTTGGGTTAAGAAGGGAGTGTCAGGAAAGAAGACTGTCAAAAAAAAAAAAAAAAAAAAAAGAACGAAGACTGTCCCACTTGGTGGTTCTGCCTTCAGCTGCCAACCATCCTGGTGCCAGAGTTAGCCCAGCCGGCTCAAGTCAGAACACAAACCCAGGGCGTTCCTGGACAATTGTTTTGTCCCCATTCATTCTCTTGAAGTTTTTCCTCCTCTGCAACAGGATACAACAGGAAATCTTCATCCCCTCCTCCTCTTGTCAGCTGGATCAGGAATGTCTCTTTTTCCACTTTGGCATTTCAGGAAGCCAGATAGAGTCTTTGGTTTTCTCTAATCATCAGCGAGAGGGAGCGTTTTCTCTTGGAGTCACTGTCCATTTGCAATTGTGGAATTAGCCCTTTCTCCTGTTTCCCCTGCCCTCCAACCAGTTCCTTCTCATGATCTCCTCTCACCCTTGTCATTATTTTTCTCCTGAGGCCCTTGCTTGCACCTAAATGGCCATTTAGGAGGCTAGGAGTGGAAAGTAGAACATTAACTTTCTTCTGTGTACTTTTCTGTTCCATTTTTTTAATTTAAAATTCTTTGTTTTTACATTATAGTAATACAATACTTCTGGGTGAGGAAGAGAATGAATAGTCCAAGATTTCTCTTTTCACAGGAGTGCCTTGTTATTTGACTAAATTTAACTTATAACCAACTGAAAATATTTTGCATCTGCTACAAATGAAAGGGTAAATTTTTAAGAGTGAATTGTTCACAATGTTTAAGACAGTATGACTTTTTGGGGAGGAAGTAATTTAGAATAAAAAGATTAAATTTTTTATTAAATGGAAAATCCTTCATAACTTGGTCATGTTTGTATTTGTCAATTATAAAATGTTCTAATAGTGCTTCCTAAATATCTTTTTTGAAAATACAGACTAATTAGTTTGGCAATTCTAAACCTAAATTTTTCAAAAACAAATCAACATTGTACATGTTCAGTAAATTAATCCCAATAGAGCCTAAGTGTCTTATTTTTGTTCTGTTTTAGAGAAATGATCTATTGTTTCCACTTATGAGAGTTTTTTTTTAATATTTTATTTATTTGTTTTGGAGAGAGAGTGAGTGAGAGAGAGCACAAGCAGGGAGAATAGCAGATGGAGAGGGAGAAGCAGGCTCCCTCAGGGCTTGATCCTAGGACCCTGAGATCACCACCTGAGCTGAAGGCAGACCCTTAATAGACTGAGCCACCAAGGCGCCCCTCCACTTCCAAGAGTTTTTAATCTTCATAAATAATTATTTCAGTTATGTTCTTTTAGAAGGATGAAGCCTGCTAGGCCCCTCACCTGTGGCCACCTTACCTGCAGGGAACTCTAGCCTAACCTTGCTGGAGGGTTGCTGCCTGCCATTCTTGGTGACCCCTCAGCCAGGCTTCCGCCAGTGTTTAAACAACTCTCAACCACTGACCATATAAAATTCTTTTCTTTGGGGGGGAGTGCAGAGGGAGAGGGAGAAAGAAAATCTTTAGGCAGGCTCCACACCCAGGGCAGAGACTGATGGAGGATTGATTTCACAACCCTGAGATCATGACTTGAGCCAAAATTAAGAGTCATCAAGAGTCAAAGGCTTTAACCAACTGAGCCACCCAGGCACCCCCTACTCACTGACTGTATTGATTAACCTAGACCAGGTGTTTTTAACCCAGGAAGTCTATGGACTGCCTAAAATTCTAAGCAAGTTCGTGCATGTTTGGGGCTAGTGAGATACATGAAATTTTGTGGGGAAAATGTTGTACCTTAGAAACCTGTGAAAGCCTAGTACACGACGAGCAGGGTGACATTATGAGGAAGCTGAAAATATGAGGGAGAGCCAAGACACAGGAAGGAGAAGGGGATGTTAGAGGAAGGGAGAATGAGAGGGCAGCTAAGCCAAGTTATTGGCAGAGCACTATAGCGTGCTGGTCCTGGCGCCTAGAGGTCCACTAGAAATTGGCTGTTTGTTCTCAGATTCCCTTAACATCATAGTGCTCTTTACTGCCCCATAAATACTCACCATGGATCCTGCTCCAGCTGAGCTAGCCTAAGTATCTATTCCTTACAACCTATGAGACTAACTGAAACAACAGTTCTCTGTAATAAAATGTTATTAAAAAATCAACAAAATAACAGTAGTTATCACTACCTGAAAACTGGTGAAAAGACACCAAAAAGGTATTGACCAAAGAAGACATCTATGTGGAGAACCAAGTATAAGTTATTCAAACTCCCCAGTGGTCAAAATATACAAATGAAAACTTCAAGGTACACTTACTCACCTATCAAACTGAGGAATTCTTTTTTAAATCATACTATCCATTTTATTTGAGGTTATTCACATGTCAGTACCCTTGTAAATTGGTTAAATTATCTTGCAGGCCCTTTGGCAATATACATTAAATATTCATAATGTTTTTTAAACTTTTAGATGTAGCAATTTCAATTCTTGAAATTTTTCCTTAGGGAATAATTTTGATTTTGTGCAAAGATTTCAGTGATGGCTTGGCTTATGATAGAAAAAAAATAGAGAGGAAACCTAAATGTTAAATAACAGGGAATTGACTAAATTACTGTTAATTTTAACATGATGAAGTACAATAATAATAAGTTTGAGTTATCTTAAAAGTATGTATTTCATTGTTTTGTGTGTGTAATTTAGATAAACTTCAAAGAATTTGGAAAATATATAAGCATTATAGACATAAAATTAAAAAAATCCATATTCCCATAAAACTTATATACTGATAAGATTCAATACTTTGTTATGATTTTTCCCTCACTAACATTGCAATTTATGTTAATATGCTATGAAGTAAGGATCTAAATATTTCTTTTTTTTTAAAGATTGTACTTATTTGTCAGAGAGAGAGAGAGAGAGAGAGAGCACAAGCAGGGGGAGAGGCAGAGGGAGAAGCAGGCTCCTTGCCGAGCAAGGAACCTGACGTGAGACTCGATCCCAGGACCCTGGGATTATGACCTGAGCTGAAGGCAGTCGCTTAACTGACTGAGCCACCCAAGCATCCCAGGATCTAAATATTTCAAAGGCAAATTTGATTAGATGGGATTTCACCTGATATGCTGACTTTAGAATCCAGCCAGATGCAACTCCATTGCACTAACACATCCAATCAGGGCTGATAATTGAGAAGAAAAGTCTGGAAGAGACATATGGATTTGGGTTGACAATACCTAGTAAGCACCTAATTAATATTTGCTGATAATAAGGGGATAAGATATACGTTTGAGAGTCATCAGATAAATGAAATTAAGCATAGATTTTTGAGGGTTTCTTTCCTTCTATATGTATTTTTGAATATAACTAAGATAATTCACATTGTTTTATAACCTGCTTTTAAATAATAATATTTATTGTGTTTATTTGCAAAAGTAAAGAACTTTCGCTGGAAAAAAGTCAAGGAACCATAGATAAATGCTGTTTGTCAAGCAGAGCCAGAAATAAAATCCTTTCTTTTTCCTCTTCATGTGTATTTCTAAAAGAATTGAACTGGGGTGGGGGGCAGCACCTGGGTGGCTCAGTTGGTTAAGTGTCTGCTTCTCCATCTCAGCCCAGGTCTTGATCTCAGAGTTGTGAGTTCAAGCCCTGTGCTGGGCTCCACACTGGATGTGGAGTCTACTTAATAAAAAAAGGAATTGAATTTGTGAATTGGTAACTAAAACTATTTTATAATCTGCCTAAAATATTATGTTATTGCTAACAATATTACTCTTCCTGGCAAAACATTATCCTAGAAAGGTTTCCCACCAGGTAAAATTTAGGGAAGAGATTCCTCCTTTCCTGTGTATGACTAGTACTACAGCTTGACTATCTCAAACTTAGATTGGAGAAGACATAGAACAATAAGAAGAGTCTCATTTTAATGCATACTAGTCACAAACAGGGCAAGGGAACCAAATGTGAAGCATTCAACCATTGCAAGGACCTTAAAAAGGTAATGAAACTCTTAAATCAGGTCCTACTCCACTAAAGAAGAAGTACATATGTGAAATATATGCTATAAAATAAGATTGCACTGTTTGCAGACTACTCTTTATTATAGAAGTTACACGCTCCCACTGAGAAAATGTAAAAGAATCTACTAAGCAGTATATAAAAAGAGAATACAAATCACCCATAAGCCCACCAACCATCCAATCATACCCACTTTTAATATTTTGGTGTATATTGTTCCATAATATTTGCTATGTATACATACTTATAAGTATCTACACATATATTACTTTTTAAAATTAGGTCCTCTGAAAGTAATATTTTGTATATATATATATATTTTGTATGTATGTATATATATATTTGTAATACATATATATTACACACCAATATATTATAAAAACACCTCCATTTCAATAAACATGTGGTTGACTTGGTATTTTATTTCTTCTGCATGCTTTCAAAGGCTTCTCTCATTTTTCTGAATATTATTAATACATGACTATTAAAGATAAAATCTAAATACATTAACGCAACACTTAGAAAGTAAAAGTTGCCTTTTTATTAAATACTCATTCTCAAATATATCCTATGGGAATAGTTCAGTGTATATTCAGTCACATTTCTTTTTTATTTTAAGATTTTATTTATTTATTTGACAGAGAGAGACACAATGAGAGAGGGAACACAAGCAGAAGGAGTGGGAGAGGGAGAAGCAGGCTTTCTGAGGAACAGGGAGCCCAATGCAGGGCTCGATCCCGGGACCCTGGGATCATGACCTGAGCTGAAGGCAGACGCTTAATGACTGAGCCACCCAGGTGCCCCTTCAGTCACATTTCTACTATGATATAGAAATACAATAAGACTCCACAATAAGATGGCGTTGGATATAATATGGTGGGCGATGGGGTATGGGGAGAGGTGGAAATGGAAGGATGACATTTAAGCACTAGTGTAAACAACTGTCACAAGGTGGCCTCAGAACTCAGCGGAGTCCCTGAGGGATTTGGGTTGTGCACCCAGCTAACCGAACAGGCTCACGTCATTCATGCATCTCTTAATAACACAACATGAAATTTTACAGGAGTTAATTTTGTGGACTTTTAGTATGTTATGGTGCAATTTAATTATATGCTCATATTTTAAATGCTCCCAAATACATATATGTATGTTGTGACAGAAATGTAGTTCTACATATATTAACTTTCAATTTGCCTTTTTAAATGTATATGTATGCATAATATAATGGTTACTTTCCATTTCTAAATGGTACATACCATTGGTGTAGTTTGAATTGCTTTAACAGAAGCGTGACGTTTGTTTTCTTTTTTTTTTAAAGATCTTATTTGTTTGACAGAGAGAGACACAGTGAGAGAGGGAACACAAGGGGGGGGAGAGGGAGAGGCAGGCTTCCTGCTGAGTAAGGAACCCAATGCGGGGCTGGATCCCAGGACCCTGGGATCATGACCCTCGCTGAAGGCAGACGCTTAATGACTGAGCCACCCAGGCATCCCTACATTTGCCTTCTTTATCCCCTATCAACATAATCTGGGAGAATCCCTGGCTCATGAGAATGTGCACACACGTGTGTGAATGTGCACGTGCACATGCTTGGATGCATATCTGCTATTGCCTAGAACAATTCTCTCTTTCTGTTCCTTCATTGCTGCTTTTCACTTGGAGCTTCTCTTTGTACGTCCAAGTCCAAGTCAAAGGACTGACACTAGGAATTCAGATCTATGAACTTTGGTGTGGTAAATCATTGTGACTACCATTAAATATTTTCTTAGGATGAGTACCTAAAAATAGATTTACAGGCTCAAGGGAATGCATATTTCAAATACTTAGCAGTTGTTTAAGTAAGTCCTGTCCAGAAAGGTCGACCAACTCAGATTCCATGACCTGGAAATAAGCGAGAAAATCCTTCGAGGTAAGTGCAGAACATGTCACAAAGTCGTTACACTGAACCTGCTTTCAGATGATAGCCACCAGCAGTAGACTTAAAACCCCCTAAGGAGGAGCAAGGGGACTTCTACCCAGCAAGGCAGCATGAGACAGGCCAGGGTAATGGTAAGGTCACAGGGCCTAGATTCAGTCCACTGCTCTTCTTTTCTGCCCACCCTCCATCCAGGTCCTGCCCACCCTCTGAGGCTCAAGTCAAGGTTTTGTTTGTTTGGTTTGTTGGTTAGTTGGTTGGTTGGTTGGTCTTTTTGGTTTTTGTTTTTTTCCTGCTTGAAGCTTTCTCTGGCTATTTTAGGCTAACTGGTTGTTGACTTCTCTGAGTTCCTGTTGGCCTGGCCATCCACTCTTTCCTTTAGATTTCTCCAAGTAGCCTCATGTGAAGAAGAGTCTTCCTTTTCAGCTATTTCATCAGTTCTACCTTTAGTGTGAACCCACAGGGAATGTGGCCCACTCTCAGGATAGACTTAGAGAAGAGGCACAAGTGGGACTTGGATTTGGGCTACAGGTCCTTTGGGCAGGATATTCTAGGGTCTTGGGTATCTAGAGTGTGGTCTAGAAGGAAATAAATGAAGGCTCCAAGTAAACACATCTTGCCCCATTGACTCTTCACTACCTGGGGAAGAGGGCATCCAGAAGAGGGCCAGATGCTTACCCTCTAAAAGTGAGGCCTCGGGCTGAGGCATCTTCTGTTCAGATGTAAGGAGAAAATGTCTTTGGGCATATTGCTTAAATTCTTTGTTTAGTTTAGGAAATATATATATATATATATATATATATATATATATATATATATATGTATTATATATAATGGAAATGAATTATATAAAATAGAAATGAAAATATCTTCCTTGTGGTTGTGTTGTTTGAGAGTATAAAATGAGATAATGGCAGCAAGGCACTTTTCTCTTTTCAGGACATTCTAAGGATTTCTGGAACTATTTTTCATCAAGCCAAAGGAAAGCAGCTGCCACTCAGAATGTTTTAGTTTTCCTATAGACAATATATTAAAATGTTTTACCAATCACAAGCTTCTTTCTAAAGTTCTGAGAGCTCGCCTGTGCTCTCCTGTTTGGGAGGTAAGGACAGTACAGTGAGAGTAACTTACTAAGGGTCACACAATCTAGGTCTGGCACTAGGACTAACATCTCCTGTCACACCAGTATTCTGTTTGGTAGACCCAAACCACTATATCTTGGGTTTTCTGGTACTCAAATGCACATGCTTCCCAGAAGATAGAAAAAAATATGACAGAAGAGCAAGTGAAATAAAAACAACATGGGGTGGAGGTTTTTTATCTTTCTACATAATTTATTGAGCTCTTTATTCTGCCTTACAAAGGGGCACCCAAACTTATACAATACAAAAATACATGTATGTCTCCTCCTGTTATTTTTTAAATGTTGCCTCTGAGAACTATGTAATTTTTCTTGGCGAATTTGCCACGTACACTAAAGACTGAAGTGAGGCTGAAAGGTAATCTGTATCTGTTGAAGATGATATGAGCCAAGTGCTTTGAGCCAGGTATCACTTAGAATTCCCAAAAGTCAGTTCTATGAGGTGTACGTTATTATGTCCTTTCAGATGAGGAAACTTGGGATCATAATGTGTAACTGTGCTCTCCTGTTTGATGATTCTGCAGGCAGTACTGCTGCCTGGCAAATACTGCCCTCAGGGCTTGGGAGTCAAACATTACTTTCTTTTTAAAAAAGTTTTGTATCGTTTTCCCCAAATGAAATTCCAATTTAATTATACTAATAGCTTGCCCTTTTATTTTTTATTGTTTTATTTTATTTTTTTAAATAAATAGTTTGCACTTTTAGAGCACTTACAATAGTCCAGGAACTATTCTCAGGACTGTAGGTGTATTAAATCATTTAACTAAAGTAATTTTGTCTTTGTCTTTTCTGACTATAAAAAAATGTTACTTTCGTTTAAAAAAAGAATATACAAGTATTAAGAATAAAGTGAAAATTAAATTCAAAAACGTCACTCCTGTCCCAGGCTCTTTTTTTTTTTTTTACACACCCTGCTGCCAAACCGGCTCTGTTCTACAACAGCCAGGGACCAGACTCTAGATGAAATGGAGTCTGGGGGAGGGGCGATGGATGTAGGAGTTCTCAGTCCTGGGAGCTGAAGGCACCGAAGTGACAATTCTTTAAAAGAAGTAGAAAAGTTTACTCCAGAAAAAAGATGCAGCCCCTCCCTAGTAGTCACAGAAAGGCGAATAACATTTTGCCCTCCAGGATAGGCAACAATAAACAAAGAATGACAAACCAGATGTATACGGGAGAGGGGGCATAGGCGGGCCCACTTCTGCCGCGCTTTTGGTGGGAGTGGAAATTAGGGACCGGAGCTCACTGGTGACGTAGCTCTCACGTGACCAGGAGTCGACGTGTGCAGAAGTCCTGCTAGTCTGGTCCTTGTTCCCGTCTGGGTACCAGGTTTCCTTTAGCAGCACAGACGGCGGAGCCTGACGCCAGGAGAAAGAGGAGTCAGCTTGTCGGAATTTTGCAGGTCGGTGTCAAAATAGGTGCTGCTTGGGGATTTCTAGGGTGGGAGTGGCCTAGGGCAGAGACTTGAGAGGGAGCCCTGGTTAAAACCATCCCTCCACTTCCCTCCTCCAAGTCGCAGGGAATGATGACCCTTGGGAAAGGGACTAGGGGTCCTAGGAGAAGGACAAGGAGACCTGTGATAGTTTAAAAATAATCATCCTCTGCCACTTCAGACCGCTTTCCCAAGACCTCCCCTCCCCCCCAACCCGCGCCTCAGTCTTAAAGATAGTTTGGAAATAATTTGCTTTTTCTACTCCCTGTCTGATGGGAAATTCGAGCTAAATTGCACTGTGGGGCGGGGGGAGAAGGTGGGAAAGTTTTCATAACCAAATAAGTTAATGAGGAAAAAGGTACAGGGTGCGGGTGGGCCCACCAAGCGCTCGCCTCTCCTCCTCCCCCCCTCCAACCCTCCCTCTTTCCCTCTTCCCTCCGGTTTCCCGTTTGTCCGCACGTCTGCAGGTCTCGTTACGAGCACTATACAAGGCTAGAAAAAGGGAGGAAGAAACCGATCGGATCAGTACAGGTGGGTGAGGGGAATATTTTAAAGACCCCTGGAGTGGAGTGGGGCTAGGGTGGGACAGAGGTTGTGGGCCCCACTGTTCCTACCCGCGCCCCCCCCCCCCCCTTCTTTCCCCGGGCNTGCCTTGCTCGGAGACATGGTTGGGGAGTCATTGAAAAAGGCTGGAGGGAGGGATGAGAGAGAGGTAAGGAGGTGGAAAGTGGAGGCTAGAGCCTCAGGCTCGGAGAAGCCCTGATTGCTGATTACGTCTCCCAAGTGGAAGATATTTAATGATAGCTCTGAATCAAAGAAAGTAAATGCTGAGACCTCTGTCCAGAGCACTGGTTCATTCACCAAGCCTTTGACTTATGGTCACCTTGCTTCCTAGAAGGAATTGTATTCAAAGAGGAATAAAGCAGGAGAAAAGAAAGGAAGAGGAAAGGAAAGAAGGAAGAGACTCACAAGATGAAACCCTGTCAAAAAATTGAAGGAAAACCAGAAAATGAGAGTGAACCAAAGCTTGAGGAAGAGCCAAAACCTGAGGAAAAGCCAGAGGAGGAAGAAGAGCCAGAGGAGGAGGAAAAAACAGAAGGAACTTTTAGAGAGAGGCTGATTCAGTCTCTCCAGGAATTTAAAGAAGATATACACAACAGGCATTTAAGCAAGGAAGATATGTTTAGAGAAGTGAATGAAATAGATGAAATAAGGAGAGTAAGAAACAAACTTACAGTCATGCGTTGGAAGGTTAACCGAAACCATCCTTATCCCTATTTAATGTAGTTTGCCTTGATTTTAATTTTTTCTGATATTAACATTGTCATATAGCTTTCTTTTGATTTGCATTTTCCTGATATACCTTTGTCCATCTTTCTACTTTTAACTTGTTGTTATTAGTGATTTTAGATGCATCTCTTGTTAATCTGCATCTCATTGTTTATCGTATTTTGAATCAATATAACAAGTCTCTGTCTTTAAATAGGAGAGCTTTATTCATTTGTACAAAAAAAGGTTCCTGACAGAATATGAAATGAAAAAAGGGTTACTAAGTAATATGTGAATATCATATTTTTGAAAGGAAGAATACATTTGTATATTACATATATGCACAGAAAAAGAAGTGTGAAGGATGAAAACAAAAAGTGTAGTCAGTGGTAAGATTACGAGTAATTTTTTATCCTGCTTATTTGTATTTTTCCTTATTCCTAGAATGTATACACATGATTGTTAAAGTAATAAAAGTTTTATAACAAAAAAGAAGTAATCTACAGCATTCAAATCAATTTACTTCTAAAGGTATTGGGGTGCTTAATATTTGTTGACAGAATTTTAGAAGCAAACGTGAACTCCAAGTTACCACCAGACCACTGCTTAGCTAGAAGAATAAATTTTTTATATCTTTTCTCATCTGTCAAATAGAGATAATAATCTCTAAGGGATCATGTGAGGACCAAATAAGGTAATGACTGTGAGCTCTATTTTAATAGGCTTTTCCCCCCATCTGCCCATGTAGGATCCCAACTCCCAAGGGCTTTGTATCAGCTATTTGGGATGATGGATAAAGTAGTTCTCACCTGTGCTTAAGATAAATCCAGGCAGCTGTTAGGTGGGTGCCCCCTTTGTTCCTTTCTTGTGGTGCCTGCCTTACCTCCCTTTCTTCTTCCCTTGATATTATCATGTATATTGGGTAGTTCCTTCCCCTTTATCCAGGCCCCTACCTATCTGCTGATGATGATCTGGAATTCTCAAATAGTTAAGCCTAGTTGGGTGAATCCTCAAACTGACCTACAGAAGTGGGGAGAATGTCCATTTCTTCAGTTTAGTTATGCAGGGCAACTTGGGCCATGATATTTTACAGATATCTTGACAATTTGGGGAATCTTAACCACAGGCCTGAACTTCCCCCGTAAGACTCTGATACGATGGGTCAATTTGGGATTGGACCAGAAGACAAGTTTGAAGAACAAACGTTATGCTTTAGTCAGAATTGCTTCAGAATTGCTTCTCTTTGAGTCTAAAGATTATGGTTTTATCTTCTGACGGTTTCCTTTGGGTGAGTAATCTCTCCCAGAAGACTGGTGGCAGGCCCTCCTCGCCAGTTCAACAGATGCCTCTAGACCTGTGTAAATTTTAAAGGTAGGTTCAAGTCAGATTTGGGGATACTGCCATCCTTACTTGGAAATGAAAAAGTGCTATTGAAGCCGATGTGTGTATATCTACATCCAAATCTATAAATCTATATATGTATCTATCTATATATATCTGGCTCATAGTTTTTCCAGTTGTGTGTTATTTTATTTTTCCTCTGATACTCTTTTTGGGGCAATTCATGACTCCAGACTATTTTTCAAGGTTGCAACAGCCTGATGGATTCTGGTCAGGCTGGATTCCGGTTGGAGTGAGATAAGTTTCCAGAGGTTCACCGTCAGTTTTATAAGACAGGATGAATCCACCCCTCTGGTACTCAGATGGGCGATGCTCAGGTAGGATGTGGAAAGGCTCCCACAAGTCACACTTGTCTCGATTTTGGTAGGCACCAGACCCTCTGAAGCTGATGGCTAAATTGTCCTGGACACACTTACCTGGAGGATGACGACTGTCCCTGTAGCAGGTCTGAGCACTAGACTTAGTTTCTCCCTTTTTTCGTTCACAAGGGGGCTTGATGAGAACTTTTTATGGGAGAGAAGATAAGACCTCAAAATGGACTAATTAAAGCATTGCTTGTGATAGTCTGTCCCCGCCACAACTCCTGTGGATGCAATCAGCTTGCTGTTAAAGTCAAGGGCCTGGTGGTGGGTGGGGATGATTTTAGATAGTACCCAAACATATTAAATTGTGATATTCATGTGTTTATTTGAATGTGCATTAATGAATACTCTGTTGCAGACAAATGATGATAGTATAGATTTAGCATGGTATAAAGTTTCCTTTTTAAAAAAGTTATTCAGATTAAGTCAGCAAGTCAACTTGAAGACAGACATGAAGTAGAACACAATATTAAGAGCGGTAAACAGACAGAGCAAAAATCATCCTAGTGGGAAATATTGCACTAGCATAACTGATTTAGGAGTAATATCTGGAAACATCTGTCAAGAATTAAGGGGATCTGCGATTTTACCCTACTTAATTTAACAAGTTAACCTGCTACTATTTAATGGATACTGGCAGAAGACACTAGAATCCTGGGCCAGAGACAAAGGACATTATTATTCATGGCAAAAGAAATAGCCAGAGCTTCATATTGGTTTGTATTAGTCCTCCATGATCCTCAAGTCCTATGGGGTGACATAGGCCCTTTTATGGATGTCTGTACATGCAGGGCATTGTGTAACAGGAAAGAAACCCTGTGTTTGGAGAATTCATTGCTTTCATTGTAAACAGAAGCAAGCCTGCTCTGTATCCAGGGAAAGATGTTACCTCATTTGTCAAAGTTACTTGTTGCAAACACAACACTGAGACATGGCCTGCCTGCATAAAGAGTGGTCAGGGCCTTACATTCTTTGTATATGCAATAAAAAATGTGCAAGGATGATCAGGATCCAAGGTGGATTGACTCCCAGTAACAGTTTTCTCTGTACAATAAATCCTAATGTGAATGGTAAACCTTTCCTAATAGCACAAATTTGGATTTATAATTCCAAGTTAAATAAAGCAGATAATGCATTATACGGTAGAGTGTAAACAGGACATTTTTAACTTTCTAATTTTTATTTAATGTATAGGATTTTGAATGAATCCTAATTAACTGAAAAGAACAACTAAGAAAGTTGTAAATAGTCTGTGAGGAACTTTAAGATTACAATAAGACATAGCTACCATGATGAACAAAATAAAAGAGGAGCAAGACAATTTATCAGGATGCTAATGACAGGAGTAATCTTATGCAAAATTTTTCACTGAAAAACTACCAGGAGAGTGTGTGTTTGAAAACTAGCCTCAGATCCCATACACACATAGTCACCACACTTCCATAAAAGGGAAAGGCAAAAGCCAAGAGAAAAGCTGATCTGTTCCCTCTACAAGGAAAGTTCAGTGTAGGGTAAGGGTTGATAGAGGGTGGGGCCTCTCATAACAGTGTCCAAAAGCAGTTATTTGATACTCTGACACCAGCGTTTTGCAAGAGTCTTAGCGAAAACAGCTGAACCATTGGATGGATAATTTAGTTGGGTATGGAGTATCTTTTTGTGTACTTATTGGCCATTTTTACATTTTACTTTGAGAAATGTCTATCCAAATATGTTGCCTGTAACCCCCACCAATATTTTCAGTATAGTGTGGGTAAGGAATCTTTAAGGAATAAGGTAGATCCATATGTACTACACATTCACCAGCCATGATTAAAAGAAAAATGAAGGACAGGAGGCATAGTATAAAAATATATACACACAAATATATACCCATCCCCACAAATATCAAGATGAAGCCCTTTAGGTCACTAAAGGGAATGACCATGTCTTTTTAAGTGACATTTTGATATCTCACCATACGTATTCTGCTATCTTGTTCTTGAAGAAATAAATATTTTAAAAAATTTCTCCTAGTGGATAATTCTATTATCCTTACTTTGCAACTGTCAAAATATTTTCTTGGACTTACAGAGTCCTTTTTCCCTTCCATGAACTCTGCGTCCTTTTCCACATGTTTTATCATTAGCCTACTCTTTTTTCTCTTCTAAGATTTTATTTATTTATTTATTTATTTATTTATTTAATTTTTTTTTAAAAGATTTTATTTATTTATTTGACAGAGAGAGAGAGAGATCACAAGTAGGCAGAGAGGCAGGCAGAGAGAGAGGAGGAAGCAGGCTCCCTGCCGAGCAGAGAGCCCGATGTGGGCCTCGATCCCAGGACCCTGAGATCATGACCTGAGCCGAAGGCAGAGGCTTTTTAAACCGCTGAGCCACCCAGGCGCCCCTAAGATTTTATTTAAATTCAAGTTAGTTAACATAGAGTGTAGTATTGGTTTCAGGAGTAGAATGTAGTGACTCATCACTTCCATATAACACCCAGCGCTCATCACAAGTGCCCTCCTTAATGTCCATCACCCATTTAGCCCATCCCCCCACCTACCTCCCCTCTAGCAACACTGTTTGTTCTCTATATTTAAGAGTCTCTTTTTTTGAAAAAAAATATTTATTTTATTTTTTTTGAAAAAGATATTTATTTTAGAGAGAGAGAGAGCATGGGGAGGAACAGAGGGAGAAGGAGAGAGATTCTCCAGCAGACTCTGCATTGAGAACCGACCCCAACTTGGGGCTCGATCCCAGGACACTGAGATCATGACCTGAGCTGAAATCAAGAGTCAGACACTTAACCAACTGAGCCACCCAGGCACCCTTTATTTAAGAGTCTCTCATGCTTTGCCTGACTTTCCATGCATTTCCATTGCAACTGACAAGATTTCATTCTTTTTTGATGGCTGAGTAATATTCGATTGTATACATATACCACGTCTTCTTTATTCATTCATCAGTTGATGGACATTTGGGCTCTTTCCGTCATTTGGTTATTGTTGATAGGGCTGCTATAGACATTGGGGTCCCTCAAATTAATATTTTTGTATCCTTTAGATAAATACCTAGTAGTGTAATTGCTGGGTCATAGGGTAGTTATATGTTTAACTTTCAGAGGAACCTCCATACTGTTTTCCAGAGTGACTGCACCAGTCATTAGACTACTATTTAATAAAAAAGGAAAGTGAAGCTAAGAGAAATTAAGTGTCTTGGTCAAGATCACCCATCTATGAAATGCCTGCTTCTAATCTCTACTCTGCAACAGTTGATATTTAATAAATAGTAACAACAATAACAACAACATCATGCTTAAAGAATTCCCATTATTTCTTCAAAGCTCCATGCCCTTTTGAGTCCTGATCTTGGTTCCCACAGTTCACCCTGACTGAAACATTCTCTCAATCACTCTTCACACACTTAGCGTAGATAACCCCTACTCATCCATCTCAGAATAGATGCTACTTTTTTTAAAACAACTTTATTGAGATATAATTCACATACCATACAATTCACCCACTTAAAATGTACAATGTAATGGTTTTTACTATCTTCAGTTATTTGCAACTATCACTATAGTCAATTTTAGAACATTTTCAAGTCAAAACCAAACACCATACCCTTAGCTATGACCCCTCCCCTCTGCCTCCAACCCTCCAGGTCTAAGCAAACACTCATCTTTCTGTCTCTACAGATTTTCCTATCTTGGATATTTCATAAGAGTGTGCTCATATAAAATGTGGTATTTTGTGATTGGCTCCTTTCACTTAGCATATGTTTTCAAGGTTCATCAATTGTGTAACAAGTAGGTCTTCTTTCTTTTTATGGCTGAACAATATTCTATTGAATGGATATGCCACATTTTGTTTATTGATTAATCCATTGATGGATATTGGGGCTGTCGCCATCTTTTTGCTTATTATGAATAGTGCTACTATGAACAGGCTTTGTGAAGACACATGTTCTTATTTCTCTTGGGTAGATATCTAGGAATTGAATTGCTGAGTCATACAGTAACTCTACATTTAATTGTTTCAGGAACTGCCATACTGTTTTCCAAACTGGCTGACCATTTGACATTCCCATCAGGAGTGTGTAAGGGTTCCAGTTTCCCCATATCCTTAACACTTTCTATTATCTGACTTTTTTAAAAGATTTTATTTATTTATTTGACACACAGAGAGAGATCACAAGTAAGCAGAGAGGCAGGCAGAGAGAGAAGAGGAAGGAGGCTCCCCGCTGAGCAGAGAGCCCGATGTGGGGACTCGATCCCAGGACCCTGAGATCATGAACTGAGCCAAAGGCAGAGGCTTAACCCACTGAGCCACCCAGGCACCCCAATATTATCTGACTTTTTGATTTTAGCCATTTTAACAGAGATGAAATGGTATCTCAATGTGGTTTTGGTTTGCATTTCCCTGTTAACTAATGATGTTGAGTATCTCTTCCTGTGTTTATTGGCCATTTGTATATCTTACTTGGAGAAATGTCTATTCAAATCTTTTGTCCATTTTTAAATTGGGATATCTGCCTCTTTATTATTGAGCTGTAAGTTTTTATTTATTCTGGATACAGGTTCCTTATCACATATATGATTTGTACATATATTCTCCCATTCTGTGAGTTGTCTTCTCACATTCCTGATGGTGCACTTTGATGCTCAAAAGATTTTAGCTTTGATGAAGTTCAATGTTTGTTGTTGTTGTTGTTGTTGTTTAAAGATTTTATTTATTTATTTATTCGACAGGGAGAGAGACACACACACACACAGAGCCCAAGTAAGGGGAGCAGCAGAGGGAGAAGGAGAAGCCGGTTATCCGCTGAGCAGGGAATATGATGTGGGACTTGATCCCAGGACGCTGGGATCATGACCCGAGCTGAAGGTAGACGCTTAACCCACTAAGCCACCTAGGTGCCCCTCATGAAGTTCAATGTCGTTTTTCTCTTGTTGGTCATGTTTTTGGTATCATATCTAAGAACCCTTTGCCATATCAAAGGTCATGAACATTTACCCCTATGCTTTTTTTACTTTTTAAGATTTTTATTTATTTGACAGATGCTTAACTGGCCGAGCCACCCAGGTGCCCCCCTAGTCTTCTTTTCTAATGGTTGTATTATTTTAGTTTTTATATTTAGGTCTCTGATTTATTTTTAGTTAATTTTTTTGTATACAGTGTGAGGTAGAGATCTGATATCATTAGTTTGCTAGTCGCTATCTAGTTGTTCTAGCACTATTTGTGAAAGGATGATTTTTTCCATTGAATGATCTTGGTACCTTTGTTGAGTCAGTTGACACATGGTTTTATTTCTGGACTCTTGATTCAATCCCATTGACCTATATGTCTATGTTCCAGTACCACACTATCTTGATTACCATTGCTTTATAATAAGTTTCAAAACCAGGAAATGTGAGTCGATGTACTTTATTCTTTTCCAAGATTGTTTTGGCTATTTAGAATCCCTTGTAATGCCATATGAATTTTAAAATCATTCCATCAATTTCTACAAATAAATCAGATGGGGCTCTGAAAGGGATTACACTGAAACTGTAGATCAATTTGGGGAGTATGGCCATTTTAACAACATTAAATTTCTCAATTAATGAACATGAGATTCTTTTTTCCATTTAATTGCTGCTTTTTTTTAAAGTAAGCTCTATGACCAACATGGGGATTGAACTCATGATCCTGAGATCAAGGATTGCATGTTCTACTGACTGAGCTAGACAGACATCCCAAGGTTTGTTATTTTATTTTTTAGTAATCTCTACACCCAACATGGGGCTTCAACTCCCAAACCCAAATCAAGAGCAGCATGCTCTTCCTACTGAGCCAGCCACATGCCACATCTTCTTAAATTTCTTTCAATAATATTTTACAGTATTCAGAGTATAAATTTTGTACTACTTCCCTTACTAAATTTATTTCTAAGCATTTTATTCTTTTGATGCTATTATAAATAGAATTGCTTTATTAATTTCCTTTTCAGTTTGTTCATTACAAGTGTATAGAAGTGCAGTTGAGTTTTGTATATTGATCTTGCATCCTGTAACCATGCTGAAGTTGTTTGTTCTTTTAGTGTATCAGTGGATCCCCTAAAACTTTCTACATACAAAATCATGTCATCTATAAATATAGTTCTACTTCTTATTTTTCAATCTGGGTGCCTTTTATTTCTTTTTCTTACCTAATTGCCCTGGCTAGAATCTACAGTGCAATGTTGAAAAGTGGTGGGAACACACATCTTTGTCTTTTTCCTGATCCTAAGGGTAAGGCATCCAGTATTTCAGTACTAAGTGTGATGTCAACGGGGTTTTTTGGTAATTCCTTTTATCATGTTGAGAAAGTTCCCGATTTGGGGATGTTAAACCTTGCATTCTGGGAGAAATCCCACATAGGCATGATGTACAATTGATTTTATATGTTGCCAGGTTTGTTTTCCTAATATTTTGTTGGGGATGTTGGCATCTGTGTTTATAAGAGATTCTGGTCTATAGTTTTTTCTTGCAATATCTTTGTTTGGTTTTGGTATTAGGGTAACACTGGTCTCAAAAAATGAGAGGCATATTCTCTCATTTTCTATTTCTTGGAGGAGTCTGTGAAAGCTTCTTTGTTAACTGTTTGGTAGAATTCAGGAGTGAAGCCATGTGAACTTACACTTTCATTTATGGGGAGTTTTATTGTCATTATTACTATTATTATTACTACTACTACTACTTATTTAATCTCTTCACTTGTTATAGGTTTTTTCAGAGTGTCTACTTTTCCTAAATACAGTTTTGGCAGTTTGTGCTTTTTGGGTAATTTGTCCATTTCACCTAAGTTATCTAATGTAATGTCATACAGTATTTCACATTATTCCTTTATAATCATTTTTCATATCTATAAGGTCAGTAGTAATGACCCCTTCTTTTATTTCTGATTCTAGTAAAATGGGTTCTCTCTCTCTCTTCCATTCCCATCAATCTATCAAAGATTTGTCAAATTGTTGATCTTTTTGAAGAACCAGATTGGTTTCACTAGTCTTCTCTTTCCATTTTCCATTTCATTAATTTATGCTCTACTTATTATTATCCTATCTTCTGCTTGCTTTATGTTTAGTTCACCTTTTTTCCCAGTGACTTAAGGTGGAAAGTTAGGATATTGATTTGAGATCTTTCTTCTTTTTTAAGCTATATATATTTTAAGCTATATATTTCCCTCTAAGCATAGGTTTAGCTACACCCCGTAAGTTTTGGTATATTGTATCTTAAGATACCAAAGTTCCATTCCATAAGTTTCAGTATGTCATATGTTTCATTTCAAAGTATTTTCTACCTGCCAAAAAGGATTTCCTTTTTGATTTGTTCTTTGATGCAGTGTCCATTTAAGTGTTGTACTTAATTTCCAGATATTCATGAGTTTCCTATTTTTTGTTATTGATATGAAATATTATTCCACTATGGTCAAAGAACATACCTTGTATTATTTCTTTTTTTTCTTGTATTATTTCTAACCCTTAAATTTATTTGAGGTTTGTTCTATGGATTACCACGTGGTCTACCATGATAACATTCCATGTGTACTTAAAACAATGTGCATTCTGCTGTTGTTGAGTGGGATATTCTATATATTTATTAGGTCTAGTGAGTACATAGTGTCCTCAAGTCTTTTATTTCCTGATTTATCTTCTTCCCATTTGGTCTATTTATTACTGAAAGTGGGTATTAAAATCTCCTATTATTTTTGAGTTATCTATTTCTCCCTTCATTTTTGCTGGGTTTTGCTTCATGTATTCTTGTGCTTATAATTGTTATATATTCCTTATGGACTGACTATTGTCTTTATAAAATGTCCCTCTTGCTTCTGGTTTTTGGTTTGGCATGTAAAGAACTTTGAAGCCATCGCTTCATCCTAACAGCAAGTAAAACACTGAACAAACTGAAAATCAACAACTCTTCTTAGATCCATTAGAGAATTGAGGTCACCAAGCAAATCATTGCTCCAAAAAAGGAGAGAAAGACAGGCAGATACAGAGAATCACAATTTGCTGGAGCAAAATCCATGAACAGAAACTTCTCCAGGAAACCAGTACTGAGGTAGAAAAACTTAAACTACAATTGACAAATTGCCAGAAGTTTAATGGGGACAAATCTGAGAGTTAAAACTCCAGATAGGCCAGTCTTAGGGGGTGTTCCCACACTTTTATGAGTTTTACCTCCAGGAGCCCTATGAGGTTCTCACAGTGAATACTCTAGAAAATTCCTTCATGTTTCTGGCCTGGGGAGGAGAAAAGTCATTGTTTTTAAATACATCTGGAACATTTTAGTGTTCCTAAGAAGGCTTTCCGCTCAAGAGAAACTTTCACCAAGCCTAACCCACTAGAATTTTATCACAGACAAGCTGATCTGGAGGGAGGGAAATATCCAATTTCAAGCCCCTCTAGCCATCCTGTCTCACCTAAGTAAGGGTGGGGTGGCGAACTGAGGAGCACTTACAAAGGCCACAGCCCTGACCATACCCGGATGTTAGGCTTATCAAATTGCTGACTGATTAATCTATTATTTTCAATAA
Source organism: Ailurus styani (assembly GCA_002007465.1). NCBI lineage: Eukaryota > Metazoa > Chordata > Mammalia > Carnivora > Ailuridae > Ailurus > Ailurus styani. Next base: position 56,390 of record LNAC01001354.1, on the reverse strand, counting down.
CACTCTCTCAGTAGAAGTAGGGAGGAAACAGCAACCTGAGGTCCTCTCAGCTTGCTTCTCATAGTGTGAAACCATACCTTATGAGTTAAGCCAAAAGGGAATAGGGTCCCAGCATTCTCAGTGATGTCACACTTACAGGACAGCCTCCATTCTATCAGTGGGAGCTGGTTGTAAGGAGAGATCGCTCACCTCTCAAATGCACTCACCTGGAGCTTAACCTTACAATATCAGTAGTTAGGGCAGGATGAGAAATGCTGATTTCCTCCTGTTTCCAGGAAGAAAGATCCATCTAAGGGGATGCTCTATGTTCTTTGCTGATGGTTAGGAGTGCAATTTATGCCTCCCTGACCTGGGAGTGAAAAGGTAGGGAGAGGTCTAAGTTCAAATACCACAGACTCTCACTTTCTTATGGATTTTTAATAGATTCTCTCAAATAGATGTTTCTTTCTTTACTTGATATATGACCTTATGACCATTTCCAGAGGCTTTAAATAGTTTTTGTTTTGTTTTCATAATTTGTTTCACTGGAGAGCAGGTCTGCAGAACTCCTCAGGCTGTCATTCCAGAAATTGACCTTCTACACATTACTTCTTCCTGGAAGACTTCCCTGGCAAATGGATTAAGTTCTCTTAAGTGCTCCAACTGCCCCGTCAGTACTTACTGTACTCTTCCTCTGGTTTCCTCCCATTAAATCATTAACTCCAATAGAATATAAAAGCTATATCTACTGTGTTGTCTTTTATATCTCCAGGGCCTTGCCTGGCATGTAGTAGATGCTCAATCAATTATGGTTGAACTGAAAGTATAGTTCTTACATTTTTATTAAGTGGAAAGTCCTATGTCTCTAGAATCACTGCTAAATATGGTAGTAAGATTGAGACGTGAAATGGGCAGGCAGTGCTTAGCACAAAAAAGGGCTTAAACAATGGATGGATAAGAGAATGAGTAGATTTGGGACTTATTAATAAATGAAACTGAGTAGAGGTTAAGAGCATGGACTTAGGAACCACACTATATGAATTGGAACTCCTGTTCTATCATTTTGCATCTGTTGCTTAGCCTTGCTGTCGTATTATATATTCCTTATATTCTCTCTCTCTCTATTCCTATATTCTCTTATTTGTAAAATGGGGGGATAATATTAGCACCTACCTCATAGGATTTGGGAGAGAATAAAGTGCAATAATGAGTATATATAATATATATTATTATACATTATACATGTATACACTATATATGTATAATATGTGTATACTATAATAATATATATGTATATATTATTGTGTGTGTATACACACACACACACAATGTCAGGCATATATCAGCATTTATGTAAGTGCTGTTTTCTTTTCTTTTTTTTTAAGATTTTATTATTTACTTGTCAGAGAGAGAGACACACACAGAGCAAGAGAGCACAAGCAGGAGGTATGGCAGGCAGAGGGAGAAGCAGACTCCTTGCTGAGCAAGAGGCCTGTGGTGGGACTCGATCTCAGAACCCTGGGATCATGACCTGGGCCAAAGGCACATGCTTAACTGACTCAGCCACCCAGCTATCCCAGTGCTGTTTATTTTTTTATTTTTATTTGTTATTAACATATAATGTATTATTTATTTCAGGGGCACAGGTCTGTGATTCATTAGTCTTACACAATGAACGGCTCTCACCATAGCACATACCCTCCCCAATGTCCATCACCCAGCCACCCCATCCCCATCCCTCCCACCCCCCTCTGCTCCAGCAATCCTCAGTTTTCCTGAGATTAAGAGTCTTTTATGTTTGTCTCCCTCTCTGGTTTCATCTTGTTTCATTTTTCCCTCCCTTCCCCTATGATCCTCTGTCTTGTTTCTCAAATTCCTCATGTCAGTGAGATCATATGATAATTTTCTTTCTCTAACTGACTTATTTTGGTTAGCTTAATACCCTCTAGTTCCATCCACATTGCTGCAAATGGAAAGATTTTGGAGTTTTTGATGGCTGGATAATATTCCACTGTATATATATATACACCACATCTTCTTTATCCATTTATCTGTTGATGGACATCTAGGCTCTTTCCATAGTTTGGCTATTGTGGACATTGCTGCTATAAACTTTGGGGTGCACACACCCCTTCGGATCACTACGTTTGTATCTTTAGGGTAAATATGCAGTAGTGCAATTGCTAGGTCATGCTGTTTATATTCATCACTACATATGTTTTAAAAAATTGGGCTAATTCTGTACATGCTATTTTATAACCTGAATTTAAAAGAAAAATAATGATTTTTTCTTCTATTTACAAAGAGGATACATTTTCCTTGAAGATAATTTAGCTGTTAGGAGTAATCAACACCTGATGACCAGCATCGGAAATGCATCTTTCATCTCAAAGATGAGGACAGCTAAATGGGAAGGGATGAGTGAGGAGCAAGGGCATTAAGTCACTAGGCATAGGTTTTTAAGTATAAAATATGGTACAACATACTGTCATGCAACTAATGCCGGAGTCTCAGACACATGATGGGAAATGTAGCCCCTGACTCAGAAGCTGGGGTAAGGGTATAAGGGGAGGAGGAAAAAGGGAGAATGGGAAGAGGTGTGCCCATGTGTGTGACAGAGTTTACTCTTCTGTTAGAGATATATAAAAATCATCTGTACTACCAACACATAAAAATTATTGGTTTTACTAGTCTTTAAAAATAATTTTTGCTAATTCTCTTATCTTATCTTATAATATCTTATCTTATAATATCTCTTATCTTGCTTATTCTCTTAATTTATTGTAGAATATTTGGAAAATGTGGATAATCATAAATTAGAAGATTTATTATTATGGCTTATCAACCATCACCACAAAAGCCAAAAGCAGTTATAAAAAATATTAGTGCATTTCCTTTAATTTTATATACAATATCCATAAACCTACAAAGTATGTGATATATGTGTGTGTGTATATATATATATACACATATACACACTCACACAGATATATAAACAAACAAACAAATCAACAGTATTAGCCAAGAAAGCATAGGTGGCTCTATTTCTAGTTCTGCCAGTGTCTTCTTTGGTAAACTTAGGCAAACCTCTTACTTTTTCTGTTTCCCAATTTCTAAAATAGCCTCTTGAATGAAAATAATTCTAAAGTTTTTGTAGTTTTTAAAAAAGATTTTATTTAATTATTCATGATAGAGAGCAGAGTGAGAGAGAGAGGATGAGGGAGGCAGAGGGAGAGGAAGAAGCAGACTCCCTGCTGGGCAGGGAGCCCTGATGCAGGGGCTCCATTCCAGGACCCCAGGATCATGGCCTGAGCCAACAGCAGATGCTTAACCGACTGAGCCACCCAGGTACCCCGAGGTTGTTCTAGTTTTAACAATACATGATCTGTGAAAGCTTAGAACTGCCAGTGATACTATGAATCATACTCTGTAAATCCAAAATTAGGCAAAAGCATAGAAAACATGACTATAAAATCAAATGTTCTGTAAGTCTGCTAATCCATTCGTTTGGCCTCACAGTTTATTTTGTTCTATTTCCAATCCTTTCTGATGACTTTGCCCATCAGTACCCAATCAGTACACAGGTGGATAATTGTAGACAAACATCCTAAACTTTTTTCTAGTAAAAATTAATTTCTTAGGGGACGCCTGGGTGGCTCAGGTGGTTAAGCCTCTGCCTTTGGCTCAGGTCATGATCCCAGGGTCCTGGGATCGAGTTCTGCATCCGGGTCCTTGCTTGGCAGGGAGCCTGCTTTGCCCTCTGCTTGCTGCTCCCCTTGCTTTTGCTCTCTATCTCTGACAAATAAAAAAAATAAAATCTTTAAAAAAATTAATTCCTTAGAAATCCTTAAGGTAGGAAAAATATGGGTGGAACAAGGCTGTGGAAATTCCATTTTAGGTCCTACTCAAAAATTATTTTGTACTTAATAACTGTAAGTGTCACTTAACATATTGACTGCCTTGTCTAGCTGGAGGGTAAAAAAAGGATTGTAAGAGACACAAACCAGTAAGGTGTGTGATGGTTTTAAAACATGGCTACCAACTATTTGGCACTCCTTCCATCAAAACTTGGAATCTATAGTCCCTCCCCTTGAATCTTAGAAGAGAATTTATGATTATTTGGACCAGTGGAATATAGAATCTGATTCTATGTGACTTCCAAGATTTGGTCATAAAAGTCCATATAGCTTCCTTCTACCCTGTTTAAGGGAAGATTTGCTTTAAAAGCCCTGAGATGGCCATGTTGGACAGGCTATATATGGGAACTTTGGCTGATAGTCCCAAATGAACCTGTCCTTAAGCCATCTCAGTCTCAGCTGTTCCAGGATTCCGCTGTTTGAGTCATCTACAGCCTTTCAAGGTACCCTCAGCCAAGCCATCGTAGGTGAGGCTGCGGATGTCCTGAAGCAGAGAAGATATGTCCCTGATATGTACTTTCTGAATTTCTGACTCATAGAAGCTGTGAGCATAAATATCAGTTGTAGTTTACAACAGTGAATTTTGGGAGAGTTGTTACCTATCAGTAGAAACTCGGAAGAGCTACATGTCATGCTGCAGGTGACAGCCATAGGCACACAACAGTCATGAAGTCAACATGTTATCAAGTCAGACAAATGGAATTGGGCAAGAGTGAGAAAAGGTGAGAAAACAAATGCAGAGTTTTAACTTAGCAGTTCATTTGGGGGGTGGTGGTGTATTTCTGATATCTCTTGAAAAAGAGAAGGAATATTTGGCAACCTTGAGCCTGAATTGCCTCCTAACAATAATTGACAAGAGGTAAGCAGAGGCTGTCCCATATTGATAGAGCATGGGCTCTCCAGTTTAACCAGATTCCTGCCTAGCTGGCTTCACTCACATATATGTTACCTGTGACCATGTGCGTTGCAAACCTTATACTGGGCCCTAGGACCTTGTGAGGTGCTAAAATTGTATTATCAGTGGAATTTCCATGGGACTAGCAACAGTAAGGCAAGGTAAAGTCATCTCATTAATATTGATATGTAAGTCTCCTGATATTACTCTAAGTTCATCCCAAAGCCTAAGAGAAGGTAGGAATGGTACTAGCTAAAATATGAAGCTAGAAGGGTCAAGGGAATGCTCTTGGCCCATATATAGTCCAGATCAATTAATCACTTTAGGAAACTATACAGGACAGAACTTCTTTTCCACCGGAGTGTTAAACAACAGGAGTGAGTGGCCATGGGTCTCTGGTGTCTCAAGATATCTGTAGTCCCTGAAATAAAGAAAAGCTCTTTAATAGATAATGAGGTGCTGAATATTTGTTGCTTTCACATTCAGACATCTTAGCCTTATAATTCTGTTATTATTTCAGACTAGATCTCTTAAATGAAATATATTGTCTCTCAAATGTTCCAAATTCTTACAGGAATATGCTTAAAGTTTCATCAGTCCATCTCCATTCTTTGAAGTTATTGGCATCAAATTTATAATGGCCATAATTTATAGGGAAGTTAGAGTAGGCATAATTTCCTATATTCTTTTTTTTAAATTTTATTTTTATTCTTTGCCCAAGGGTACAGGTCTGTGAATCAACACAAACCATGAGACTCCTAATCTCACAAATTTCCTATATTCTTAATACTTAGTTTCAATTTGTTAATAAGTACTTAAATTTAGAGAAAAAGAGAACTATAGTAAGATTGCATCAACGAAGCCTCAAAAAGACACACAGAGAACTATTCTAGGCTGGATCAGAGATACCCACACTGAGCCCACCAGATCTCAGACCACCATCTCCCAAGCCTGGAATTCATGCAGGAGGGGATAATGAGAGAAAAATAGGATAATAACTACAATCCAACTGGGTGCATTTCCAGCCAAATACATGTAAGCTATATCATGGTGACACGCAAAAAGATTTCAGCAAAGAGCTTCCTCTGATGGGATACTAATCTGACATCTCCATGGGATAACTACTTAAGGCAAAATTACACAACAGGTTTTTTTCCCCAGTAGCTATCTCAATAGTGATCTTTCGGTCAAGCTCCTCCCTCTCTTTCTACTGGGTAAGGGGCTTCTTTAACTACATCTCAATCCTGTTCCCCAAATTTTTAGTCACTTTTGTTTATTAAAATAGTCTCTGTTGGACTGTTAAAAACTTGTAAGTATTCTTACAAAATACTTCTAAGTATTTTAAAATGTGAATCTCAGTTGTAATTTAGAATCCTCCTCATCCCTCTAGGAGATCTATATCAATATCCTCTATATCTATCTACATTTATATCTATAGAGAGATTGATTGATTATAAGGTCTTGACTCCCACAATTATGGAGGCTGTGAAGTCCCACAGTGTGCTGTATGTAAGTTGGACAGCCAGGAAAGCCAATGGTGTAATTCAAAGGCCTGAGATCTGGAGAGCTGATGTGTAGATGCCAGTCTGAATTAGAAGTCCTAAGAACCAGGAATACTAAGGGCAGAAGAAGATCAATGCCACAGTTTAAGCATTCAGAGAGCAAATTCAATCTTCCTCTGCCTCTATGTTCTATTTGGACCCTTAATGGATTAGATTGTGCTCACCCATATTGGGGAGGGCCATCTGCTTCACTCAGTTCACCAATTCAAATACTAACCTCTTCCAGAAACACCCTCACAGGCAAACCCATAAATAATGTTTAACCAGATATTACTGGTATCCTGTGACTTAGTTGATACATATAATTAACCATCACACTCTCCTTCACTGTGTTTACTTAAATGGTTTGAGAGTTTGGAGGATGGGGATACAAAAACAATTCTTTATCAGACTACCTAGTGGAAGATTGTTGTCCCTATGTGATTAATCACTACTGAAGCTCAAGTTTAATTGCTATAGAGCTGCTGATAAGGACTCACATGTAAGCAGCTCCCTTAGGTTTTGTTGGCATCTTGGAAAACTGGGCCATATCTTGCATGTGACTCCTACCTGATGACCCTCTCAAGGCATTCCTGTGATTCATAGGTCTCTTTTCCCTACTCTGTAATGGTTTGTGGTAAGACTGTATCTCAATAACTCCCCCTCCCCAGTTCCAGTTCTATAGGAGTTCCAATTCCATGCCTATAGGCATGGTAGGATTTATTTCTCATGGCTCTCCAGAACTGAGAACTTAGGTAGGGGTTCAATCCTAGCCCTTTTCCACCTGGCCATACCACCACATCATATCTCTAAAATGTTCTTTCCAGGATCCTATAGCTTATAGGTAGCTCAAAATTCCAGTGGTAAAGCAGATATCCAGCACAGTAATGAGAAGGAACTCTTAACATCTTGTAGATATCCCTAAACTTGATGTATAATTATTTTGGGATCCCACTCTCTTGGCTTTGGGGAAGGGAACCAATCAAGTGCCACCATCTACCATAATTACAAGAGATATGGAGAGGGGATAGGTTCTTCCCACAAACACTGCACTTCCTAAAATGTGAAGCTAGTCTCCTCTTTCCTAGCACTACCCTACCCTTTTATCATTTCAGGGTAAGAGCCACCAAACTAATTCATTCTCCCTGTCCTTGGGGGCACATGATTCCCAAACTAAGAATCTTGTGTCTTTTTAACTCAGCCTTGGGAAATTTAAATTTTTGTTCTCAACAGGTTGCTATCTGTCTCCAACTCCTCAGACAACTCCAAGGACAAGAAAAGATCTCAAACAACAATTCACAACATGTTAGTAAAGATAACATCATTTTCAGGACATTTTTCACCTATCTTTAAAATACCACTTCAGGGCGCCTGGGTGGCTCAGTGGGTTAAAGCCTCTGCTTTCGGCTCAGGTCATGATCTCAGCGTCCTGGGATCGAGGCCCGCATCGGGGCTCTCTGCTCAGCGGGAAGCCTGCTTCCTCCTCTCCCTGTCTCTCTGCCTACTTGTAATCTCTCTCTGTGTGTCAAATAAATGAATAAAATCTTTAAAAAAAATAAAAAAATACCACTTCATTACAACCAACTGCCTATATAGCATAATATCTGATCTGGAAAAATATACAAATGTATGTTTTTATCCAAGAAAATTTGGTAGTTTCAAACAAAAGACTTATTCAGGATGGGTCAAAAAGACAACAGTAAAGCATTTAGCCACTGTGAGAAATAAAAGTCCTCTTGCTAAACTTTATATTCAATAGTTACATCATAGTGGTTTCCTACATTCAAGGGATTCTTGCTAGGTAATTCCTAATTTTCATAAAAGCTTTTTTGTATTGCTCTAAATACAGTTCCCTGAATGAAAAGCAACTAGTTAGCCTCAGTAGTGAATGTATTCAGTCAACAAATATTCACTAATCACCCACTTTGTACAAGGAACTTTATAAGTCTTTGGGTATGCGAAGTAGAATAAAGCAGATATGTTTTGGGCCCTCATAGATTTTAAAGACAAGTGGATTTAGCTAAGGCAAGAATTATGCTCTGCCTACTCATCAAATCTTGTTAGAAACCATCTAATATGGTAAAAAAAAAAGAGAAAACTTTTATTGAAGATTTATTAGGTTCTATGGTAAGTATTTGATATGTGTAATTTACTTCTAACAAAATCCCTGTTTCACAGAGGAAGCACAAAGACCTTGATAAGTAATTGACACTAAGCCACATTTCAAATACATACCAGGTATGATTTTAACCCGAACATGTCTCATATCACATCTCATGTCTTCAATCAGCATCCTTTCAGCCAATGTCATTAATAGAACTATCTGTATGAAGAGTTGTGAAATGTGAAACAGAATCCAGGAATCACTATTCCTTTAAGACAATTTTGTGTGTGATCATGTAATTTGAGTTTCTGAAACTTGTGAAAAACAGAACCCCAGGCCCCGAATGGCATGGCTTAGGTTAAGGCCCCAAGTCAGTAGTAAACCAAGAGTTAATGCCTAACCTAATTGCAGTTTTGACCCCCTAGGAATGTAAACTTTAACCAGTCAGTAAGGACTTTTCTGGTCAGCACCAATAAGGTAATCTGTCACATGGACCCTCTTCTTTCCTTCAAAGTAAGATCAAGTAATTCATGTACTAAGACCCATTTGTCCCCAGATGAAGGTGACTTCAGGTGAAATAATCCATTTTTTTCTGTTTATGACTTCCTTGTCCTGCCCTTAAAAACCTTTCCTTTTCTGTAGCCTATTGGAGCTTTTCTCTACTTGCTAGGTTGGATGTTTCCTGATTCATGGATCATTTAACAAAGCCAATTAAATCTTCAAATTTACTTGGTTGAATTTTGTTTTTTTCACAAGTTATGTATCAAAATATCTCCAAAGCATAAAAACCTCAAACTATGTATGCACTAGGCATGTATTCTTCCTTTATTCAATGTCCCAGCTAGTTTAACAAGGTAGGAGATTACACAGGAGTTTGGAACCAAAACCAGAGGCAGTAAACATTTGTCTGGCCTGTCTTGTCTCAGTGCATGTAACTCTTTTGGTTCTTTTATCACCACCAACACCTTCTAAATATATATATATATATATATATATATATTTTTTTTAAAGATTTTTTATTTATTTATTTGACACAGAGAGAGAGATTACAAGTAGGCAGAGAAGCAGGCAGAGAGACACGGAGAGGAGGAAGCTGGCTCCCTGCTGAGCAGAGAGCCCGATGCGGGCCTCGATCCCAGGACGCTGAGATCATGACCTGAGCCAAAAGCAGAGGCTTTAACCCACTGAGCCACCCAGGCGCCCTAAATATATTTTTAATAATAAATGCCACTTTCCTAAAGACATCCATTTTCTAACCGTGATAAAATTTGTTAAGTTACTTCAAGGTGGAGAAAGGAACATTTACGCTCAAGGTGAATTTCAGTCTCAAATTTAGTTGCTTCATATACCCCTGCTTATTTTTTTATTTAAATTCAGTTAATTAACATATAATGTATTATTTGTTTGAGGGGTACAGGTCTGTGATTCATCAGTCTTCTATAATTCCCAGTGCTCATTACAACACATAGCCTCCCCAATGTCCATCACCCAGCCACCCCATCCCACCACCCCCCCTTCAGCAACCCTCAGTTTGTTTCCTAAGATTAAGAGTTTCTCATGATTTGTCTCCCTCTCTGGTTTCCTCTCATTTTTTCCTCTCTTCCCCTATGATCCTCTGCCTTGTTTCTTAAATTACACATATCAGTGAGATCATAATCCCCTGCTTATTTCTAATATTTTTTTCATTTACAACAAAAGGCAGATGGCTGTGGACTAACTTCTGCATATTATATACTTCTGATCATTCTAAGAAAATATTTGTAGGGGTGGTTTGTAAAGTTTGTAAAGGAAAGCAGGTAGTAAAAAAAAACTTTTCTCCAAAGACTTTGGTATCAAAAACATCAAAAATTTACATTAAATGGCCAATATCTGACAATTGGACTTCTCCCTAAAGATTTACTTTACAGATCATTTTGAAAATACCAACGGTTTACATAAAGATGCCTCTTTTTTCAAAATAGAAATTTGAAACAAGCTAGTATGTTTCAAAAGGAATGTTAATATGCGGAATTCAGAAAATATTTTCTGTATGATACAGGTGAATATAATGAAAAAAATGAGGCCTTTTCATCCTGCAAGATGAAGCGTTTCTTTCAAAAGTGAAATCTCGCTATTTTTTATTTTTTGAGGCATGCTGATTTTTTTTTTAAAAAGAGAAATTCTTTGGAAGAATTCACTGTGTCTCCTGGCCTCTCTTTCTGACAAGTCTCCTGCTCTCACCCTACCCCAGTCCTCATTCTAAATTTCCTGGGGATCTGAATTCAGGGTACGCAGTGGAAATGGTGGCGGTGCACTTGGGGGTGGGTGGGAGGAAGGGGGACGACCAGCGAGAGGGGAGAGAAAGCAGAACAGGCCAAACTCAAGGCCCCGGGCTGGAGTGGGAAGAGTGGAGGTTGTTGCAGACCCTCCCTGGTAACCGGAGAAGGGTAAACTTCAACCGCAAGGAGGTGAGGCACTAGTCGGCCCTCAAATCTAGAGGACCAAGCTGAGAGACAGGGCAGTGCGCGCTGGAGCTCAGCTCAGGAACAGGCGGACGGGGTTGCCTGCGCGTGTGCGTGAGCCTAGGGGTGGGGGCGGGCACTCCCGTCGCACCAGCAGCTGGTGTTGGGGGGCGAGCGCGTTGGTGACGCGGGGCTCTCACGTGACCTGGAGCTGCAGATCGACGCAGCCTTCGGTGCAGTCGTCACTCGCGTCTGGGTACCAGCTCCCCGCTGTCCTGCGCCTGGCGGGCTGGCATCAGGCCGAGGAAAGCGGAGCAGGTAAGGGCTCCGGGGCCCGTCCGCGGAGGCCAGGGCGGCAGTGGTCGGCCTACCCTGGAGGCCGGTGTAGGGGATCGGCGCAGCGGGTCGCTAGCTGCCAGCTTTCTCCACACCCGGCATTCTTGGGAACATCATTCGTGGCCCCCTGGGGTGGGGGTGCTTGGGCCGCCGGGAGCGCAGCAGAACAACTAAGAGCAATTGGAAATCACCCCCGAGTTCCTACAGCAAAGTGGTG